>JAQJZF010000072.1:257500-260000 GCA_028537955.1 Microtus californicus
AGGGTTAGGGTTAGGGTTAGGTTTACGGTAGGGTTAGGGTTAGGTTTAGGGTTTAGGGTTAGGGTTAGGGTCAGGGTTAGGGTTAGGTTTAGGATTTGGGTTAGGGTAGGGTTAGGGTTAGGGTTTGGATTACGGTTAGGGTAAGGTCTGGGTTAGGGTTAGGGTTAGGTTTAGGGTTTAGTCTTAAGGTTAGGGTTAGGGTTTGCGTTAGGGTTAGGGTTAGGGTTAGGTTTAGGGATTGGGTTAGGGTTAAGGTTTGGGTTAGGGGTTATGGTAAGTGTTAGAGTTAGGGTTAGGGTTAGGGTTAGGGTTAGGGTTAAGGTTTGGGTTAGGGTGTGGGTTAGGGTTTGGATTACGGTTAGGGTAAGTGTTAGGGTTAGGGTTAGGGTTTAGTGTTAGTGTTAGGTTTAGGCTTAGGGTTAGGGTTAGAGTTGCGTTAGGGTTAGGGTTAGGGTTTGGGTTAGGGTTAGGTTTAGGTTAGGGTTACGGTTAGGATTAGGGTTAGGGGTTAGGGTAAGTGTTAGAGTTAGGGTTAGGGTTAGGGATTGGGTTAGGGTAGAGTTAGGCTTAGGGTTAGGGTTTGGGTTAGGGTTAGGGTTTGGGTTAGGGTTAGGGTAATGGTTATGGTTAGGGTTAGGGTTACGGTTAGGGTTAGGGTTAGGGTTAGGGTTTGCGTTAGGGTTAGAGTTAGTGTTAGGGTTAGTGTTAGGGTTAGGGTTATGTTTAGGTTTTGGGTTAGGGTAGAGTTAGGCTTAGGGTTAGGGTTAGGGGTTAGGGTTAGTGTTAGTATTAGGGTTAGTGTTAGGGTTAGGTTTAGGGTTAGGGTTACGTTTTGGGTTAGGTTAGGGTTAGGGTTAGGGTTAGGGTTAGGGTTAGGATTAGGGTTAGGGTTAGGGTTTGCGTTAGGGTTAGAGTTAGAATTAGGGTTAGGATTAGTGTTAGGGTTGGGTTAGGCTTAGGGTTTACGTTAGGGTTAGGGTTAGGGTTATGGTTAAGGTTAGAGTTAGGGTTAGGGTTAGGGTTTGGTTTTGGGTTAGTGTTAAGGTTAGGGATTTGGTTTAGGGTTAGGGTTAGATTTAGAGTTAGGTTTACTGTTAGGGTTAGGGTTAGTGTTAGTTTTATGTTAGGGTTTGCCTTAGGGTTAGGGTTAGGGTTAGGGTTAGGGTTCAGGTTAGGGTTAAGGTTTGGGTTAGGGTTAGGGTTATGGTTAGGGTAGGGTTAGGGTTAGGTTTAGGGTTAGGGTTAGGGTTAGGGTTAGGGGTTAGGGTTAGCCTTAGATTTAGGGTTAGGGTTAGGTTTAGGATTTGGGTTAGGGTTAGGGTTAGGGTTAGCTATAGGGTTTGGGTTAGGGTTAGGGTAAGGGTTAGGGTTAGGGTTAGAGTTAGGGTTAGGGTTAGGGTGAGGTTTAGGGTTAGTGTTAGGGTTAGTTTTAGGGTTAGGGTTTGGGTTAGGGTTTGCGTTAGGCTTAGGGTTAGGGTTAGGGTTCATTTTAGGGTTAGGGTTAGGGTTAGGGTTAGGGTTAGGGTTAGGGTTAGGTTAGGGTTAGGGTTAGGGTTAGCGTTAGGGGTTAGGGTTAGCGTTAGGATTAGGGTTAGGGTATGGGTTAGGGTTAGGGTTAGGGTAGGGTTATGGTTAGGGTTAGGGTTAGGGATTAGGGTTAGGGTTAGGGTTAGTGTTAGGATTTGGGTTAGGTTTAGGGTTAGGGTTAGGGTTAGGATTTTTGTTAGGGTTAGGGTAAGGTTTAGGGTTAGGATTAGGGTTAGGGTTAGGGTTTGCGGTAGGGTTATGGTTAGGGTTAGGGGTTAGGTTTAGGGTTAGGTTTAGGGTTAGGATTAGTGTTAGGGTTAGGGTTAGGTTTAGGGTTTGGGTTAGAGTAGGGTTAGGGTTATGGTTAGGGTTAGGGGTTAGGGTTAGCGTTAGGGTTAGGGTTAGGTTTATGGTTAGGGTTAGGGTTACAGTTAGGGTTAGGGTTTAGGGTTAGGGTTAGGGTTAGGGTGAGGGTTAGGGTTACGGTTTGGGTTAGGTTTAGGGTTAGGGTTAGGGTTTGGGTTTGGGTTAGGGTTAGGGTTAGGGTTTGGGTTAGGGTTAGGGTAAGGTTTAGGGTTAGGATTAGGGTTAGGGTTAGGGTTTGCGTTAGGGTGAGGGTTAGGGTTAGGGGTTAGGTTTAGGGTTAGGTTTATTGTTAGGATTAGTGTTAGGGTTAGGGTTAGGTTTAGGGTTTGGGTTAGAGTAGGGTTAGGGTTATGGTTAGGGTTAGGTGTTAGGGTTAGCGTTAGGGTTAGGGTTAGGTTTATGGTTAGGGTTAGGGTTACAGTTAGGGTTAGGGTTAGGGTTAGGTTTTAGGGTTAGGGTTAGGGTTAGGGTGAGGGTTAGGGTTACGGTTTGGGTTAGGTTTAGGGTTAGGGTTAGGGTTTGGGTTACGTTTTGGGTTAGGTTAGGGTTAGAGTTAGGGTTAGAGTTAGGGTTAGGATTAGGGTTAGGGTTAGGGTTTGTGTTAGGG
>JAQJZF010000072.1:272500-285000 GCA_028537955.1 Microtus californicus
GGTTTTGGGTTAGTGTTAAGGTTAGGGATTTGGGTTAGGGTTAGGGTTAGGTTTAGAGTTAGGTTTACTGTTAGGGTTAGGGTTAGTGTTTGGTTTAGTGTTAGGGTTTGCCTTAGGGTTAGGGTTAGGGTTAGGGTTCAGGTTAGGGTTAGGGTTAGGGTAAGGGTTAGGGTTATGGTTAGGGTAGGGTTAGGGTTAGGGTTAGGGTTAGGTGTTACGGTTAGCCTTAGATTTAGGGTTAGGGTTAGAGTTTAGGGTTAGGGTTAGGGTTAGGGTTAGGGTTAGGATTAGGGTTAGGATTAGGGGTTAGGGTTAGGGTTACGGTTAGGGTTAGGGTTACAGATAGGGTTAGAGTTACGCTTAGTGTTAGGATTAGGGTTAGGGTTAGGGTTAGTGTTAGGGTTAGGGTAAGCGTTAGGGTTAGGATTAGGGTAGGGTTAGGGTTAGGCTTAGGCTTAGGGTTAGGGTTACGGTTTGGGTTAGGGTTACGGTTAGGGTTAGGTTTAGGGTTTGGATTAGGGTTAGGGAAAGGGTTAGGGTTAGGGTTAGAGTTACGTTAGGGTTAGGGTTAGGGTTAGGGTTTAGGGTTAGGGTTAATGTTAGGGTTAGGGTTAGCTTTAGGGTTTGGGTTAGGGTTAGGGTTTGGATTACGGTTAGGGTAAGTGTTAGGGTTAGGGTTAGGGTTTAGTGTTAGTGTTAGGTTTAGGCTTAGGGTTAGGGTTAGGGTTGCGTTAGGGTTAGGGTTAGGGTTTGGGTTATTGTTAGGTTTAGGGTAGGGTTAGGGTTAGGGGTTAGGGTAAGTGTTAGAGTTAGGGTTATGGTTAGGGTTAGGGTTAGGGTTAGGGTTTGGGTTAGGGTTAGGGTAAGGGTTAGGGTTAGGTTTAGGGTTACGGTTAGGTTTAGGGTTAGGGTTAGTGTTAGGGTTAGGGTTTGCGTTAGGGTTAGAGTTAGTGTTAGGGTTAGTGTTAGGTTTAGGGTTATGGTTAGGGATTGGGTTAGGGTAGAGTTAGGCTTAGGGTTAGGGTTAGGGGTTAGGGTTAGTGTTAGGGTTAGGGTAAGGGTTAGGGTTAGGGTTAGGGTTAGGGTTACGGTTTGGGTTAGGTTAGGGTTAGGGTTAGGGTTAGGGTTAGGGTTAGGGTTATGGTTTGCGTTAGGGTTAGAGTTAGAATTAGGGTTAGGGTTAGTGTTAGGGTTGGGTTAGGCTTAGGGTTTACGTTAGGGTTAGGGTTAAGGTTATGGTTAGGGTTAGGGTTAGGGTTAGGGTAGAGTTAGGCTTAGGGTTAGGGTTAGGGTAAGGGTTAGGGTTAGGTTTAGGGTTACGGTTAGGTTTAGGGTTAGGGTTAGTGTTAGGGTTAGGGTTTGCGTTAGGGTTAGAGTTAGTGTTAGGGTTAGTGTTAGGTTTAGGGTTATGGTTAGGGATTGGGTTAGGGTAGAGTTAGGCTTAGGGTTAGGGTTAGGGGTTAGGGTTAGTGTTAGGGTTAGGGTAAGGGTTAGGGTTTGGATTACGGTTAGGGTAAGTGTTAGGGTTAGGGTTAGGGTTTAGTGCTAGTGTTAGGTTTAGGCTTAGGGTTAGGGTTAGGGTTGCGTTAGGGTTAGGGTTAGGGTTTGGGTTAGGGTTAGGTTTAGGTTAGGGTTACGGTTAGGATTAGGGTTAGGGCTTAGGGTAAGTGTTAGAGTTAGGGTTAGGGTTAGGGATTGGGTTAGGGTAGAGTTAGGCTTAGGGTTAGGGTTTGGGTTAGGGTTAGGGTAAGGTTTAGGGTTAGGGTTAGGGTTAGGGTTACGGTTAGGGTTAGGGATAGGGTTAGGGTTAGGGTTTGCGAAAGGGTTAGAGTTAGTGTTAGGGTTAGTGTTAGGGTTAGGGTAATGGTTAGGGATTGGGTTAGGGTAGAGTTAGGCTTAGGGTTAGGGTTAGGGGTTAGGGTTAGTGTTAGGGTTAGGGTAAGGGTTAGGGTTAGGGTTAGGGTTACGGTTTGGGTTAGGTTAGGGTTAGGGTTAGGGTTAGGGTTAGGGTTAGGTTTTGCGTTAGGGTTAGAGTTAGTATTAGGTTTAGGGTTAGTGTTAGGGTTGGGTTAGGTTAGGGTTTACGTTAGGGTTAGGGTTAGGGTTATGGTTAGGGTTAGGGTTAGGGTTAGGGTTAGGTTTTTGGTTAGTGTTAAGGTTAGGGATTTGGGTTAGGGTTAGGGTTAGGTTTAGAGTTAGGTTTACTGTTAGGGTTAGGGTTAATGTTTGGTTTACTGTTAGGGTTTGCCTTAGGGTTAGGGTTAGGGTTAGGGTTAGGGTTAGGGTTAGGGTTAGGGTTAGGGTTAGGGTTAGGGTTAGGGTTAGGGTTAGGGTTAGAGTTACGCTTAGTGTTAGGATTAGGGTTAGGGTTAGGGTTAGTGTTAGGGTTAGGGTAAGCGTTAGGGTTAGGATTAGGGTAGGGTTAGGGTTAGGGTTAGGCTTAGGGTTAGGGTTAGGGTTACAGTTTGGGTTAGGGTTACGGTTAGGGTTAGGTTTAGGGTTTGGATTAGGGTTAGGGTAAGGGTTAGGGTTAGGGTTAGAGTTACGTTAGGGTTAGGGTTAGGGTTAGCGTTTAGGGTTAGGGTTAATGTTAGGGTTAGGGTTAGCTTTAGGGTTTGGGTTAGGGTTAGGGTTAGGGTTTGGATTACGGTTAGGGTAAGTGTTAGGGTTAGGGTTAGGGTTTAGTGTTAGTGTTAGGTTTAGGCTTAGGGTTAGGGTTAGGGTTGCGTTAGGGTTAGGGTTAGGGTTTGGGTTAGGGTTAGGTTTAGGGTAGGGTTACGGTTAGGGGTTAGGGTAAGTGTTAGAGTTAGGGTTATGGTTAGGGTTAGGGTTAGGGTTAGGGTTAGGGTTTGGGTTAGGGTTAGGGTAAGGGTTAGGGTTAGGTTTAGGGTTACGGTTAGGTTTAGGGTTAGGGTTAGTGTTAGGGTTAGGGTTTGCGTTAGGGTTAGAGTTAGTGTTAGGGTTAGTGTTAGGTTTGGGGTTATGGTTAGGGATTGGGTTAGGGTAGAGTTAGTCTTAGGGTTAGGGTTAGGGGTTAGGGTTAGTGTTAGGGTTAGGGTAAGGGTTAGGGTTAGGGTTAGGGTTAGGGTTAGGGTTACGGTTTGGGTTAGGTTAGGGTTAGGGTTAGGGTTAGGGTTAGGGTTATGGTTTGCGTTAGGGTTAGAGTTAGAATTAGGGTTAGGGTTAGTGTTAGGGTTGGGTTAGGCTTAGGGTTTACGTTAGGGTTAGGGTTAAGGTTATGGTTAGGGTTAGGGTTAGGGTTAGGGTTAGGTTTTGGGTTAGTGTTAAGGTTAGGGACTTGGGTAAGGGTTAGGATTAGGTTTAGATTTAGGTTTACTGTTAGGGTTAGGGTTAGTGTTAGGGTTAGGGTTTGGGTTAGGGTTTGCGTTAGGGTTAGGGTTAGGGTTCAGTTTAGGGTCAGGGTTAGGGTTAGGGTTAGGGTTATGGTTAGGGTCAGGTTAGGGTTAGGGTTAGGGTTAGGGTTAGGGTTAGGGTTAGGGTTACGGTTAGGGTTAGGGTTACGGTTAGTTAGGGTTAGGGTTAGGATTAGGGTTAGGGTTAGGGTTTGTGTTAGGGTTAGAGTTAGTGTTAGGGTTAGGGTTAGGGTTAGGGTAAGCATTAGATTTAGGATTAGGGTAGGGTTAGGGTTAGGGTTAGGCTTAGGGTTAGGGTTAGGGTTAGGGTTACGGTTTGGGTTAGGGTTACGGTTAGGGTTAGGTTTTGGGTTTGGATTAGGGTTAGGGTAAGGGTTAGGGTTAGAGTTACGGTAGGGTTAGGGTTAGGGTTTAGGGTTAGGGTTAATGTTAGGGTTAGGGTTAGGGTTTGGGTTAGGGTTAGGGTTAGGGTTTCGATTACGGTTAGGGTAAGTGTTAGGGTTAGGGTTAGGGTTTAGTGTTAGTGTTAGGTTTAGGCTTAGGGTTAGGGTTAGGGTTGCGTTAGGGTTAGGGTTAGGGTTTGGGTTAGGGTTAGGTTTAGGGTAGGGTTAGGGTTAGGGTTAGGGGTTAGGGTAAGTGTTAGAGTTAGGGTTAGGGTTAGGGTTAGGGTTAAAATTTGCGTTAGGTTTAGAGTTAGAATTAGGGTTAGGGTTAGTGTTAGGGTTGGGTTAGGCTTAGGGTTTACGTTAGGGTTAGGGTTAGGGTTATGGTTAGGGTTAGGGTTTGGAATAGGGTTAGGGTTAGGTTTTGGGTTAGTGTTAAGGTTAGGGATTTGGGTTAGGGTTAGAGTTAGGTTTAGAGTTAGGTTTACTGTTAGGGTTAGGGTTAGTGTTAGGTTTAGTGTTCGGGTTTGCCTTAGGGTTAGGGTTAGGGTTAGTGTTAGGGTTCAGGTTAGGGTTAGGGTTAGGGTAAGCGTTAGGGTTATGGTTAGGGTGGGGTTAGGGTTAGGGTTAGGGGTTACGGTTAGCCTTAGATTTAGGGTTAGGGTTAGAGTTCGGGTTAGGGTTTAGGGTTAGGGTTATGGTTAGGGTTAGGGTTATGGTAATGGTTAGGGTTAGGGTTAGGGTTACGGTAGGGTTAGGGTTACGGTTAGGGTTTAGGTTTAGGGTTATGTTTAGGGTTAGGGTTAGGGTTAGGTTTAGGGTTTTGGTGAGGGTTAGGGTTAGGGTTAGGGTTAGGGTTGCGTTAGGGTTAGGGTTAGGGTTTGGGTTAGGGTTAGGTTTAGGGTAGTGTTAGGGTTAGGGGTTAGGGTAAGTGTTAGAGTTAGGGTTATGGTTAGGGTTAGGGTTAGTGTTAGGGTTAGGGTTTGCGTTAGGGTTAGAGTTAGTGTTAGGGTTAGTGTTAGGTTTGGGGTTATGGTTAGGGATTGGGTTAGGGTAGAGTTAGGCTTAGGGTTAGGGTTAGGGGTTAGGGTTAGTGTTAGGGTTAGGGTAAGGGTTAGGGTTAGGGTTAGGGTTAGGGTTAGGGTTAGGGTTAGGGTTACGGTTTGGGTTAGGTTAGGGTTAGGGTTAGGGTTAGGGTTAGGGTTAGGGGTTACGATTAGCCTTAGATTTAGGGTTAGGGTTAGGGTTAGGATTTGGGTTAGGGTTAGGGTTAGCTATAGGGTTTTGGTTAGGGTTAGGGTAAGGGTTAGAGTTAGGGTTAGAGTTAGGGTTAGGGTTAGGGTGAGGTTTAAGCTTAGTGTTAGGGTTAGGGTTAGTGTTAGGGTTAGGGTTTGGGTTAGGGTTTGCGTTAGGGTTAGGGTTAGGGTTCAGTTTAGGGTCAGGGTTAGGGTTAGGGTTAGGGTTAAGGTTAGGGTCAGGTTAGGGTTAGGGTTAGGGTTAGGTTTAGGGTTACGGTTAGGGTTAGGGTTACGGTTAGTTAGGGTTAGGGTTAGGATTAGGGTTAGGGTTAGGGTTTGTGTTAGGTTTAGAGTTAGTGTTAGGGTTAGGGTTACGGTAGGGTTAGGGTTACGGTTAGGGTTTAGGTTTAGGGTTATGTTTAGGGTTAGGGTTAGGGTTAGGTTTAGGGTTTTGGTGAGGGTTAGGGTTAGGGTTAGGGTTAGGATTAGGGTTAGCTTTAGGGTTAGGGTTAGGGTAAGGGTTAGGGTTAGGGTTAGGGTTAGGGTTAAGGTTTGGGTTAGGGTTAGGGTTAGGGTTAGGGTTAGGGTTTGGGTTAGAGTTAGGGTAAGGGTTAGGGTTAGGGTTAGGGTTAGGGTTACTGTTAGGGTTAGGGTTAGGGTTAGGTGTAGGGTTTGCGTTAGGGTTAGAGTTAGTGTTAGGGTTAGTGTTAGGGTTAGGGTTATGGTAAGGGTTTGGGTTAGGGTAGAGTTAGTCTTAGGGTTAGGGTTAGGGGTTAGGGTTAGTGTTAGGGATAGGGTTAGGGTTAGGATTAGGGTTAGGATTAGGGGTTAGGGTTAGGGTTACGGTTAGGGTTAGGGTTACAATTAGGGTTAGAGTTACGCTTAGTGTTAGGGTTAGGGTTAGGGTTAAGGCTAGTGTTAGGGTTAGGGTAAGCGTTAGGGTTAGGATTAGGATAGGGTTAGGGTTAGGGTTAGGGTTACGGTTTGGGTTAGGGTTAGGGTTAGCGTTAGGGTTTGGGTTAGGGTTAGGGTAAGGGTTAGGGTAAGGGTTAGGGTTAGGGTTTGGATTACGGTTAGGGTAAGTGTTAGGGTTAGGGTTAGGGTTTAGTGTTAGTGTTAGGTTTAGGCTTAGGGTTAGGGTTAGGGTTGCGTTAGGGTTAGGGTTAGGGTTAGGGTTTGCGTTAGGGTTAGAGGTAGAATTAGGGTTAGGGTTAGTTTTAGGGTTGGGTTAGGCTTAGGGTTTACGTTAGGGTTAAGGTTATGGTTAGGGTTAGGGTTAGGGTTAGGGTTAGGGTTAGGGTTAGGTTTTGGGTTAGTGTTAAGGTTAGGGATTTGAGTTAGGATTAGGGTTAGGATTAGAGTTAAGTTTACTGTTAGGGTTAGGGTTAGTGTTAGGTTTAGTGTTAGGGTTTGCCTTAGGGTTAGGGTTAGGGTTAGGGTTGAGGTTAGGGTTAGGGTTAGGGTTTGGGTTAGGGTTAGCATAAGTGTTAGGGTTAGGGTTAGGGTAGGGTTAGGGTTAGGGTTAGGGGTTAGGGTTAGGGTTAGGGTTAGGGTTAGGATTAGCGTTAGGGTTTGGGTTAGGGTTAGTGTAAGGGTTAGGGTTAGTTTTACAGTTACGGTTAGGGTTAGGGTTAGGGTCAGGGTTTATGGTTAGGGTTAGGGTTAGGATTAAAAAAAAGAATTTAGAAGAGTTTTACTCTTCCCCTAAGAAACTTTACTTTGAAAGATAATCTCGTTCTTTTGAAAGTGTATGAATTTCATGAAATGCTTTTGTAAGAAACACAGACGTGTTTCTTTGAAAAGAAGATTCGTTGTTTGGGATGTATCAAAGTATTGTTAGAATTGAGATCAGTGTTCCTCTTCTGTTTAGAAGCTTTACTTTGAGAGATATTCACATTCATCTGAAAGTGTATGAATTTCATGAAATGCTTTTGTAAGAAACGTAGACGTGATTGAAAAGAAGATTCGTTGTGTGGGATGTTTCACAGTATTGTTAGAATTGAGAACAGTGTTCCTCTTCCGCTTAGAAGCTTTACTTTGAAAGGTAATCTCGTCTTATGAAAGTGTATGAATTTCATGAAATGCTTTTGTGAGAAACACAGACGTGTTTCTGTGAAAAGAAGATTCGTTGTTTGGGATATATCAAAGTATTGTTAGAATTGAGAATATTGTTCCTCTTCCCCTTAGAAGCTTTACTTTGAAAGATAGTCTCGTTCTTTTGAAAGTGTACGAATTTCATGAAATGCTTTTGTTAGAAACAGAGATGTGTTTCGGTGAAAAGAAGATGCGTTGTTTGGGATTTATCAAAGTATTGTTAGAATTTAGAACAGTGGTTAGTGTTAGGGTTAGGATTAATGTTAGGGTTAGGGTTATGGTTAGGGTTAGGGTTAGGGTTAGGTTTTAGGGTTAGGGTTAGGGTTAGGGTTAGGGTTAGGTTTAGGTTTAGGGTTACTGTTAGGGTTAGGGTTAGTGTTAGGGTTAGTGTTAGGGTTAGGGTTAGGGTTTGCGTTAGGGTTAGGATTCAGGTTAGGGTTAGGGTTAGGGTTAGGGTTAGGTTTAGGTTTAGGGTTACTGTTAGGGTTAGGGTTAGGGTTAGTGTTAGTGTTAGGGTTAGGGTTTGGTTAGGGTTTGCGTGAGGGTTAAGGTTAGGGTTAGGGTTAGGGTTCAGGTTAGGGTTAGGGTTAGGGTTAGGCTTAGCGTTAGGGTTAGTGTTAGAGTTAGGGTTTGGGTTAGATTTTGGGTTAGAGTTAGGGTTAGGGTTAGGGTTACGGTTAGGGTTAGGGTTAGGGTTTGCATTAGGGTTAGGGTTAGGGTTATGGTTAGGGTTAGGGTTAGGGTTTGGGTTAGGGTTTGGGTTAGGGTTAGTGTTAGGGTTAGGGTTTGGGTTAGGGTTAGGGTAATGGTTAAGGTTGGGGTTACGGTTAGGGTTGGGTTAGGGGTAGGGATAGGGGTTAGGGTTAGGGTTAGGGTTAGTGTTAGGGTTAGGTTTAGGGTTTGGGTTAGGGTTAGGGTTACGGTTAGGGTTTGGGTTAGAGTTAGGGTAAGGGTTATGGTTATGGTTAGGGTTAGGTTTAGGGTTACGGGTACGGTTAGGGTTAGGGTTAGTGTTAGGGTTTAGGGTTAGGGTTAGGGTTATGGTTAGGGTTAGGGTTAGGGTTAGGATTAGGGTTAGGGTTAGGATTAGTGTTTGGGTTACGTTTAGGGTTAGGGTTAGGGTTTGGGTTAGGGTTAGCATAAGTGTTAGGGTTAGGGTTAGGGTAGGGTTAGGGTTAGAGTTAGGGGTTAGGGTTAGGGTTAGGGTTAGGGTTAGGGTTAGGGTTAGGGTTAGCGTTAGGGTTTGGGTTAGGGTTAGGGTAAGGGTTAGGGTTAGTTTTACAGTTACGGTTAGGGTTAGGGTTAGGGTCAGGGTTTATGGTTAGGGTTAGGGTTAGGATTAAAAAAAAGAATTTAGAAGAGTTTTACTCTTCCCCTAAGAAACTTTACTTTGAAAGACAATCTCGTTCTTTTGAAAGTGTATGAATTTCATGAAATGCTTTTGTAAGAAACACAGACGTGTTTCTTTGAAAAGAAGATTCGTTGTTTGGGATGTATCAAAGTATTGTTAGAATTGAGATCAGTGTTCCTCTTCTGTTTAGAAGCTTTACTTTGAGAGATATTCACATTCATCTGAAAGTGTATGAATTTCATGAAATGCATTTGTAAGAAACATAGACGTGATTGAAAAGAAGATTCGTTGTGTGGGATATTTCACAGTATTGTTAGAATTGAGAACAGTGTTCCTCTTCCGCTTAGAAGCTTTACTTTGAAAGATAATCTCGTCTTATGAAAGTGTATGAATTTCATGAAATGCTTTTGTGAGAAACACAGACGTGTTTCTGTGAAAAGAAGATTCGTTGTTTGGGATATATCAAAGTATTGTTAGAATTGAGAATATTGTTCCTCTTCCCCTTAGAAGCTTTACTTTGAAAGATAGTCTCATTCTTTTGAAAGTGTACGAATTTCATGAACTGCTTTTGTTAGAAACAGAGATGTGTTTCGGTGAAAAGAAGATGCGTTGTTTGGGATTTATCAAAGTATTGTTAGAATTTAGAACAGTGGTTAGTGTTAGGGTTAGGATTAGTGTTAGGGTTAGGGTTATGGTTAGGGTTAGGGTTAGGGTTAGGTTTTAGGGTTAGGGTTAGGGTTAGGGTTAGGTTTAGGTTTAGGGTTACTGTTAGGGTTAGGGTTAGTGTTAGGGTTAGTGTTAGGGTTAGGGTTAGGGTTTGCGTTAGGGTTAGGGTTTGGGTTAGGGTTAGGGTAAGGGTTATGATAAGGGTTAGGGTTAGGAATAGGGTAGATTTAGGGTTAGGGTTAGGGGTTAGGGTTACGATTATGGTTAGGTTTAGGGTTAGGGTTAGGTTTAGGGTTAGTGTTAGGGTTAGTGTTAGGGTTAGGGTTTGGTTCGGGTTTGCGTGAGGGTTAAGGTTAGGGTTAGGGTTAGGGTTCAGGTTAGGGTTAGGGTTAGGGTTAGGCTTAGCATTAGGGTTAGTGTTAGGGTTAGGGTTTGGGTTAGATTTTGGGTTAGAGTTAGGGTTAGGGTTAGGGTTACAGTTAGGGTTAGGGTTAGGGTTTGCTTTAGGGTTAGGGTTAGGGTTATGGTTAGGGTAAGGGTTTGGGTTAGGGTTAAGGTTAGGGATTAGGGTTAGGGTTAGGGTTAGGTTTAGGTTTAGGTTTACTGTTAGGGTTAGGGTTAGGGTTAGGGTTAGTGCTAGGGTTAGGGTTAGGGTTTGCGTTAGGGTTAGGCTTAGGGTTCAGGTTAGGGTTAGGGTTAGGTTTAGGGTTATGGTTAGGGTAGTGTTAGGGTTAGGGTTAGGGTTAGGGGTTACGGTTAGCGTTAGTGTTAGGGTTAGGGTTAGGATTAGGGTTTGTTTTAGGGTTAGGATTAGGGTTAGGGTTAGGGTTAGGATTAGGAATAGGGTTAGGGTTAGGGTTACGGTTAGGGTTTGGGTTAGAGTTAGGGTAATGGTTATGGTTATGGTTAGGGTTAGGTTTAGGGTTACGGGTACGGTTATGGTTAGGGTTAGGGTTAGTGTTTAGGGTTAGGGTTAGGGTTAGGGTTATGGTTAAGGTTAGGGTTAGGGTTAGGATTAGGGTTAGGGTTAGGGTTAGGGTTAGGATTAGGGTTTGGGTTACGTTTAGGGTTAGGGTTAGGGTTTGAGTTAGGGTTAGCATAAGTGTTAGTGTTAGGGTTAGGGTAGGGTTAGGGTTAGGGTTAGGGGTTAGGGTTAGGGTTAGGGTTAGGGTTAGCGTTAGGGTTTGGGTTAGGGTTAGGGTAAGGGTTAGGGTTAGGGTTAGGTTAGGGTTAGGGTTTAGGGTTAGTGTTAGGGTTATGGTTAGGGTTAGGGTTAGGGTTAGGATTAGGGTTAGGGTTAGGGTTAGGATTAGGGTTTGGGTTACGTTTAGGGTTAGGGTTAGGGTTTGGGTTAGGGTTAGCATAAGTGTTAGGGTTAGGGTTACGGGTACGGTTAGGGTTAGGGTTAGGTTTAGGGTTTAGGGTTAGGGTTAGGGTTATGGTTAGGGTTAGGTTTAGGGTTAGGATTAGGGTTAGGGTTAGGTTTAGGATTAGGGTTTGGGTTACGTTTAGGGTTAGGGTTAGGGTTTGGGTTAGGGTTAGCATAAGTGTTGGGGTTAGGGTTAGGGTAGGGTTAGGGTTAGGGTCAGGGTTTATGGTTAGGGTTAGGGTTAGGATTAAAAAAAAAGAATTTAGAAGAGTTTTACTCTTCTCCTAAGAAACTTTACTTTGAAAGATAATCTCGTTCTTTTGAAAGTGTATGAATTTCATGAAATGCTTTCGTAAGAAACACAGACGTTTTTCTTTGAAAAGAAGATTCGTTGTTTGGGATGTATCAAAGTATTGTTAGAATTGAGATCAGTGTTCCTCTTCTGTTTAGAAGCTTTACTTTGAGAGATATTCACATTCATCTGAAAGTGTATGAATTTCATGAAATGCTTTTGTAAGAAACGTAGACGTGATTGAAAAGAAGATTCGTTGTGTGGGATGTTTCACAGTATTGTTAGAATTGAGAACAGTGTTCCTCTTCCGCTTAGAAGCTTTACTTTGAAAGATAATCTCGTCTTATGAAAGTGTATGAATTTCATGAAATGCTTTTGTGAGAAACACAGACGTGTTTTTTGTGAAAAGAAGATTCGTTGTTTGGGATATATCAAAGTATTGTTAGAATTGAGAATATTGTTCCTCTTCCCCTTAGAAGCTTTACTTTGAAAGATAGTCTCGTTCTTTTGAAAGTGTACGAATTTCATGAAATGCTTTTGTTAGAAACAGAGATGTGTTTCGGTGAAAAGAAGATGCGTTGTTTTGGATTTATCAAAGTATTGTTAGAATTTAGAACAGTGGTTAGTGTTAGGGTTAGGATTAATGTTAGGGTTAGGGTTATGGTTAGGGTTAGGGTTAGGGTTAGGTTTTAGGGTTAGGGTTAGGGTTAGGGTTAGGTTTAAGTTTAGGGTTACTGTTAGGGTTAGGGTTAGTGTTAGGGTTAGTGTTAGGGTTAGGGTTAGGGTTTGCGTTAGGGTTAGGGTTCAGGTTAGGGTTAGGGTTAGGGTTAGGGTTAGGTTTAGGTTTAGGGTTACTGTTAGGGATAGGGTTAGGGTTAGTGTTAGTGTTAGGGTTAGGGTTTGGTTAGGGTTTGCGTGAGGGTTAAGGTTAGGGTTAGGGTTAGGGTTCAGGTTAGGGTTAGGGTTAGGCTTAGCGTTAGGGTTAGTGTTAGGGTTAGGGTTTGGGTTAGATTTTGGGTTAGAGTTAGGGTTAGGGTTAGGGTTACGGTTAGGGTTAGGGTTAGGGTTTGCGTTACGGTTAGGTATAGGGTTATGGTTAGGGTTAGGGTTAGGGTTTGGGTTAGGGTTTGGGTTAGGGTTAGTGTTAGGGTTAGGGTTTGGGTTATGGTTAGGGTAATGGTTAAGGTTGGGGTTACGGTTAGGGTTGGGTTAGGGGTAGGGATAGGGGTTAGGGTTAGGGTTAGGGTGAGTGTTAGGGTTAGGTTTAGGGTTTGGGTTAGGGTTAGGGTTACGGTTAGGGTTTGGGTTAGAATTAGGGTAAGGGTTATGGTTATGGTTAGGGTTAGGTTTAGGGTTACGGGTACGGTTAGGGTTAGGGTTAGTGTTAGGGTTTAGGGTTAGGGTTAGGGTTATGGTTAGGGTTAGGGTTAGGGTTAGGATTAGGGTTAGGGTTAGGGTTAGGGTTAGGATTAGTGTTTGGGTTACGTTTAGGGTTAGGGTTAGGGTTTGGGTTAGGGTTAGCATAAGTGTTAGGGTTAGGGTTAGGGTAGGGTTAGGTTTAGGGTTATGGGTTAGGGTTAGGGTTAGGGTTAGGGTTAGCGTTAGGGTTTGGGGTAGGGTTAGGGTAAGGGTTAGGGTTAGTTTTACAGTTACGGTTAGGGTTAGGGTTAGGGTCAGGGTTTATGGTTAGGGTTAGGGTTAGGATTAAAAAAAAAAGAATTTAGAAGAGTTTT
>JAQJZF010000072.1:287500-305000 GCA_028537955.1 Microtus californicus
TTTGAAAAGAAGATTCGTTGTTTGGGATGTATCAAAGTATTGTTAGAATTGAGATCAGTGTTCCTCTTCTGTTTAGAAGCTTTACTTTGAGAGATATTCACATTCATCTGAAAGTGTATGAATTTCATGAAATGCTTTTGTAAGAAACGTAGACGTGATTGAAAAGAAGATTCGTTGTGTGGGATGTTTCACAGTATTGTTATAATTGAGAACAGTGTTCCTCTTCCGCTTAGAAGCTTTACTTTGAAAGATAATCTCGTCTTATGAAAGTGTATGAATTTCATGAAATGCTTTTGTGAGAAACACAGACGTGTTTCTGTGAAAAGAAGATTCGTTGTTTGGGATATATCAAAGTATTGTTAGAATTGAGAATATTGTTCCTCTTCCCCTTAGAAGCTTTACTTTGAAAGATAGTCTCGTACTTTTGAAAGTGTACGAATTTCATGAAATGCTTTTGTTAGAAACATAGATGTGTTTCGGTGAAAAGAAGATGCGTTGTTTGGGATTTCTCAAAGTATTGTTAGAATTTAGAACAGTGGTTAGTGTTAGGGTTAGGATTAGTGTTAGGGTTAGGGTTATGGTTAGGGTTAGGGTTAGGGTTAGGTTTTAGGGTTAGGGTTAGGGTTAGGGTTAGGGTTAGGGTTAGGTTTAGGTTTAGGGTTACTGTTAGGGTTAGGGTTAGTGTTAGGGTTAGTGTTAGGGTTAGGGTTAGGGTTAGGGTTTGCGTTAGGGTTAGGGTTCAGGTTAGGGTTAGGGTTAGGGTTAGGCTTAGCGTTAGGGTTAGTGTTAGGTTTAGGGTTTGGGTTATATTTTGGGTTAGAGTTAGGGTTAGGGTTAGGGTTACGGTTAGGGTTAGGGTTTGCGTTAGGGTTAGGGTTAGTGTTATGGTTAGGGTAAGGGTTAGGGTTAGGGTTATGGTTAGGGTAAGGGTTTGGGTTAGGGTTAAGGTTAGGGATTAGGGTTAGGGTTAGGGTTAGGTTTAGGTTTAGGGTTACTGTTAGGGTTAGGGTTAGGGTTAGTGTTAGGGTTAGGGTTTGCGTTAGGGTTAGGGTTAGGGTTCAGGTTAGGGTTTGGGTTAGGGTTAGGGTTATGTTAGGGTAGGGTTAGGGTTAGGGTTAGTGTTAGGGGTTACGGTTAGGGTTAGGGTTAGGTTTAGGTTTAGGGTTACTGTTAGGGTTAGGGTTAGGGTTAGGGTTAGGGTTAGGGTTTGGTTTAGGGTTAGGATTAGGGTTAGGGTTAGGGTTAGGGTTTGGGTTAGGGTTAGGGTAAGGGTTATGGTAAGGGTTAGGGTTAGGAATAGGGTAGAGTTAGGGTCAGGGTTAGGAGTTAGGGTTAGGATTAGTGTTAGGTTTAGGGTTAGGGTTAGGGTTAGGGATAGTGTTGGGGTTATGGTTAGTGTTAGGGTTAGGGTTTAGTTAGGGTTTGCGTGAGGGTTAGGGTTAGGGTTAGGGTTCAGGTTAGGGTTAGGGTTAGGGTTAGGTTAGGGTTTAGGTTAGGGTTAGCGTTAGGGGTTAGGGTTAGCGTTAGGGTTAGGGTTAGTGTTAGGTTTTGGGTTAGGGTTTGGGTTAGGGTTAGTGTTAGGGTTAGGGTTAGGGTTTGCGTTAGGGTTAGGGTTAGGGTTCAGGTTAGGGTTAGGGTTAGGGTTTGGGTTAGGGTTAGGGTAAGGGTTATGGTAAGGGTTTGGGTTAGGAATAGGGTAGAGTTAGGGTCAGGGTTAGGGGTTAGGGTTAGGATTAGGGTTAGGTTTAGTGTTAGGGTTAGGTTTAGAATTAGTGTTAGGGTTAGGTTTAGGGTTACGGGTACGGTTAGGGTTAGGGTTAGGGTAGGGTTAGGGTTTGCGTTAGGGTTAGGGTTAGGGTTAGTGTTAGTGTTAGGGTTAGGGTTTGTTTACGGTTTGCGTGAGGGTTAAGGTTAGGGTTAGGGTTAGGGGTTAGGGTTAGTGTTAGGGTTAGGGTAAGGGTTAGGGTTAGGGTTAGGGTTAGGGTTACGGTTTGGGTTAGGTTATGGTTAGGGTTAGGGTTAGGGTTAGGGTTAGGGTTAGGGTTAGGGTTAGGTTTTGCGTTAGGGTTAGAGTTAGAATTAGGTTTAGGGTTAGTGTTAGGGTTGGGTTAGGTTAGGGTTTACGTTAGGGTTAGGGTTAGGGTTATGGTTAGGGTTAGGGTTAGGGTTAGGGTTAGGGTTAGGTTTTGGGTTAGTGTTAAGGTTAGGGATTTGGGTTTGGGTTAGGGTTAGGTTTAGAGTTAGGTTTACTGTTAGGGTTAGGGTTAGTGTTTGGTTTAGTGTTAGGGTTTGCCTTAGGGTTAGGGTTAGGGTTAGGGTTAGGGTTCAGGTTAGGTTTAGGGTTAGGGTAAGGGTTAGGGTTATGGTTCGGGTAGGGTTAGGGTTAGGGTTAGGGTTAGGTGTTACGGTTAGCCTTAGATTTAGGGTTAGGTTTAGGGTTTAGGGTTAGGGTTAGGGTTAGGGTTAGGGTTAGGGTTATGGTAAGGGTTAGGGTTAGGGTAAGGGTTAGGGTTAAGGTTAGGGTTAGGGTTAAGGTTTGTGTTAGGGTTAGGGTTAGGGTTTGGGTTAGGGTTAGGGTAAGGGTTAGGGTTAGGGTTAGGATTACGGTTAGGGTTAGGGTTAGGGTTAGGTTTAGGGTTTGCGTTAGGGTTAGAGTTAGTGTTAGGGTTAGTTTTAGGGTTAGGGTTATGGGAAGGGTTTGGGTTAGGGTAGAGTTAGGCTTAGGGTTAGGGTTAGGGGTTAGGGCTAGTGTTAGGGTTAGGGTTAGGGTTAGGATTAGGGTTAGGATTAGGGGTTAGGGTTAGGGTTAGGGTTACGGTTAGGGTTAGGGTTACAGTTAGGGTTAGAGTTACGCTTAGTTTTAGGATTAGGGTTAGGGTTAGGGTTAGTGTTAGGGTTAGGTTTAGGGTAGGGTTAGGGTTAGGGGTTAGGGTGTTAGAGTTAGGGTTATGGTTAGGGTTAGGGTTAGGATTAGGGTTAGGGTTTGGGTTAGGGTTAGGGTAAGGGTTAGTGTTAGGTTTAGGGTTACGGTTAGGTTTAGGGTTAGGGTTAGTGTTAGGGTTAGGGTTTGCGTTAGGGTTAGAGTTAGTGTTAGGGTTAGTGTTAGGTTTAGGTTTATGGTTAGGGATTGGGTTAGGGTAGAGTTAGGCTTAGGGTTAGGGTTAGGGGTTAGGGTTAGTGTTAGGGTTAGTGTAAGGGTTAGGGTTAGGGTTAGGGTTAGGGTTAGGGTTAGGGTTAGGGTTACGGTTTGGGTTAGGTTAGGGTTAGGGTTAGGGTTAGGGTTAGGGTTATGGTTTGCGTTAGGGTTATAGTTAGAATTAGGGTTAGGGTTAGTGTTAGGGTTGGGTTAGGCTTAGGGTTTACGTTAGGGTTAGGGTTAAGGTTTGGTTAGGGTTAGGGTTAGGGTTAGGGTTAGGTTTTGGGTTAGTGTTAAGGTTAGGGATTTGGGTAAGGGTTAGGGTTAGGTTTAGATTTAGGTTTACTGTTAGGGTTAGGGTTAGTGTTAGGTTTAGTGTTAGGGTTTGCCTTAGGGTTAGGGTTAGGGTTAGGGTTAGGGTTAGGGGTTACGATTAGCCTTAGATTTAGGGTTAGATTAGGGTTAGGATTTGGGTTAGGGTTAGGGTTAGCTATAGGGTTTTGGTTAGGGTTAGGGTAAGGGTTAGAGTTAGGGTTAGAGTTAGGGTTAGGGTTAGGGTGAGGTTTAAGGTTAGTGTTAGGGTTAGGGTTAGTGTTAGGGTTAGGGTTTGGGTTAGGGTTTGCGTTAGGGTTAGGGTTAGAGTTAGGGTTCAGTTTAGGGTTAGGGTTAGGGTTAGGGTTAGGGTTAGGGTTAGGGTTAGGGTTAGGGTCAGGTTAGGGTTAGGGTTAGGGTTAGGGTTACGGTTAGGGTTAGGGTTACGGTTAGTTAGGGTTAGGGTTAGGATTAGGGTTAGGGTTAGGGTTTGTGTTAGGGTTAGAGTTAGATTTAGGGTTAGGGTTAGTGTTAGGGTTGGGTTAGGCTTAGGGTTTACGTTAGGGTTAGGGTTAGGGTTATGGTTAGGGTTAGGGTTTAGGATAGGGTTAGGGTTAGGTTTTGGGTTAGTGTTAAGGTTAGGGATTTGGGTTAGGGTTAGAGTTAGGTTTAGAGTTAGGTTTACTGTTAGGGTTAGGGTTAGTGTTAGGTTTAGTGTTAGGGTTTGCCTTAGAGTTAGGGTTAGGGTTAGGGTTAGGGTTCAGGTTAGGGTTAGGGTTAGGGTAAGCGTTAGGGTTATGGTTAGGGTAGGGTTAGGGTTAGGGTTAGGGTTAGGGGTTACGGTTAGCCTTAGATTTAGGGTTAGGGTTAGGGTTAGGATTTGGGTTAGGGTTAGGGTTAGGGTTATCTATAGGGTTTGGGTTAGGTTTAGGGTAAGGGTTAGGGTTAGGGTTAGAGTTAGGGTTAGGGTTAGGGTTAGGGTTAGGGTGAGGTTTAGGGTTAGTATTAGGGTTAGGGTTAGTTTTAGGGTTAGGGTTTGGGTTAGGGTTTGCGTTAGGTTTAGGGTAAGGGTTAGGGTTAGGGTTCAGTTTAGGGTTAGGGTTTGGGTTAGGGTTAGGGTTAGGGTTAGGGTTAGGTTAGGGTTAGGGTTAGGGTTAGGGTTAGCGTTAGGGGTTAGGGTTACTGTTAGGGTTAGGGTATGGGTTAGGGTTAGGGTTAGGGTAGGGTTATGATTAGGGTTAGGGTTAGGGTTTAGGGTTAGGGTTAGGGTTAGGGTTAGGGTTAGGATTTAGGTTCGGGTTAGGGTTAGGGTTAGGGTTAGGGTTTGGGTTAGGGTTAGGGTTAGGGTAAGGTTTAGGGTTAGGATTAGGGTTAGGGTTAGGGTTTGCGTTAGGGTTAGGGTTAGGGTTAGGGGTTAGGGTTAGGGTTAGGTTTAGGGTTAGGATTAGTGTTAGGGTTAGGGTTAGGGTTAGGGTTTGGGTTAGGGTAGGGTTAGGTTTATGGTTAGGGTTAGGGGTTAGGGTTAGCGTTAGGGTTAGTGTTAGGTTTATGGTTAGGGTTAGGGTTACAGTTAGGGTTAGGGTTAGGGTTAGGGTTTAGGGTTAGGGTTAGGGTTAGGGTGAGGGTTAGGGTTCCGGTTTGGGTTAGGTTTAGGGTTAGAGTTAGGGTTTGGTTTTGGGTTAGGGTTAGGGTAATGGTTTGGGTTCGGGTTAGGGTTAGGTTTAGAATTTAATGTTAGTGTTAGGGTTAGGGTTTGCGTTAGGGTTAGGGTTAGGTTTAGGTTTATGGTTTGGGTTAGGGTTAGGGTTTGGGTTAGGGTAGGGTTAGGGTTAGGGTTAGGGTTAGGGTTAGGGTTAGGGTTAGTGTTGGGTTAGGCTTAGGGTTTACGTTAGGGTTAGGGTTAGGGTTATGGTTAGGGTTAGGGTTAGGTTAGGTTTTGGGTTAGTGTTAAGATTAGGGTTAGGGTTAGGGTTATGGTTAGGGTTAGGGTTAGGGTTAGGGTTATGTTTAGAGTTAGGTTTACTGTTAGGATTAGGGTTAGTGTTAGGTTTAGTGTTAGGGTTTGCCTTAGGGTTAGGGTTAGGGTTAGGGTTAGGGTTAGGTTTAGGGTTAGGGTTACGGTTTGTGTTAGGTTAGGGTTAGGGTTAGGTTTAGGGTTAGCATTAGGGTTAGGGTTAGGGTTTGCGTTAGGGTTAGAGTTAGAATTAGGGTTAGGGTTAGTGTTAGGGTTGGGTTAGTCTTAGGGTTTACGTTAGGGTTAGGGTTAGGGTTAGTGTTAGGGTTGGGTTAGTCTTAGGGTTTACGTTAGGGTTAGGGTTAGGGTTATGGTTAGGGTTAGGGTTAGGGTTAGGTTTTGGGTTAGTGTTAATGTTAGGGATTTGGGTTAGGGTTAGGGTTAGGTTAGGTTTACTGTTAGGATTAGATTTAGTGTTAGGTTTATTGTTAGGGTTTGCCTTAGGGTTAGGGTTAGGGTTAGGGTTAGGGTTCAGGTTAGGGTTAGGGTTAGGGTTAGGGTTATGGTTAGGGTAGGGTTAGGGTTAGGGTTAGGGTTAGGGGTTACGGTTAGCCTTAGATTTAGGGTTAGGGTTAGGGTTAGGATTTGGGTTAGGGTTAGGGTTAGGGTTAGCTATAGGGTTTGGGTTTGGGTTAGGGTAAGGGTTAGGGTTAGGGATAGAGTTAGGGTTAGGGTTAGGGTTAGGGTTAGGGTTAGGGTGAGGTTTAAGGTTAGTGTTAGGGTTAGGGTTAGTGTTAGGGTTAGGGTTTGGGTTAGGGTTTGCGTTAGGGTTAGGGTTAGGGTTAGGGTTAGGGTTCAGTTTAGGGTTAGGGTTAGGGTTAGGGTTAGGGTTAGGGTTAGGGTTAGGTTAGGGTTAGGGTTAGGGTTAGGGTTAGGGTTTAGGGTTAGGTTTAGGGTTAGGATTTGTGTTAGGCTTAGGGTTAGGATTAGGGTTTGGGTTAGGGTTAGGGTAAGGTTTAGGGTTAGGATTAGGGTTAGGGTTAGGTTTTGCGTTAGGGTTAGGGTTAGGGGTTAGGGTTAGGGTTAGGTTTAGGGTTAGGATTAGTGTTAGGGTTAGGGTTGGTTTTAGGGTTTGGGTTAGAGTAGGGTTAGGGTTATGGTTAGGGTTAGGGGTTAGGGTTAGCGTTAGGGTTAGGGTTAGGTTTATGGTTAGGGTTAGGGTTACAGTTAGGGTTAGGGTTTAGGGTTAGGGTTAGGGTTAGGGTTAGGGTTAGGGTTAGGGTTACGGTTTGGGTTAGGTTTAGGGTTAGGGTTTGGGTTTGGGTTTGGGTTAGGGTTAGGGTAAGGGTTTGGGTTAGGGTTAGGGTAGGTTTAGGGTTAGGGTTAGGGTTAGGGTTTAGGGTTAGGGTTAGGGTTAGGGTTAGCGTTAGGGTTTGGGTAGGGTTAGGGTAAGGGTTAGGGTTAGTTTTACAGTTACGGTTAGGGTTAGGGTTAGGGTCAGGGTTTATGGTTAGGGTTAGGGTTAGGATTAAAAAAAAAAGAATTTAGAAGAGTTTTACTCTTCCCCTAAGAAACTTTACTTTGAAAGATAATCTCGTTCTTTTGAAAGTGTATGAATTTCATGAAATGCTTTTGTAAGAAACACAGACGTGTTTCTTTGAAAAGAAGATTCGTTGTTTGGGATGTATCAAAGTATTGTTAGAATTGAGATCAGTGTTCCTCTTCTGTTTAGAAGCTTTACTTTGAGAGATATTCACATTCATCTGAAAGTGTATGAATTTCATGAAATGCTTTTGTAAGAAACGTAGACGTGATTGAAAAGAAGATTCGTTGTGTGGGATGTTTCACAGTATTGTTAGAATTGAGAACAGTGTTCCTCTTCCGCTTAGAAGCTTTACTTTGAAAGATAATCTCGTCTTATGAAAGTGTATGAATTTCATGAAATGCTTTTGTGAGAAACACAGACGTGTTTCTGTGAAAAGAAGATACGTTGTTTGGGATATATCAAAGTATTGTTAGAATTGAGAATATTGTTCCTCTTCCCCTTAGAAGCTTTACTTTGAAAGATAGTCTCGTACTTTTGAAAGTGTACGAATTTCATGAAATGCTTTTGTTAGAAACAGAGATGTGTTTCGGTGAAAAGAAGATGCGTTGTTTGGGATTTATCAAAGTATTGTTAGAATTTAGAACAGTGGTTAGTGTTAGGGTTAGGATTAGTGTTAGGGTTAGGGTTATGGTTAGGGTTAGGGTTAGGGTTAGGTTTTAGGGTTAGGGTTAGGGTTAGGGTTAGGGTTAGGGTTAGGGTTAGGTTTAGGTTTAGGGTTACTGTTAGGGTTAGGGTTAGTGTTAGGGTTAGGGTTAGGGTTAGGGTTTGCGTTAGGGTTAGGGTTCAGGTTAGGGTTAGGGTTAGGGTTAGGCTTAGCGTTAGGGTTAGTGTTAGGTTTAGGGTTTGGGTTATATTTTGGGTTAGAGTTAGGGTTAGGGTTAGGGTTACGGTTAGGGTTAGGGTTTGCGTTAGGGTTAGGGTTAGGGTTATGGTTAGGGTAAGGGTTAGGGTTAGGGTTATGGTTAGGGTAAGGGTTTGGGTTAGGGTTAAGGTTAGGGATTAGGGTTAGGGTTAGGGTTAGGTTTAGGTTTAGGGTTACTGTTAGGGTTAGGGTTAGGGTTAGTGTTAGGGTTAGGGTTTGCGTTAGGGTTAGGGTTAGGGTTCAGGTTAGGGTTTGGGTTAGGGTTAGGGTTATGTTAGGGTAGGGTTAGGGTTAGGGTTAGGGTTAGGGGTTACGGTTAGGGTTAGGGTTAGGTTTAGGTTTAGGGTTACTGTTAGGGTTAGGGTTAGGGTTAGGGTTAGGGTTTGGTTTAGGGTTAGGATTAGGGTTAGGGTTAGGGTTAGGGTTTGGGTTAGGGTTAGGGTAAGTGTTATGGTAAGGGTTAGGGTTTTGAATAGGGTAGAGTTAGGGTCAGGGTTAGGAGTTAGGGTTAGGATTAGTGTTAGGTTTAGGGTTAGGGTTAGGGTTAGGGATAGTGTTGGGGTTATGGTTAGTGTTAGGGTTAGGGTTTAGTTAGGGTTTGCGTTATGGTTAGGGTTAGGGTTAGGATTAGGGTTAGGGTTTGGGTTAGGGTTAGGGTTAGGGTTAGGGTTCAGGTTAGGGTTAGGGTTAGGGTTAGGTTAGGGTTTAGGTTAGGGTTAGCGTTAGGGGTTAGGGTTAGCGTTAGGGTTAGGGTTAGTGTTAGGTTTTGGGTTAGGGTTTGGGTTAGGGTTAGTGTTAGGGTTAGGGTTAGGGTTTGCGTTAGGGTTAGGGTTAGGGTTCAGGTTAGGGTTAGGGTTAGGGTTTGGGTTAGGGTTAGGGTAAGGGTTATGGTAAGGGTTTGGGTTAGGAATAGGGTAGAGTTAGGGTCAGGGTTAGGGGTTAGGGTTAGGATTAGGGTTAGGTTTAGTGTTAGGGTTAGGTTTAGAATTAGTGTTAGGGTTAGGTTTAGGGTTACGGGTACGGTTAGGGTTAGGGTTAGGGTAGGGTTAGGGTTTGCGTTAGGGTTAGGGTTAGGGTTAGTGTTAGTGTTAGGGTTAGGGTTTGTTTACGGTTTGCGTGAGGGTTAAGGTTAGGGTTAGGGTTAGGGGTTAGGGTTAGTGTTAGGGTTAGGGTAAGGGTTAGGGTTAGGGTTAGGGTTAGGGTTACGGTTTGGGTTAGGTTATGGTTAGGGTTAGGGTTAGGGTTAGGGTTAGGGTTAGGGTTAGGTTTTGCGTTAGGGTTAGAGTTAGAATTAGGTTTAGGGTTAGTGTTAGGGTTGGGTTAGGTTAGGGTTTACGTTAGGGTTAGGGTTAGGGTTATGGTTAGGGTTAGGGTTAGGGTTAGGGTTAGGTTTTGGGTTAGTGTTAAGGTTAGGGATTTGGGTTTGGGTTAGGGTTAGGTTTAGAGTTAGGTTTACTGTTAGGGTTAGGGTTAGTGTTTGGTTTAGTGTTAGGGTTTGCCTTAGGGTTAGGGTTAGGGTTAGGGTTAGGGTTCAGGTTAGGTTTAGGGTTAGGGTAAGGGTTAGGGTTATGGTTCGGGTAGGGTTAGGGTTAGGGTTAGGGTTAGGTGTTACGGTTAGCCTTAGATTTAGGGTTAGGTTTAGGGTTTAGGGTTAGGGTTAGGGTTAGGGTTAGGGTTATGGTAAGGGTTAGGGTTAGGGTAAGGGTTAGGGTTAAGGTTAGGGTTAGGGTTAAGGTTTGTGTTAGGGTTAGGGTTAGGGTTTGGGTTAGGGTTAGGGTAAGGGTTAGGGTTAGGGTTAGGATTACGGTTAGGGTTAGGGTTAGGGTTAGGTTTAGGGTTTGCGTTAGGGTTAGAGTTAGTGTTAGGGTTAGTTTTAGGGTTAGGGTTATGGGAAGGGTTTGGGTTAGGGTAGAGTTAGGCTTAGGGTTAGGGTTAGGGGTTAGGGTTAGTGTTAGGGTTAGGGTTAGGGTTAGGATTAGGGTTAGGATTAGGGGTTAGGGTTAGGGTTAGGGTTACGGTTAGGGTTAGGGTTACAGTTAGGGTAAGAGTTACGCTTAGTTTTAGGATTAGGGTTAGGGTTAGGGTTAGTGTTAGGGTTAGGTTTAGGGTTAGGGTTAGGGTTAGGGTTGCGTTAGGGTTAGGGTTAGGGTTTGGGTTAGGGTTAGGTTTAGGGTAGGGTTACGGTTAGGGGTTAGGGTAAGTGTTAGAGTTAGGGTTATGGTTAGGGTTAGGGTTAGGGTTAGGGTTAGGGTTTGGGTTAGGGTTAGGGTAAGGGTTAGGGTTAGGTTTAGGGTTACGGTTAGGTTTAGGGTTAGGGTTAGTGTTAGGGTTAGGGTTTGCGTTAGGGTTAGAGTTAGTGTTAGGGTTAGTGTTAGGTTTGGGGTTATGGTTAGGGATTGGGTTAGGGTAGAGTTAGTCTTAGGGTTAGGGTTAGGGGTTAGGGTTAGTGTTAGGGTTAGGGTAAGGGTTAGGGTTAGGGTTAGGGTTAGGGTTAGGGTTACGGTTTGGGTTAGGTTAGGGTTAGGGTTAGGGTTAGGGTTAGGGTTATGGTTTGCGTTAGGGTTAGAGTTAGAATTAGGGTTAGGGTTAGTGTTAGGGTTGGGTTAGGCTTAGGGTTTACGTTAGGGTTAGGGTTAAGGTTATGGTTAGGGTTAGGGTTAGGGTTAGGGTTAGGTTTTGGGTTAGTGTTAAGGTTAGGGACTTGGGTAAGGGTTAGGATTAGGTTTAGATTTAGGTTTACTGTTAGGGTTAGGGTTAGTGTTAGGGTTAGGGTTTGGGTTAGGGTTTGCGTTAGGGTTAGGGTTAGGGTTCAGTTTAGGGTCAGGGTTAGGGTTAGGGTTAGGGTTATGGTTAGGGTCAGGTTAGGGTTAGGGTTAGGGTTAGGGTTAGGGTTAGGGTTACGGTTAGGGTTAGGGTTACGGTTAGTTAGGGTTAGGGTTAGGATTAGGGTTAGGGTTAGGGTTTGTGTTAGGGTTAGAGTTAGTGTTAGGGTTAGGGTTAGGGTTAGGGTTAGGGTAAGCATTAGATTTAGGATTAGGGTAGGGTTAGGGTTAGGGTTAGGCTTAGGGTTAGGGTTAGGGTTAGGGTTAGGGTTACGGTTTGGGTTAGGGTTACGGTTAGGGTTAGGTTTTGGGTTTGGATTAGGGTTAGGGTAAGGGTTAGGGTTAGAGTTACGGTAGGGTTAGGGTTAGGGTTTAGGGTTAGGGTTAATATTAGGGTTAGGGTTAGGGTTTGGGTTAGGGTTAGGGTTAGGGTTTCGATTACGGTTAGGGTAAGTGTTAGGGTTAGGGTTAGGGTTTAGTGTTAGTGTTAGGTTTAGGCTTAGGGTTAGGGTTAGGGTTGCGTTAGGGTTAGGGTTAGGGTTTGGGTTAGGGTTAGGTTTAGGGTAGGGTTAGGGTTAGGGTTAGGGGTTAGGGTAAGTGTTAGAGTTAGGGTTAGGGTTAGGGTTAGGGTTAAAATTTGCGTTAGGTTTAGAGTTAGAATTAGGGTTAGGGTTAGTGTTAGGGTTGGGTTAGGCTTAGGGTTTACGTTAGGGTTAGGGTTAGGGTTATGGTTAGGGTTAGGGTTTGGAATAGGGTTAGGGTTAGGTTTTGGGTTAGTGTTAAGGTTAGGGATTTGGGTTAGGGTTAGAGTTAGGTTTAGAGTTAGGTTTACTGTTAGGGTTAGGGTTAGTGTTAGGTTTAGTGTTCGGGTTTGCCTTAGGGTTAGGGTTAGGGTTAGTGTTAGGGTTCAGGTTAGGGTTAGGGTTAGGGTAAGCGTTAGGGTTATGGTTAGGGTGGGGTTAGGGTTAGGGTTAGGGGTTACGGTTAGCCTTAGATTTAGGGTTAGGGTTAGAGTTCGGGTTAGGGTTTAGGGTTAGGGTTATGGTTAGGGTTAGGGTTATGGTAATGGTTAGGGTTAGGGTTAGGGTTACGGTAGGGTTAGGGTTACGGTTAGGGTTTAGGTTTAGGGTTATGTTTAGGGTTAGGGTTAGGGTTAGGTTTAGGGTTTTGGTGAGGGTTAGGGTTAGGGTTAGGGTTAGGGTTGCGTTAGGGTTAGGGTTAGGGTTTGGGTTAGGGTTAGGTTTAGGGTAGTGTTAGGGTTAGGGGTTAGGGTAAGTGTTAGAGTTAGGGTTATGGTTAGGGTTAGGGTTAGTGTTAGGGTTAGGGTTTGCGTTAGGGTTAGAGTTAGTGTTAGGGTTAGTGTTAGGTTTGGGGTTATGGTTAGGGATTGGGTTAGGGTAGAGTTAGGCTTAGGGTTAGGGTTAGGGGTTAGGGTTAGTGTTAGGGTTAGGGTAAGGGTTAGGGTTAGGGTTAGGGTTAGGGTTAGGGTTAGGGTTAGGGTTACGGTTTGGGTTAGGTTAGGGTTAGGGTTAGGGTTAGGGTTAGGGGTTACGATTAGCCTTAGATTTAGGGTTAGGGTTAGGGTTAGGATTTGGGTTAGGGTTAGGGTTAGCTATAGGGTTTTGGTTAGGGTTAGGGTAAGGGTTAGAGTTAGGGTTAGAGTTAGGGTTAGGGTTAGGGTGAGGTTTAAGCTTAGTGTTAGGGTTAGGGTTAGTGTTAGGGTTAGGGTTTGGGTTAGGGTTTGCGTTAGGGTTAGGGTTAGGGTTCAGTTTAGGGTCAGGGTTAGGGTTAGGGTTAGGGTTAAGGTTAGGGTCAGGTTAGGGTTAGGGTTAGGGTTAGGTTTAGGGTTACGGTTAGGGTTAGGGTTACGGTTAGTTAGGGTTAGGGTTAGGATTAGGGTTAGGGTTAGGGTTTGTGTTAGGTTTAGAGTTAGTGTTAGGGTTAGGGTTACGGTAGGGTTAGGGTTACGGTTAGGGTTTAGGTTTAGGGTTATGTTTAGGGTTAGGGTTAGGGTTAGGTTTAGGGTTTTGGTGAGGGTTAGGGTTAGGGTTAGGGTTAGGATTAGGGTTAGCTTTAGGGTTAGGGTTAGGGTAAGGGTTAGGGTTAGGGTTAGGGTTAGGGTTAAGGTTTGGGTTAGGGTTAGGGTTAGGGTTAGGGTTAGGGTTTGGGTTAGAGTTAGGGTAAGGGTTAGGGTTAGGGTTAGGGTTAGGGTTACTGTTAGGGTTAGGGTTAGGGTTAGGTGTAGGGTTTGCGTTAGGGTTAGAGTTAGTGTTAGGGTTAGTGTTAGGGTTAGGGTTATGGTAAGGGTTTGGGTTAGGGTAGAGTTAGTCTTAGGGTTAGGGTTAGGGGTTAGGGTTAGTGTTAGGGATAGGGTTAGGGTTAGGATTAGGGTTAGGATTAGGGGTTAGGGTTAGGGTTACGGTTAGGGTTAGGGTTACAATTAGGGTTAGAGTTACGCTTAGTGTTAGGGTTAGGGTTAGGGTTAAGGCTAGTGTTAGGGTTAGGGTAAGCGTTAGGGTTAGGATTAGGATAGGGTTAGGGTTAGGGTTAGGGTTACGGTTTGGGTTAGGGTTAGGGTTAGCGTTAGGGTTTGGGTTAGGGTTAGGGTAAGGGTTAGGGTAAGGGTTAGGGTTAGGGTTTGGATTACGGTTAGGGTAAGTGTTAGGGTTAGGGTTAGGGTTTAGTGTTAGTGTTAGGTTTAGGCTTAGGGTTAGGGTTAGGGTTGCGTTAGGGTTAGGGTTAGGGTTAGGGTTTGCGTTAGGGTTAGAGGTAGAATTAGGGTTAGGGTTAGTTTTAGGGTTGGGTTAGGCTTAGGGTTTACGTTAGGGTTAAGGTTATGGTTAGGGTTAGGGTTAGGGTTAGGGTTAGGGTTAGGGTTAGGTTTTGGGTTAGTGTTAAGGTTAGGGATTTGAGTTAGGATTAGGGTTAGGATTAGAGTTAAGTTTACTGTTAGGGTTAGGGTTAGTGTTAGGTTTAGTGTTAGGGTTTGCCTTAGGGTTAGGGTTAGGGTTAGGGTTGAGGTTAGGGTTAGGGTTAGGGTTTGGGTTAGGGTTAGCATAAGTGTTAG
Source organism: Microtus californicus (assembly GCA_028537955.1). Taxonomy (NCBI): domain Eukaryota; kingdom Metazoa; phylum Chordata; class Mammalia; order Rodentia; family Cricetidae; genus Microtus; species Microtus californicus. The sequence goes on from JAQJZF010000072.1 coordinate 301,260, forward strand.
GGTTAGGGTTAGGGTAGGGTTAGGGTTAGGGTTAGGGGTTAGGGTTAGGGTTAGGGTTAGGGTTAGGATTAGCGTTAGGGTTTGGGTTAGGGTTAGTGTAAGGGTTAGGGTTAGTTTTACAGTTACGGTTAGGGTTAGGGTTAGGGTCAGGGTTTATGGTTAGGGTTAGGGTTAGGATTAAAAAAAAGAATTTAGAAGAGTTTTACTCTTCCCCTAAGAAACTTTACTTTGAAAGATAATCTCGTTCTTTTGAAAGTGTATGAATTTCATGAAATGCTTTTGTAAGAAACACAGACGTGTTTCTTTGAAAAGAAGATTCGTTGTTTGGGATGTATCAAAGTATTGTTAGAATTGAGATCAGTGTTCCTCTTCTGTTTAGAAGCTTTACTTTGAGAGATATTCACATTCATCTGAAAGTGTATGAATTTCATGAAATGCTTTTGTAAGAAACGTAGACGTGATTGAAAAGAAGATTCGTTGTGTGGGATGTTTCACAGTATTGTTAGAATTGAGAACAGTGTTCCTCTTCCGCTTAGAAGCTTTACTTTGAAAGGTAATCTCGTCTTATGAAAGTGTATGAATTTCATGAAATGCTTTTGTGAGAAACACAGACGTGTTTCTGTGAAAAGAAGATTCGTTGTTTGGGATATATCAAAGTATTGTTAGAATTGAGAATATTGTTCCTCTTCCCCTTAGAAGCTTTACTTTGAAAGATAGTCTCGTTCTTTTGAAAGTGTACGAATTTCATGAAATGCTTTTGTTAGAAACAGAGATGTGTTTCGGTGAAAAGAAGATGCGTTGTTTGGGATTTATCAAAGTATTGTTAGAATTTAAAACAGTGGTTAGTGTTAGGGTTAGGATTAATGTTAGGGTTAGGGTTATGGTTAGGGTTAGGGTTAGGGTTAGGTTTTAGGGTTAGGGTTAGGGTTAGGGTTAGGGTTAGGTTTAGGTTTAGGGTTACTGTTAGGGTTAGGGTTAGTGTTAGGGTTAGTGTTAGGGTTAGGGTTAGGGTTTGCGTTAGGGTTAGGGTTTGGGTTAGGGTTAGGGTAAGGGTTATGATAAGGGTTAGGGTTAGGAATAGGGTAGAGTTAGGGTTAGGGTTAGGGGTTAGGGTTACGATTATGGTTAGGTTTAGGGTTAGGGTTAGGTTTAGGGTTAGTGTTAGGGTTAGTGTTAGGGTTAGGGTTTGGTTCGGGTTTGCGTGAGGGTTAAGGTTAGGGTTAGGGTTAGGGTTCAGGTTAGGGTTAGGGTTAGGGTTAGGCTTAGCATTAGGGTTAGTGTTAGGGTTAGGGTTTGGGTTAGATTTTGGGTTAGAGTTAGGGTTAGGGTTAGGGTTACAGTTAGGGTTAGGGTTAGGGTTTGCTTTAGGGTTAGGGTTAGGGTTATGGTTAGGGTAAGGGTTTGGGTTAGGGTTAAGGTTAGGGATTAGGGTTAGGGTTAGGGTTAGGTTTAGGTTTAGGTTTACTGTTAGGGTTAGGGTTAGGGTTAGGGTTAGTGCTAGGGTTAGGGTTAGGGTTTGCGTTAGGGTTAGGCTTAGGGTTCAGGTTAGGGTTAGGGTTAGGTTTAGGGTTATGGTTAGGGTAGTGTTAGGGTTAGGGTTAGGGTTAGGGGTTACGGTTAGCGTTAGTGTTAGGGTTAGGGTTAGGATTAGGGTTTGTTTTAGGGTTAGGATTAGGGTTAGGGTTAGGGTTAGGATTAGGAATAGGGTTAGGGTTAGGGTTACGGTTAGGGTTTGGGTTAGAGTTAGGGTAATGGTTATGGTTATGGTTAGGGTTAGGTTTAGGGTTACGGGTACGGTTATGGTTAGGGTTAGGGTTAGTGTTTAGGGTTAGGGTTAGGGTTAGGGTTATGGTTAAGGTTAGGGTTAGGGTTAGGATTAGGGTTAGGGTTAGGGTTAGGGTTAGGATTAGGGTTTGGGTTACGTTTAGGGTTAGGGTTAGGGTTTGAGTTAGGGTTAGCATAAGTGTTAGTGTTAGGGTTAGGGTAGGGTTAGGGTTAGGGTTAGGGGTTAGGGTTAGGGTTAGGGTTAGGGTTAGCGTTAGGGTTTGGGTTAGGGTTAGGGTAAGGGTTAGGGTTAGGGTTAGGTTAGGGTTAGGGTTTAGGGTTAGTGTTAGGGTTATGGTTAGGGTTAGGGTTAGGGTTAGGATTAGGGTTAGGGTTAGGGTTAGGATTAGGGTTTGGGTTACGTTTAGGGTTAGGGTTAGGGTTTGGGTTAGGGTTAGCATAAGTGTTAGGGTTAGGGTTACGGGTACGGTTAGGGTTAGGGTTAGGTTTAGGGTTTAGGGTTAGGGTTAGGGTTATGGTTAGGGTTAGGGTTAGGGTTAGGATTAGGGTTAGGGTTAGGTTTAGGATTAGGGTTTGGGTTACGTTTAGGGTTAGGGTTAGGGTTTGGGTTAGGGTTAGCATAAGTGTTGGGGTTAGGGTTAGGGTAGGGTTAGGGTTAGGGTCAGGGTTTATGGTTAGGGTTAGGGTTAGGATTAAAAAAAAAGAATTTAGAAGAGTTTTACTCTTCTCCTAAGAAACTTTACTTTGAAAGATAATCTCGTTCTTTTGAAAGTGTATGAATTTCATGAAATGCTTTCGTAAGAAACACAGACGTTTTTCTTTGAAAAGAAGATTCGTTGTTTGGGATGTATCAAAGTATTGTTAGAATTGAGATCAGTGTTCCTCTTCTGTTTAGAAGCTTTACTTTGAGAGATATTCACATTCATCTGAAAGTGTATGAATTTCATGAAATGCTTTTGTAAGAAACGTAGACGTGATTGAAAAGAAGATTCGTTGTGTGGGATGTTTCACAGTATTGTTATAATTGAGAACAGTGTTCCTCTTCCGCTTAGAAGCTTTACTTTGAAAGATAATCTCGTCTTATGAAAGTGTATGAATTTCATGAAATGCTTTTGTGAGAAACACAGACGTGTTTTTTGTGAAAAGAAGATTCGTTGTTTGGGATATATCAAAGTATTGTTAGAATTGAGAATATTGTTCCTCTTCCCCTTAGAAGCTTTACTTTGAAAGATAGTCTCGTTCTTTTGAAAGTGTACGAATTTCATGAAATGCTTTTGTTAGAAACAGAGATGTGTTTCGGTGAAAAGAAGATGCGTTGTTTTGGATTTATCAAAGTATTGTTAGAATTTAGAACAGTGGTTAGTGTTAGGGTTAGGATTAATGTTAGGGTTAGGGTTATGGTTAGGGTTAGGGTTAGGGTTAGGTTTTAGGGTTAGGGTTAGGGTTAGGGTTAGGTTTAAGTTTAGGGTTACTGTTAGGGTTAGGGTTAGTGTTAGGGTTAGTGTTAGGGTTAGGGTTAGGGTTTGCGTTAGGGTTAGGGTTCAGGTTAGGGTTAGGGTTAGGGTTAGGGTTAGGTTTAGGTTTAGGGTTACTGTTAGGGATAGGGTTAGGGTTAGTGTTAGTGTTAGGGTTAGGGTTTGGTTAGGGTTTGCGTGAGGGTTAAGGTTAGGGTTAGGGTTAGGGTTCAGGTTAGGGTTAGGGTTAGGCTTAGCGTTAGGGTTAGTGTTAGGGTTAGGGTTTGGGTTAGATTTTGGGTTAGAGTTAGGGTTAGGGTTAGGGTTACGGTTAGGGTTAGGGTTAGGGTTTGCGTTACGGTTAGGTATAGGGTTATGGTTAGGGTTAGGGTTAGGGTTTGGGTTAGGGTTTGGGTTAGGGTTAGTGTTAGGGTTAGGGTTTGGGTTATGGTTAGGGTAATGGTTAATTTGGGGTTACGGTTAGGGTTGGGTTAGGGGTAGG
>JAQJZF010000072.1:315000-317500 GCA_028537955.1 Microtus californicus
CTCGTTCTTTTGAAAGTGTATGAATTTCATGAAATGCTTTTGTAAGAAACACAGACGTGTTTCTTTGAAAAGAAGATTCGTTGTTTGGGATGTATCAAAGTATTGTTAGAATTGAGATCAGTGTTCCTCTTCTGTTTAGAAGCTTTACTTTGAGAGATATTCACATTCATCTGAAAGTGTATGAATTTCATGAAATGCTTTTGTAAGAAACGTAGACGTGATTGAAAAGAAGATTCGTTGTGTGGGATGTTTCACAGTATTGTTAGAATTGAGAACAGTGTTCCTCTTCCGCTTAGAAGCTTTACTTTGAAAGATAATCTCGTCTTATGAAAGTGTATGAATTTCATGAAATGCTTTTGTGAGAAACACAGACGTGTTTCTGTGAAAAGAAGATACGTTGTTTGGGATATATCAAAGTATTGTTAGAATTGAGAATATTGTTCCTCTTCCCCTTAGAAGCTTTACTTTGAAAGATAGTCTCGTACTTTTGAAAGTGTACGAATTTCATGAAATGCTTTTGTTAGAAACAGAGATGTGTTTCGGTGAAAAGAAGATGCGTTGTTTGGGATTTATCAAAGTATTGTTAGAATTTAGAACAGTGGTTAGTGTTAGGGTTAGGATTAGTGTTAGGGTTAGGGTTATGGTTAGGGTTAGGGTTAGGGTTAGGTTTTAGGGTTAGGGTTAGGGTTAGGGTTAGGGTTAGGGTTAGGGTTAGGTTTAGGTTTAGGGTTACTGTTAGGGTTAGGGTTAGTGTTAGGGTTAGGGTTAGGGTTAGGGTTTGCGTTAGGGTTAGGGTTCAGGTTAGGGTTAGGGTTAGGGTTAGGCTTAGCGTTAGGGTTAGTGTTAGGTTTAGGGTTTGGGTTATATTTTGGGTTAGAGTTAGGGTTAGGGTTAGGGTTACGGTTAGGGTTAGGGTTTGCGTTAGGGTTAGGGTTAGGGTTATGGTTAGGGTAAGGGTTAGGGTTAGGGTTATGGTTAGGGTAAGGGTTTGGGTTAGGGTTAAGGTTAGGGATTAGGGTTAGGGTTAGGGTTAGGTTTAGGTTTAGGGTTACTGTTAGGGTTAGGGTTAGGGTTAGTGTTAGGGTTAGGGTTTGCGTTAGGGTTAGGGTTAGGGTTCAGGTTAGGGTTTGGGTTAGGGTTAGGGTTATGTTAGGGTAGGGTTAGGGTTAGGGTTAGGGTTAGGGGTTACGGTTAGGGTTAGGGTTAGGTTTAGGTTTAGGGTTACTGTTAGGGTTAGGGTTAGGGTTAGGGTTAGGGTTTGGTTTAGGGTTAGGATTAGGGTTAGGGTTAGGGTTAGGGTTTGGGTTAGGGTTAGGGTAAGTGTTATGGTAAGGGTTAGGGTTTTGAATAGGGTAGAGTTAGGGTCAGGGTTAGGAGTTAGGGTTAGGATTAGTGTTAGGTTTAGGGTTAGGGTTAGGGTTAGGGATAGTGTTGGGGTTATGGTTAGTGTTAGGGTTAGGGTTTAGTTAGGGTTTGCGTTATGGTTAGGGTTAGGGTTAGGATTAGGGTTAGGGTTTGGGTTAGGGTTAGGGTTAGGGTTAGGGTTCAGGTTAGGGTTAGGGTTAGGGTTAGGTTAGGGTTTAGGTTAGGGTTAGCGTTAGGGGTTAGGGTTAGTGTTAGGGTTAGGGTTAGTGTTAGGTTTTGGGTTAGGGTTTGGGTTAGGGTTAGTGTTAGGGTTAGGGTTAGGGTTTGCGTTAGGGTTAGGGTTAGGGTTCAGGTTAGGGTTAGGGTTAGGGTTTGGGTTAGGGTTAGGGTAAGGGTTATGGTAAGGGTTTGGGTTAGGAATAGGGTAGAGTTAGGGTCAGGGTTAGGGGTTAGGGTTAGGATTAGGGTTAGGTTTAGTGTTAGGGTTAGGTTTAGAATTAGTGTTAGGGTTAGGTTTAGGGTTACGGGTACGGTTAGGGTTAGGGTTAGGGTAGGGTTAGGGTTTGCGTTAGGGTTAGGGTTAGGGTTAGTGTTAGTGTTAGGGTTAGGGTTTGTTTACGGTTTGCGTGAGGGTTAAGGTTAGGGTTAGGGTTAGGGGTTAGGGTTAGTGTTAGGGTTAGGGTAAGGGTTAGGGTTAGGGTTAGGGTTAGGGTTACGGTTTGGGTTAGGTTATGGTTAGGGTTAGGGTTAGGGTTAGGGTTAGGGTTAGGGTTAGGTTTTGCGTTAGGGTTAGAGTTAGAATTAGGTTTAGGGTTAGTGTTAGGGTTGGGTTAGGTTAGGGTTTACGTTAGGGTTAGGGTTAGGGTTATGGTTAGGGTTAGGGTTAGGGTTAGGGTTAGGTTTTGGGTTAGTGTTAAGGTTAGGGATTTGGGTTTGGGTTAGGGTTAGGTTTAGAGTTAGGTTTACTGTTAGGGTTAGGGTTAGTGTTTGGTTTGGTGTTAGGGTTTGCCTTAGGGTTAGGGTTAGGGTTAGGGTTAGGGTTCAGGTTAGGTTTAGGGTTAGGGTAAGGGTTAGGGTTATGGTTCGGGTAGGGTTAGGGTTAGGGTTAGGGTTAGGTGTTACGGTTAGCCTTAGA
>JAQJZF010000072.1:325000-327500 GCA_028537955.1 Microtus californicus
AGTGTTAGGGTTAGTGTTAGGGTTAGGGTTATGGTTAGGGATTGGGTTAGGGTTAGGGGTTAGGGTTAGTGTTAGGGTTAGGGTAAGGGTTAGGGTTAGGGTTAGGGTTAGGGTTACAGTTTGGGTTAGGTTTGGTTTAGGGTTAGGGTAAGGGTTTGCGTTAGAGTTAGAGTTAGAATTAGGGTTAGGGTTAGTGTTAGGGTTGGGTTAGGCTTAGGGTTTACGTTAGGGTTAGGGTTAGTGTTAGGGTTAGGGTTAGGGTTAGGTTTTGGGTTAGTGTTAAGGTTAGGGATTTGGGTTAGGGTTAGGGTTAGGTTTAGAGTAAAGGTTTACTGTTAGGGTTAGGGTTAGTGTTTGGTTTAGTGTTAGGGTTTGCCTTAGGGTTAGGGTTAGGTTTAGGGTTAGGGTTGAGGTTTGAGTTAGGGTTAGGGAAAGGGTTAGGGTTATGGTTAGGGTAGGGTTAGGGTTAGGGTTAGAGTTAGGGGTTACGGTTAGCCTTAGATTTAGGGTTAGGGTTAGGGTTAGGGTTAGGGTTTAGGGTTAGGGTTAGTGTTATGGTTAGGGTTAGGGTTAGGGTTAGGGTTATGGTAAGGGTTAGGTTTAGGGTTAGGGTTAGGGTTAGTGTTTGGGTTAGGGTTACGGTTAGGGTTAGGGTTAGTGTTTGGTTTAGGGTTATGGAAAGGGTTAGGCTTAGGGTTAGGGTTACGGTAGGGTTAGGGTTAGGGTTAGGGTTTAGTGTCAGGGTTAGGGTGGATTAGGGTTAGGGTTAGGGTTAGGTTTAGGGTAGGGTTATGGTTAGGGTTATGGTAAGGGTTTAAAAAAAGAATTTAGAACAGTGTATCTCTTCCCCATAGAGTTAGGGTTAGGGTTAGGGTTAGGGTTAGGGTTATGGTAAGGGTTAGGGTTAGGGTTAGGGTTACGGTAGGGTTAGGGTTACGGTTAGGGTTTAGGGTTAGGGTTATGGTTAGGGTTAGTTTTAGGGTTAGGTTTAGGGTTTGGGTTAGGGTTAGGGTTAGGTTTAGGGTTTGGATTACGGTTAGGGTAAGGGTTGGGTTAGGGTTAGGGTTAGGTTTAGGGTTTAGTGTTAGGGTTAGGGTTAGGTTTTGCGTTAGGGTTAGGGTTAGGGTTAGGGTTAGGTTTAGGGATTGGGTTAGGGTTAGGGTTTGGGTTAGGGTAGGGTTAGGGTTAGGTTTAGGGTTAGGGGTTAGGGTTAGTGTTAAGTTTAGGGTTAGGGTTAGGGTTAGGGTTAGGGTTAAAGTTAGTGTTTGGGTAAGGTTTAGGGTTAGGGTTTGGGTTAGGGTTAGGGTATGGGTTAGGGTTAGGGTTAGGTTTAAGGTAGGGTTAGGGTTAGGGTTAGGGTTAGGGTTAGGGTTAGGGTTAGGGTTAAAAAAAGAATTTAGAACAGTGTTCCTCTTCCCCTTAGAGTTAGGGTTAGGGTTAGGGTTAGGGTTAGGGTTTAGGGTTAGGGTTAGGGTTAGTGTTAGGGTTAGGGTTATGGTAAGGGTTAGGGTTAGGGTTAGGGTTACGGTAGGGTTAGGGTTACGGTTAGGGTTTAGGTTTAGGGTTATGGTTACGGTTAGGGTTAGGTTTAGGGTTTTGGTGAGGGTTAGGGTTAGGTTTAGGGTTAGGTTTAGGGTAAGGGTTATGGTTAGGGTTAGGGTTAAGGTTTGGGTTAGGGTTAGGGTTAGGTTTAGGGTTAGGGTTTTGGGTTAGGGTTAGGGTAAGGGTTAGGGTTACGGTTACGGTTAGGGTTAGGGTTAGGTTTAGGGTTTGCGTTAGGGTTAGAGTTAGTGTTAGGGTTAGTGTTAGGGTTAGGGTTATGGTAATGGTTAGGGTTAGGGTAGAGTTAGGCTTAGGGTTAGGGTTAGGGGTTAGGGTTAGTGTTAGGGTTAGGGTTAGGGTTAGGATTAGGGTTAGGATTAGGATTAGGGGTTAGGGTTAGGGTTACGGTTAGGGTTAGGGTTACAGTTAGGGTTAGGGTTACGCTTAGTGTTAGGATTAGGGTTAGGGTTAGTGTTAGGGTTAGGGTAAGCGTTAGGGTTAGGATTAGGGTAGGGTTAGGATTAGGGTTAGGCTTAGGGTTAGGGATAGGGTTAGGGTTACGGTTTGGGTTAGGGTTACGGTTAGGGTTAGGTTTAGGGTTTGGATTAGGGTTAGGGTAAGGGTTAGGGTTAGGGATAGAGTTACGGTAGGGTTAGGGTTAGGGTTAGGGTTTAGGGTTAGGGTTAATGTTAGGGTTAGGGTTAGCTTTAGGGTTTGTGTTAGGGTTAGGGTTAGGGTTTGGATTACGGTTAGGGTAAGTGTTAGTGTTAGGGTTAGGGTTAAGTGTTAGTGTTAGGTTTAGGCTTAGGGTTAGGGTTAGGGTTGCGTTAGGGTTAGGGTTAGGGTTAGGGTTTGGGTTAGGGTTAGGTTTAGGGTAGGGTTAGGGTTAGGATTAGGGTTAGGGGTTAGGGTAAGTGTTAGAGTTAGGGTTAGGTTTAGGTTTAGGGTTTTGGTTAGG
>JAQJZF010000072.1:342500-345000 GCA_028537955.1 Microtus californicus
GGATTAGGGTTAGAATTAGGGGTTAGGGTTAGGGTTACGGTTAGGGTTAGGGTTACAGTTAGGGTTAGGGTTACGCTTAGTGTTAGGATTAGGGTTAGGGTTAGTGTTAGGGTTAGGGTAAGCGTTAGGGTTAGGATTAGGGTAGGGTTAGGGTTAGGGTTAGGCTTAGGGTTAGGGATAGGGTTAGGGTTACGGTTTGGGTTAGGGTTACGGTTAGGGTTAGGTTTAGGGTTTGGATTAGGGTTAGGGTAAGGGTTAGGGTTAGGGATAGAGTTACGGTAGGGTTAGGGTTAGGGTTAGGGTTAGGGTTAGGGTTAGGGTTAGGGTTAGGGTTAGGGTTAGGGTTAGGGGTTAGGGTAAGTGTTAGAGTTAGGGTTAGGGTTAGGTTTAGGGTTTGGGTTAGGGTTAGGGTAAGGGTTAGGGTTAGGGTTAGGGTTAGGGTTACGGTTAGGGTTAGGGTTAGGGTTAGGGTTTGCGTTAGGGTTAGAGTTAGTGTTAGGGTTAGTGTTAGGGTTAGGGTTATGGTTAGGGATTGGGTTAGGTTTAGGGGTTAGGGTTAGTGTTAGGGTTAGGGTAAGGGTTAGGGTTAGGGTTAGGGTTACGGTTTGGGTTAGGTTAGGTTTAGGGTTAGGGTAAGGGTTTGCGTTAGAGTTAGAGTTAGAATTAGGGTTAGGGTTAGTGTTAGGGTTGGGTTAGGCTTAGGGTTTACGTTAGGGTTAGGGTTAGTGTTAGGGTTAGGGTTAGGGTTAGGTTTTGGGTTAGTGTTAAGGTTAGGGATTTGGGTTAGGATTAGGTTTAGAGTTAGGTTTACTGTTAGGGTTAGGGTTAGTGTTTGGTTTAGTGTTAGGGTTTGCCTTAGGGTTAGGGTTAGGTTTAGGGTTAGGGTTGAGGTTTGAGTTAGGGTTAGGGAAAGGGTTAGGGTTATGGTTAGGGTAGGGTTAGGGTTAGGGTTAGAGTTAGGGGTTACGGTTAGCCTTAGATTTAGGGTTAGGGTTAGGGTTAGGGTTAGGGTTTTGGGTTAGGGTTAGTGTTATGGTTAGGGTTAGGGTTAGGGTTAGGGTTATGGTAAGGGTTAGGGTTAGGTTTAGGGTTAGGGTTAGGGTTAGTGTTTGGGTTAGGGTTACGGTTAGGGTTAGGGTTAGTGTTTGGGTTAGGGTTATGGTAAGGGTTAGGCTTAGGGTTAGGGTTACGGTAGGGTTAGGGTTAGGGTTAGGGTTTAGTGTCAGGGTTAGGGTCAGGATTAGGGTTAGGGTTAGGGTTAGGTTTAGGGTAGGGTTATGGTTAGGGTTAGGGTAAGGGTTTAAAAAAAGAATTTAGAACAGTGTATCTCTTCCCCATAGAGTTAGGGTTAGGGTTAGGGTTAGGGTTAGGGTTATGGTAAGGGTTAGGGTTAGGGTTACGGTAGGGTTAGGGTTACGGTTAGGGTTTAGGGTTAGGGTTATGGTTAGGGTTAGTTTTAGGGTTAGGTTTAGGGTTTGGGTTAGGGTTAGGGTTAGGGTTAGGGTTAGGGTTTGTATTACGGTTAGGGTAAGGGTTAGGGTTAGGATTAGGGTTAGGGTTAGGTTTAGAGTTTAGTGTTAGTGTTAGGGTTAGGGTTAGGTTTAGGTTTAGGGTTTGAGTTACGGTTAGGGTTAGGGTATGGATTACGGTTAGGGTAAGGGTTAGGGTTAGGGTTAGGGTTAGGGTTAGGGTTAGGGTTAGGGTTAGGTTTAGGGTTAGAGTTAGGGTTTTGGTTAGGGTTAGGGTAAGGGTTAGTGTTAGGGTTAGGGTTAGGGTTAGGGTTAAGGTTTGGGTTAGGGTTAGTGTTAGGTTTAGGGTTAGGGTTTGGATTATGTTTAGGGTAAGTGTTAGGGTTAGGTTTAGTGTTACGGTTAGGGTTAGGGTTAGGGTTAGGGTTAGGGTTACGGTTACGGTTAGGGTAAGGGTTAGGGTTAGGGTTAGGGTTAGGGTTAGGTTTAGGGTTAGGGTTAGGGTTTGGGTTAGGGTTAGGGTAAGGGTTAGTGTTAGGGTTAGGGTTAGGGTTAGGGTTAAGGTTAGGGATAGGGTTAGGGTTACGGTTTGGGTTAGGGTTACGGTTAGGGTTAGGGTTACGCTTAGTGTTAGGATTAGGGTTAGGGTTAGTGTTAGGGTTAGGGTAAGCGTTAGGGTTAGGATTAGGGTAGGGTTAGGGTTAGGGTTAGGCTTAGAGTTAGGGATAGGGTTAGGGTTACGGTTTGGGTTAGGGTTACGGTTAGGGTTAGGTTTACGGTTTGGATTAGGGTTAGGGTAAGGGTTAGGGTTAGGGATAGAGTTACGGTAGGGTTAGGGTTAGGGTTAGGGTTTAGGGTTAGGGTTAATGTTAGGGTTAGGGTTAGCTTTAGGGTTTGGGTTAGGGTTAGGGTTAGGGTTTGGATTACGGTTAGGGTAAGTGTTAGTGTTAGGGTTAGGGTTAAGTGTTAGTGTTAGGTTTAGGCTTAGGGTTAGAGTTAGGGTTGCGTTAGGGTTAGGATTAGGGTTTGGG
>JAQJZF010000072.1:350000-352500 GCA_028537955.1 Microtus californicus
TTAGGGTTAGGGTTACGGTAGGGTTAGGGTTAGGGTTAGGGTTTAGTGTCAGGGTTAGGGTCAGGATTAGGGTTAGGGTTAGGGTTAGGTTTAGGGTAGGGTTATGGTTAGGGTTAGGGTAAGGGTTTAAAAAAAGAATTTAGAACAGTGTATCTCTTCCCCATAGAGTTAGGGTTAGGGTTAGGGTTAGGGTTAGGGTTATGGTAAGGGTTAGGGTTAGGGTTACGGTAGGGTTAGGGTTACGGTTAGGGTTTAGGGTTAGGGTTATGGTTAGGGTTAGTTTTAGGGTTAGGTTTAGGGTTTGGGTTAGGGTTAGGGTTAGGGTTAGGGTTAGGGTTTGTATTACGGTTAGGGTAAGGGTTAGGGTTAGGATTAGGTTTAGGGTTAGGTTTAGAGTTTAGTGTTAGGGTTAGGGTTAGGTTTAGGTTTAGGGTTTGAGTTACGGTTAGGGCTAGGGTATGGATTACGGTTAGGGTAAGGGTTAGGGTTAGGGTTAGGATTAGGGTTAGGGTTAGGGTTAGGGTTAGGGTTAGGTTTAGGGTTAGAGTTAGGGTTTTGGTTAGGGTTAGGGTAAGGGTTAGTGTTAGTGTTAGGGTTAGGGTTAGGGTTAAGGTTTGGGTTAGGGTTAGTGTTAGGTTTAGGGTTAGGGTTTGGATTATGTTTAGGGTAAGTGTTAGGGTTAGGGTTAGTGTTACGGTTAGGGTTAGGGTTAGGGTTAGGGTTACGGTTACGGTTAGGGTAAGGTTTAGGGTTAGGGTTAGGGTTAGGGTTAGGTTTAGGGTTATGGTTAGGGTTTGGGTTAGGGTTAGGGTAAGGGTTAGTGTTAGGGTTAGGGTTAGGGTTAGGGTTAAGGTTAGGGATAGGGTTAGGGTTACGGTTTGGGTTAGGGTTACGGTTAGGGTTAGGGTTACGCTTAGTGTTAGGATTAGGGTTAGGGTTAGTGTTAGGGTTAGGGTAAGCGTTAGGGTTAGGATTAGGGTAGGGTTAGGGTTAGGGTTAGGCTTAGGGTTAGGGATAGGGTTAGGGTTACGGTTTGGGTTAGGGTTACGGTTAGGGTTAGGTTTAGGGTTTGAATTAGGGTTAGGGTAAGGGTTAGGGTTAGGGATAGAGTTACGGTAGGGTTAGGGTTAGGGTTAGGGTTTAGGGTTAGGGTTAATGTTAGGGTTAGGGTTAGCTTTAGGGTTTGGGTTAGGGTTAGGGTTAGGGTTTGGATTACGGTTAGGGTAAGTGTTAGTGTTAGGGTTAGGGTTAAGTGTTAGTGTTAGGTTTAGGCTTAGGGTTAGGGTTAGGGTTGCGTTAGGGTTAGGATTAGGGTTTGGGTTAGGGTTAGGTTTAGGGTAGGGTTAGGGTTAGGATTAGGGTTAGGGGTTAGGGTAAGTGTTAGAGTTAGGGTTAGGGTTAGGTTTAGGGTTTGGGTTAGGGTTAGGGTAAGGGTTAGGGTTAGGGTTAGGGTTAGGGTTATGGTTAGGGTTAGGGTTAGGGTTAGGGTTTGCGTTAGGGTTAGAGTTAGTGTTAGGGTTAGTGTTAGGGTTAGGGTTATGGTTAGGGATTGGGTTAGGGTTACGGGTTAGGGTTAGTGTTAGGGTTAGGGTAAGGGTTAGGGTTAGGGTTAGGGTTACGGTTTGGGTTAGGTTAGGTTTAGGGTTAGGGTAAGGGTTTGCGTTAGAGTTAGAGTTAGAATTAGGGTTAGGGTTAGTGTTAGGGTTGGGTTAGGCTTAGGGTTTACGTTAGGGTTAGGGTTAGTGTTAGGGTTAGGGTTAGGGTTAGGTTTTGGGTTAGTGTTAAGGTTAGGGATTTGGGTTAGGATTAGGTTTAGAGTTAGGTTTACTGTTAGGGTTAGGGTTAGTGTTTGGTTTAGTGTTAGGGTTTGCCTTAGGGTTAGGGTTAGGTTTAGGTTTAGGGTTGATGTTTGAGTTAGGGTTAGGGAAAGGGTTAGGGTTATGGTTAGGGTAGGGTTAGGGTTAGGGTTAGAGTTAGGGGTTACGGTTAGCCTTAGATTTAGGGTTAGGGTTAGGGTTAGGGTTAGGGTTTAGGGTTAGGGTTAGTGTTATGGTTAGGGTTAGGGTTAGGGTTAGGGTTATGGTAAGGGTTAGGGTTAGGTTTAGGGTTAGGGTTAGGGTTAGTGTTTGGGTTAGGGTTACGGTTAGGGTTAGGGTTAGTGTTTGGGTTAGGGTTATGGTAAGGGTTAGGCTTAGGGTTAGGGTTACGGTAGGGTTAGGTTTAGGGTTAGGGTTTAGTGTCAGGGTTAGGGTCAGGATTAGGGTTAGGGTTAGGGTTAGGTTTAGGGTAGGGTTATGGTTAGGGTTAGGGTAAGGGTTTAAAAAAAGAATTTAGAACAGTGTATCTCTTCCCCATAGAGTTAGGGTTAGGGTTAGGGTTAGGGTTAGGGTTATGGTAAGGGTTAGGGTTAGGGTTAGGGTTACGGTTAGGGTTTAGGGTTAGGGTTATGGTTAGGGTTAGTTTTAGGGTTAGGTTTAGGGTTTGGGTTAGGGTTAGGGTT
>JAQJZF010000072.1:365000-370000 GCA_028537955.1 Microtus californicus
TAAAGTTAGTGTTTGGGTAAGGGTTAGGGTTAGGGTTTGGGTTAGGGTTAGGGTAAGGGTTAGGGTTAGTGTTAGGGTTAGGGTTAGGGTTAGGGTTAGGGTTAGGGTTAGGGTTAAAAAAAGAATTTAGAACAGTGTTCCTCTTCCCCTTAGAGTTAGGGTTAGGGTTAGGGTTAGGGTTAGGTTTAGGGTTTAGGGTTAGGGTTAGGGTTAGGGTTAGGGTTAGGGTTATGGTAAGGGTTAGGGTTAGGGTTAGGGTTACGGTAGGGTTAGGGTTACGGTTAGGGTTTAGGTTTAGGGTTATGGTTACGGTTAGGGTTAGGTTTAGGGTTTTGGTGAGGGTTAGGGTTAGGGTTAGGGTTAGGTTTAGGGTAAGGGTTAGGGTTAGGGTTAGGGTTAAGGTTTGGGTTAGGGTTAGGGTTAGGGTTAGGGTTAGGGTTTGGGTTAGGGTTAGGGTAAGGGTTAGGGTTAGGGTTACGGTTAGGGTTAGGGTAAGGGTTAGGGTTAGGGTTACGGTTAGGGTTAGGGTTAGGTTTAGGGTTTGCGTTAGGGTTATGGTAATGGTTAGGGTTAGGGTAGAGTTAGGCTTAGGGTTAGGGTTAGGGGTTAGGGTTAGTGTTAGGGTTAGGGTTAGGGTTAGGATTAGGGTTAGGATTAGGGGTTAGGGTTAGGGTTACGGTTAGGGTTAGGGTTACAGTTAGGGTTAGGGTTACGCTTAGTGTTAGGATTAGGGTTAGGGTTAGTGTTAGGGTTAGGGTAAGCGTTAGGGTTAGGATTAGGGTAGGGTTAGGGTTAGGGTTAGGCTTAGGGTTAGGGATAGGGTTAGGGTTACTGTTTGGGTTAGGGTTACGGTTAGGGTTAGGTTTAGGGTTTGGATTAGGGTTAGGGTAAGGGTTAGGGTTAGGGATAGAGTTACGGTAGGGTTAGGGTTAGGGTTAGGGTTTAGGGTTAGGGTTAATGTTAGGGTTAGGGTTAGCTTTAGGGTTTGGGTTAGGGTTAGGGTTAGGTTTGGATTACGGTTAGGGTAAGTGTTAGTGTTAGGGTTAGGGTTAAGTGTTAGTGTTAGGTTTAGGCTTAGGGTTAGGGTTAGGGTTGCGTTAGGGTTAGGGTTAGGGTTTGGGTTAGGGTTAGGTTTAGAGTAGGGTTAGGGTTAGGATTAGGGTTAGGGGTTAGGGTAAGTGTTAGAGTTAGGGTTAGGGTTAGGTTTAGGGTTTGAGTTAGGGTTAGGGTAAGGGTTAGGGTTAGGTTTAGGGTTAGGGTTACGGTTAGGGTTAGGGTTAGGGTTAGGATTTGCGTTAGGGTTAGAGTTAGTGTTAGGGTTAGTGTTAGGGTTAGGGTTATGGTTAGGGATTGGGTTAGGGTTAGGGGTTAGGGTTAGTTTTAGGGTTAGGGTAAGGGTTAGGGTTAGGGTTAGGGTTAGGGTTACGGTTTGGGTTAGGTTAGGTTTAGGGTTAGGGTAAGGGTTTGCGTTAGAGTTAGAGTTAGAATTAGGGTTAGGGTTAGTGTTAGGGTTGGGTTAGGCTTAGGGTTTACGTTAGGGTTAGGGTTAGTGTTAGGGTTAGGGTTAGGGTTAGGTTTTGTGTTAGTGTTAAGGTTAGGGATTTGGGTTAGGATTAGGTTTAGAGTTAGGTTTACTGTTAGGGTTAGGGTTAGTGTTTGGTTTAGTGTTAGGGTTTGCCTTAGGGTTAGGGTTAGGTTTAGGGTTAGGGTTGAGGTTTGAGTTAGGGTTAGGGAAAGGGTTAGGGTTATGGTTAGGGTAGGGTTAGTGTTAGGGTTAGAGTTAGGGGTTACGGTTAGCCTTAGATTTAGGGTTAGGGTTAGGGTTAGGGTTAGGGTTTAGGGTTAGGGTTAGTGTTATGGTTAGGGTTAGGGTTAGGGTTAGGGTTATGGTAAGGGTTAGAGTTAGGTTTAGGGTTAGGGTTAGTGTTTGGGTTAGGGTTACGGTTAGGGTTATGGTTAGTGTTTGGGTTAGGGTTATGGTAAGGGTTAGGCTTAGGGTTAGGGTTATGGTAAGGGTTAGGGTTAGGGTTAGGGTTTTGTGTCAGGGTTAGTGTCAGGATTAGGGTTAGGGTTAGGGTTAGGTTTAGGGTAGGGTTATGGTTAGGGTTAGAATAAGGGTTTAAAAAAAGAATTTAGAACAGTGTATCTCTTCCCCATAGAGTTAGGGTTAGGGTTAGGGTTAGGGTTAGGGTTAGGGTTATGGTAAGGGTTAGGGTTAGGGTTTGGTTTAGTGTAGGGTTATGGTTAGGGTTAGGGTAAGGGTTTAAAAAAAGAATTTAGAACAGTGTTTCTCTTCCCCATAGAGTTAGGGTTAGGGTTAGGGTTAGGCTTAGGGTTAGGGTTATGGTAAGGGTTAGGGTTAGGGTTAGGGTTACGGTAGGGTTAGGGTTACGGTTCAGGTTTAGGGTTAGGGTTATGGTTAGGGTTAGGGTTAGGGTTAGGTTTAGGGTTTGGGTTAGGGTTAGGGTTAGGGTTAGGGTTTGTATTACGGTTAGGGTAAGGGTTAGGGTTAGGGTTAGGGTTAGGTTTAGGGTTTAGTGTTAGTGTTAGGGTTAGGGTTAGGTTTAGGTTTAGGGTTTGGGTTAGTGTTAGGGTTAGGGTATGGATTACGGTTAGGGTAAGGGTTAGGGTTAGGGTTACGGTTAGGGTTAGGGTTAGGTTTAGGGTTAGGGTTAGGGTTTTGGTTAGGGTTAGGGTAAGGGTTAGTGTTAGGGTAAGGGTTAGGGTTAGGGTTAAGGTTTGGGTTAGGGTTAGGGTTAGGTTTAGGGTTAGGGTTTGGATTATGTTTAGGGTAAGTGTTAGGGTTAGGGTTTGGGTTAGGGTTAGGGTAAGGGTTAGGGTTAGGGTTAGGTTTAGGGTAGGGTTAGTGTTAGGGTTAGCGTTAGGGTTAGGGTTAGGTTTAGAGTTTGGATTAGGGTTAGGGTTAGGGTATGAATTACGGTTAGGGTAAGGGTTAGGGTTAGGGTTAGGGTTAGGGTTAGGGTTAGGGTTAGGGTTAGGGTTAGGTTTAGGGTTAGGGTTAGGGTTTGGATTAGGGTTAGGTTAAGGGTTAGTGTTAGGGTTAGGGTTAGGGTTAGGTTAAGGTTTGGGTTAGGGTTGGGGTTAGGGTTAGTGTTAGGGTTTGGATTATGTTTAGGGTAAGGGTTAGGGTTAGGGTTAGGGTTATGGTTATGGTTAGGGTTAGGGTTAGGGTTCAGTTTAGAGTTAGGGTTAGGGTTAGGTTAGGTTAGGTTTAGGGTTAGGGTTAGCGTTAGGGGTTAGGGTTAGCGTTAGAGTTATGGTTAGGGTTTGGGTTAGGGTAGGGTTAGGCTTAGGGTTAGGTAAGGGTTAGGGTTAGTGTTAGGGTTAGGGTTAGGGTTAGGATTAGGGTTAGGATTAGCGGTTAGGGTTACGGTAAGGGTTAGGGTTACAGTTAGGGTTAGGTATATGCTTAGTGTTAGGTTTAGGGTTAGGGTTAGTGTTAGGGTTAGGGTAAGGGTTAGGGTTAGGATTAGGGTAGGGTTAGGGTTAGGGTGTGGCTTAGGGTTAGTGTTAGGTTTAGGGTTAGGGTTACGGTTTGGGTTAGGGTTACGGTTAGGGTTAGGTTTAGGGTTTGGAATAGGGTTAGGGTAAGGGTTAGGGTTAGGGTTAGGTTTACGGTAGGGTTAGGGTTAGGGTTTAGGTTAAGGGTTAATTTTAGGGTTAGGGTTAGGGTTAGGTTTAGGGTTTGGGTTAGGGTTAGGGTTTAGATTACGGTTAGGGTAAGGGTTAGTGTTAGGGTTAGGGTTAGGGTTTAGTGTTAGGGTTAGGGTTAGGGTTAGGGTTTGCGTTAGGGTTGGGTTAGGGTTTGGGTTAGGGTTAGGGTTTTGGTAGGGTTAGGGTTAGGGTTAGGGTTAGGGTTAGGGATTAGGGTAATTGTTAGAGTTAGGGTTAGGGTTAGGGTTAGGGTTAAGGTTTGGGTTAGGGTTAGGGTTAGGGTTAGGGGTAGGGTTTGGGTTTGCGTTAGGGTAAGGGTAAGTGTTAGGGTTAGGGTTAGGGTTAGGGTTACGGTTTGGGTTAGGTTTACGGTTAGGGTTAGGGTTTGGGTTTGGGTTATGTTTAGGGTAAGGGTTAGGGTTAGGGTTAGGGTTAGGGTTAGGGTTAGGGTTTGCGTTAGAGTTAGAGTTAGAATTAGGGTTAGGGTTAGTGTTAGGGTTAGGGTTAGGGTTAGGGTTTACGTTAGGGTTAGGGTTAGTGTAGGGTTAGGGTTATGGTTAGGGGTTAGGGTTAGGGTTAGGGTTAGGGTTAGGTTAGGTTTAGGGTTAGGGTTAGCGTTAGGGGTTAGGGTTAGCGTTAGGGTTAGGGTTAGGGTTAGGGTTAGAGTTAGGGTAGGGTTAGGGTTATGCTTATGGTTTGGGTTAGGGTTAGGGTAAGGGTTATGGTTATGGTCTGGGTTAGGGTTAGGGTAAGGGTTAGGGTTACGCTTACGGTTAGGATAGGGTTAGGGTTAGGGTTAGGGTTAGGGGTTAGGGATAGGGTTAGAGTTCGGTTTAGGGTTAGGGTTAGGGTTAGGATTAGGGTTAGGTTTAGGGTTTGGTTTAGGGTTAGGGTTAGGGTTAGGTTTAGGATTAGGGTTAGGGTTAGGGTTAGTGTTACAGTTAGGGTTAAGGTTAGGTTTATGGTTTAGGGTTATGGTTAGGGTTAGGGTTAGTGTTCGGGTTAGGATTAAAAAAAAGAATTAAGAACAGTGTTACTCTTCCCCTAAGAAGCTTTACTTTGAAATATAGTCTCGTTCTTTTGAAAGTGTATGAATCATGAAATGCTGTTGTAAGAAACACAGACGTGTTTCTTAGAAAAGAAGATTCGTTGTTTGGGATGTATCAAAGTATTGTTAGAATTGAGAATAGTGTTCCTCTTCCCCTTAGAAGCTTTACTTTGAAAGATAGTCTCGTTCTTTTGAAAGTGTATGAGTTTCATGAAATGCTTTTGTTAGAAACAGAGACGTGTTTCGGTGAAAAGAAGATCCGTTGTTTGGGATGTAT
>JAQJZF010000073.1:0-365293 GCA_028537955.1 Microtus californicus
AAATCTTTGCAAACCTTGTGCAGATTGGGAAGAACCAGCATTCCCCTGAGTAGGTATGGGAAAATCCAGCGGCCTTTCTAGGGACAACAAGGGCTTTTGCAAGGCACCCCATGTGAGCATGAAGTTTCCAAAACACCCGGGCCGGAGGAGGGATATGTTGTAACATCCTTTCATCTGGTGAAGAATCTTCCTCATCTTCTGGGATGTTGGGCAAATGTCCTGAATAACTTAATGAAGGTGGAAATTTTTCCTGAGGCCCTTGGGCAGATGGCAAATGTTCTTTTGCTCCCTGGGCAGCCTGGGAACAATACAGGTCTCGTGGGGCAGATGGTGAATGTTCAAGAAACCCTTGGCAAGATGGTGAAGTTCCTAGATACCACTGCTTAGATGTTGATGGTATTGGAGACCCTGTGGGAGATGGAAAGTGTTCTGCAGCAAGAAGGCAGGAAGAGGCAGAAGGATCTTTAGATGGTTTGGAGGACATAGGAGATGTCAGTTCCTCTTGTGCTAATGGCAAAGGTTCTCTGAAGCCCTTGTACAGATGGCATTGATGCTACAGCCTCTGAGCCATATTGAGGTATTTCTAGAGTTACCTCAATGAACTGGCAACAATGGGGAAGGGGTTTCCTGAGACAGAGTTGAAAGTCCCCGAGCCTTTGGAGCCACAGGCAAGTGCTCAAGAGGCTCAAAGGCTGAAGGGGAATTTTCCATATTGTGTAGATGGTAGAAATCTTTGCAAACCTTGTGCAGATTGGGAAGAACCAGCATTCCCCTGAGTAGGTATGGAAAAATCCAGCGGCCTTTCTAGGGACAACAAGGGCTTTTGCAAAGGCACCCCATGTGAGCATGAAGTTTCCAAAACACCCGGGCCGGAGGGATATGTTGTAACATCCTTTCATCTGGTGAAGAATCTTCCTCATCTTCTGGGATGTTGGGCAAATGTCCTGAATAACTTAATGAAGGTGGAAATTTTTCCTGAGGCCCTTGGGCAGATGGCAAATGTTCTTTTGCTCCCTGGGCAGCCTGGGAACAATACAGGTCTCGTGGGGCAGATGGTGAATGTTCAAGAAACCCTTGGCAAGATGGTGAAGTTCCTAGATACCACTGCTTAGATGTTGATGGTATTGGAGACCCTGTGGGAGATGGAAAGTGTTCTGCAGCAAGAAGGCAGGAAGAGGCAGAAGGATCTTTAGATGGTTTGGAGGACATAGGAGATGTCAGTTCCTCTTGTGCTAATGGCAAAGGTTCTCTGAAGCCCTTGTACAGATGGCATTGATGCTACAGCCTCTGAGCCATATTGAGGTATTTCTAGAGTTACCTCAATGAACTGGCAACAATGGGGAAGGGGTTTCCTGAGACAGAGTTGAAAGTCCCCGAGCCTTTGGAGCCACAGGCAAGTGCTCAAGAGGCTCAAAGGCTGAAGGGGAATTTTCCATATTGTGTAGATGGTAGAAATCTTTGCAAACCTTGTGCAGATTGGGAAGAACCAGCATTCCCCTGAGTAGGTATGGGAAAATCCAGCGGCCTTTCTAGGGACAACAAGGGCTTTTGCAAAGGCACCCCATGTGAGCATGAAGTTTCCAAAACACCCGGGCCGGAGGGATATGTTGTAACATCCTTTCATCTGGTGAAGAATCTTCCTCATCTTCTGGGATGTTGGGCAAATGTCCTGAATAACTTAATGAAGGTGGAAATTTTTCCTGAGGCCCTTGGGCAGATGGCAAATGTTCTTTTGCTCCCTGGGCAGCCTGGGAACAATACAGGTCTCGTGGGGGCAGATGGTGAATGTTCAAGAAACCCTTGGCAAGATGGTGAAGTTCCTAGATACCACTGCTTAGATGTTGATGGTATTGGAGACCCTGTGGGAGATGGAAAGTGTTCTGCAGCAAGAAGGCAGGAAGAGGCAGAAGGATCTTTAGATGGTTTGGAGGACATAGGAGATGTCAGTTCCTCTTGTGCTAATGGCAAAGGTTCTCTGAAGCCCTTGTACAGATGGCATTGATGCTACAGCCTCTGAGCCATATTGAGGTATTTCTAGAGTTACCTCAATGAACTGGCAACAATGGGGAAGGGGTTTCCTGAGACAGAGTTGAAAGTCCCCGAGCCTTTGGAGCCACAGGCAAGTGCTCAAGAGGCTCAAAGGCTGAAGGGGAATTTTCCATATTGTGTAGATGGTAGAAATCTTTGCAAACCTTGTGCAGATTGGGAAGAACCAGCATTCCCCTGAGTAGGTATGGGAAAATCCAGCGGCCTTTCTAGGGACAACAAGGGCTTTTGCAAAGGCACCCCATGTGAGCATGAAGTTTCCAAAACACCCGGGCCGGAGGGATATGTTGTAACATCCTTTCATCTGGTGAAGAATCTTCCTCATCTTCTGGGATGTTGGGCAAATGTCCTGAATAACTTAATGAAGGTGGAAATTTTTCCTGAGGCCCTTGGGCAGATGGCAAATGTTCTTTTGCTCCCTGGGCAGCCTGGGAACAATACAGGTCTCGTGGGGCAGATGGTGAATGTTCAAGAAACCCTTGGCAAGATGGTGAAGTTCCTAGATACCACTGCTTAGATGTTGATGGTATTGGAGACCCTGTGGGAGATGGAAAGTGTTCTGCAGCAAGAAGGCAGGAAGAGGCAGAAGGATCTTTAGATGGTTTGGAGGACATAGGAGATGTCAGTTCCTCTTGTGCTAATGGCAAAGGTTCTCTGAAGCCCTTGTACAGATGGCATTGATGCTACAGCCTCTGAGCCATATTGAGGTATTTCTAGAGTTACCTCAATGAACTGGCAACAATGGGGAAGGGGTTTCCTGAGACAGAGTTGAAAGTCCCCGAGCCTTTGGAGCCACAGGCAAGTGCTCAAGAGGCTCAAAGGCTGAAGGGGAATTTTCCATATTGTGTAGATGGTAGAAATCTTTGCAAACCTTGTGCAGATTGGGAAGAACCAGCATTCCCCTGAGTAGGTATGGAAAAATCCAGCGGCCTTTCTAGGGACAACAAGGGCTTTTGCAAAGGCACCCCATGTGAGCATGAAGTTTCCAAAACACCCGGGCCGGAGGGATATGTTGTAACATCCTTTCATCTGGTGAAGAATCTTCCTCATCTTCTGGGATGTTGGGCAAATGTCCTGAATAACTTAATGAAGGTGGAAATTTTTCCTGAGGCCCTTGGGCAGATGGCAAATGTTCTTTTGCTCCCTGGGCAGCCTGGGAACAATACAGGTCTCGTGGGGCAGATGGTGAATGTTCAAGAAACCCTTGGCAAGATGGTGAAGTTCCTAGATACCACTGCTTAGATGTTGATGGTATTGGAGACCCTGTGGGAGATGGAAAGTGTTCTGCAGCAAGAAGGCAGGAAGAGGCAGAAGGATCTTTAGATGGTTTGGAGGACATAGGAGATGTCAGTTCCTCTTGTGCTAATGGCAAAGGTTCTCTGAAGCCCTTGTACAGATGGCATTGATGCTACAGCCTCTGAGCCATATTGAGGTATTTCTAGAGTTACCTCAATGAACTGGCAACAATGGGGAAGGGGTTTCCTGAGACAGAGTTGAAAGTCCCCGAGCCTTTGGAGCCACAGGCAAGTGCTCAAGAGGCTCAAAGGCTGAAGGGGAATTTTCCATATTGTGTAGATGGTAGAAATCTTTGCAAACCTTGTGCAGATTGGGAAGAACCAGCATTCCCCTGAGTAGGTATGGGAAAATCCAGCGGCCTTTCTAGGGACAACAAGGGCTTTTGCAAAGGCACCCCATGTGAGCATGAAGTTTCCAAAACACCCGGGCCGGAGGGATATGTTGTAACATCCTTTCATCTGGTGAAGAATCTTCCTCATCTTCTGGGATGTTGGGCAAATGTCCTGAATAACTTAATGAAGGTGGAAATTTTTCCTGAGGCCCTTGGGCAGATGGCAAATGTTCTTTTGCTCCCTGGGCAGCCTGGGAACAATACAGGTCTCGTGGGGGCAGATGGTGAATGTTCAAGAAACCCTTGGCAAGATGGTGAAGTTCCTAGATACCACTGCTTAGATGTTGATGGTATTGGAGACCCTGTGGGAGATGGAAAGTGTTCTGCAGCAAGAAGGCAGGAAGAGGCAGAAGGATCTTTAGATGGTTTGGAGGACATAGGAGATGTCAGTTCCTCTTGTGCTAATGGCAAAGGTTCTCTGAAGCCCTTGTACAGATGGCATTGATGCTACAGCCTCTGAGCCATATTGAGGTATTTCTAGAGTTACCTCAATGAACTGGCAACAATGGGGAAGGGGTTTCCTGAGACAGAGTTGAAAGTCCCCGAGCCTTTGGAGCCACAGGCAAGTGCTCAAGAGGCTCAAAGGCTGAAGGGGAATTTTCCATATTGTGTAGATGGTAGAAATCTTTGCAAACCTTGTGCAGATTGGGAAGAACCAGCATTCCCCTGAGTAGGTATGGGAAAATCCAGCGGCCTTTCTAGGGACAACAAGGGCTTTTGCAAAGGCACCCCATGTGAGCATGAAGTTTCCAAAACACCCGGGCCGGAGGGATATGTTGTAACATCCTTTCATCTGGTGAAGAATCTTCCTCATCTTCTGGGATGTTGGGCAAATGTCCTGAATAACTTAATGAAGGTGGAAATTTTTCCTGAGGCCCTTGGGCAGATGGCAAATGTTCTTTTGCTCCCTGGGCAGCCTGGGAACAATACAGGTCTCGTGGGGGCAGATGGTGAATGTTCAAGAAACCCTTGGCAAGATGGTGAAGTTCCTAGATACCACTGCTTAGATGTTGATGGTATTGGAGACCCTGTGGGAGATGGAAAGTGTTCTGCAGCAAGAAGGCAGGAAGAGGCAGAAGGATCTTTAGATGGTTTGGAGGACATAGGAGATGTCAGTTCCTCTTGTGCTAATGGCAAAGGTTCTCTGAAGCCCTTGTACAGATGGCATTGATGCTACAGCCTCTGAGCCATATTGAGGTATTTCTAGAGTTACCTCAATGAACTGGCAACAATGGGGAAGGGGTTTCCTGAGACAGAGTTGAAAGTCCCCGAGCCTTTGGAGCCACAGGCAAGTGCTCAAGAGGCTCAAAGGCTGAAGGGGAATTTTCCATATTGTGTAGATGGTAGAAATCTTTGCAAACCTTGTGCAGATTGGGAAGAACCAGCATTCCCCTGAGTAGGTATGGGAAAATCCAGCGGCCTTTCTAGGGACAACAAGGGCTTTTGCAAAGGCACCCCATGTGAGCATGAAGTTTCCAAAACACCCGGGCCGGAGGGATATGTTGTAACATCCTTTCATCTGGTGAAGAATCTTCCTCATCTTCTGGGATGTTGGGCAAATGTCCTGAATAACTTAATGAAGGTGGAAATTTTTCCTGAGGCCCTTGGGCAGATGGCAAATGTTCTTTTGCTCCCTGGGCAGCCTGGGAACAATACAGGTCTCGTGGGGCAGATGGTGAATGTTCAAGAAACCCTTGGCAAGATGGTGAAGTTCCTAGATACCACTGCTTAGATGTTGATGGTATTGGAGACCCTGTGGGAGATGGAAAGTGTTCTGCAGCAAGAAGGCAGGAAGAGGCAGAAGGATCTTTAGATGGTTTGGAGGACATAGGAGATGTCAGTTCCTCTTGTGCTAATGGCAAAGGTTCTCTGAAGCCCTTGTACAGATGGCATTGATGCTACAGCCTCTGAGCCATATTGAGGTATTTCTAGAGTTACCTCAATGAACTGGCAACAATGGGGAAGGGGTTTCCTGAGACAGAGTTGAAAGTCCCCGAGCCTTTGGAGCCACAGGCAAGTGCTCAAGAGGCTCAAAGGCTGAAGGGGAATTTTCCATATTGTGTAGATGGTAGAAATCTTTGCAAACCTTGTGCAGATTGGGAAGAACCAGCATTCCCCTGAGTAGGTATGGGAAAATCCAGCGGCCTTTCTAGGGACAACAAGGGCTTTTGCAAAGGCACCCCATGTGAGCATGAAGTTTCCAAAACACCCGGGCCGGAGGGATATGTTGTAACATCCTTTCATCTGGTGAAGAATCTTCCTCATCTTCTGGGATGTTGGGCAAATGTCCTGAATAACTTAATGAAGGTGGAAATTTTTCCTGAGGCCCTTGGGCAGATGGCAAATGTTCTTTTGCTCCCTGGGCAGCCTGGGAACAATACAGGTCTCGTGGGGCAGATGGTGAATGTTCAAGAAACCCTTGGCAAGATGGTGAAGTTCCTAGATACCACTGCTTAGATGTTGATGGTATTGGAGACCCTGTGGGAGATGGAAAGTGTTCTGCAGCAAGAAGGCAGGAAGAGGCAGAAGGATCTTTAGATGGTTTGGAGGACATAGGAGATGTCAGTTCCTCTTGTGCTAATGGCAAAGGTTCTCTGAAGCCCTTGTACAGATGGCATTGATGCTACAGCCTCTGAGCCATATTGAGGTATTTCTAGAGTTACCTCAATGAACTGGCAACAATGGGGAAGGGGTTTCCTGAGACAGAGTTGAAAGTCCCCGAGCCTTTGGAGCCACAGGCAAGTGCTCAAGAGGCTCAAAGGCTGAAGGGGAATTTTCCATATTGTGTAGATGGTAGAAATCTTTGCAAACCTTGTGCAGATTGGGAAGAACCAGCATTCCCCTGAGTAGGTATGGGAAAATCCAGCGGCCTTTCTAGGGACAACAAGGGCTTTTGCAAAGGCACCCCATGTGAGCATGAAGTTTCCAAAACACCCGGGCCGGAGGGATATGTTGTAACATCCTTTCATCTGGTGAAGAATCTTCCTCATCTTCTGGGATGTTGGGCAAATGTCCTGAATAACTTAATGAAGGTGGAAATTTTTCCTGAGGCCCTTGGGCAGATGGCAAATGTTCTTTTGCTCCCTGGGCAGCCTGGGAACAATACAGGTCTCGTGGGGCAGATGGTGAATGTTCAAGAAACCCTTGGCAAGATGGTGAAGTTCCTAGATACCACTGCTTAGATGTTGATGGTATTGGAGACCCTGTGGGAGATGGAAAGTGTTCTGCAGCAAGAAGGCAGGAAGAGGCAGAAGGATCTTTAGATGGTTTGGAGGACATAGGAGATGTCAGTTCCTCTTGTGCTAATGGCAAAGGTTCTCTGAAGCCCTTGTACAGATGGCATTGATGCTACAGCCTCTGAGCCATATTGAGGTATTTCTAGAGTTACCTCAATGAACTGGCAACAATGGGGAAGGGGTTTCCTGAGACAGAGTTGAAAGTCCCCGAGCCTTTGGAGCCACAGGCAAGTGCTCAAGAGGCTCAAAGGCTGAAGGGGAATTTTCCATATTGTGTAGATGGTAGAAATCTTTGCAAACCTTGTGCAGATTGGGAAGAACCAGCATTCCCCTGAGTAGGTATGGGAAAATCCAGCGGCCTTTCTAGGGACAACAAGGGCTTTTGCAAAGGCACCCCATGTGAGCATGAAGTTTCCAAAACACCCGGGCCGGAGGGATATGTTGTAACATCCTTTCATCTGGTGAAGAATCTTCCTCATCTTCTGGGATGTTGGGCAAATGTCCTGAATAACTTAATGAAGGTGGAAATTTTTCCTGAGGCCCTTGGGCAGATGGCAAATGTTCTTTTGCTCCCTGGGCAGCCTGGGAACAATACAGGTCTCGTGGGGCAGATGGTGAATGTTCAAGAAACCCTTGGCAAGATGGTGAAGTTCCTAGATACCACTGCTTAGATGTTGATGGTATTGGAGACCCTGTGGGAGATGGAAAGTGTTCTGCAGCAAGAAGGCAGGAAGAGGCAGAAGGATCTTTAGATGGTTTGGAGGACATAGGAGATGTCAGTTCCTCTTGTGCTAATGGCAAAGGTTCTCTGAAGCCCTTGTACAGATGGCATTGATGCTACAGCCTCTGAGCCATATTGAGGTATTTCTAGAGTTACCTCAATGAACTGGCAACAATGGGGAAGGGGTTTCCTGAGACAGAGTTGAAAGTCCCCGAGCCTTTGGAGCCACAGGCAAGTGCTCAAGAGGCTCAAAGGCTGAAGGGGAATTTTCCATATTGTGTAGATGGTAGAAATCTTTGCAAACCTTGTGCAGATTGGGAAGAACCAGCATTCCCCTGAGTAGGTATGGGAAAATCCAGCGGCCTTTCTAGGGACAACAAGGGCTTTTGCAAAGGCACCCCATGTGAGCATGAAGTTTCCAAAACACCCGGGCCGGAGGGATATGTTGTAACATCCTTTCATCTGGTGAAGAATCTTCCTCATCTTCTGGGATGTTGGGCAAATGTCCTGAATAACTTAATGAAGGTGGAAATTTTTCCTGAGGCCCTTGGGCAGATGGCAAATGTTCTTTTGCTCCCTGGGCAGCCTGGGAACAATACAGGTCTCGTGGGGCAGATGGTGAATGTTCAAGAAACCCTTGGCAAGATGGTGAAGTTCCTAGATACCACTGCTTAGATGTTGATGGTATTGGAGACCCTGTGGGAGATGGAAAGTGTTCTGCAGCAAGAAGGCAGGAAGAGGCAGAAGGATCTTTAGATGGTTTGGAGGACATAGGAGATGTCAGTTCCTCTTGTGCTAATGGCAAAGGTTCTCTGAAGCCCTTGTACAGATGGCATTGATGCTACAGCCTCTGAGCCATATTGAGGTATTTCTAGAGTTACCTCAATGAACTGGCAACAATGGGGAAGGGGTTTCCTGAGACAGAGTTGAAAGTCCCCGAGCCTTTGGAGCCACAGGCAAGTGCTCAAGAGGCTCAAAGGCTGAAGGGGAATTTTCCATATTGTGTAGATGGTAGAAATCTTTGCAAACCTTGTGCAGATTGGGAAGAACCAGCATTCCCCTGAGTAGGTATGGAAAAATCCAGCGGCCTTTCTAGGGACAACAAGGGCTTTTGCAAAGGCACCCCATGTGAGCATGAAGTTTCCAAAACACCCGGGCCGGAGGGATATGTTGTAACATCCTTTCATCTGGTGAAGAATCTTCCTCATCTTCTGGGATGTTGGGCAAATGTCCTGAATAACTTAATGAAGGTGGAAATTTTTCCTGAGGCCCTTGGGCAGATGGCAAATGTTCTTTTGCTCCCTGGGCAGCCTGGGAACAATACAGGTCTCGTGGGGGCAGATGGTGAATGTTCAAGAAACCCTTGGCAAGATGGTGAAGTTCCTAGATACCACTGCTTAGATGTTGATGGTATTGGAGACCCTGTGGGAGATGGAAAGTGTTCTGCAGCAAGAAGGCAGGAAGAGGCAGAAGGATCTTTAGATGGTTTGGAGGACATAGGAGATGTCAGTTCCTCTTGTGCTAATGGCAAAGGTTCTCTGAAGCCCTTGTACAGATGGCATTGATGCTACAGCCTCTGAGCCATATTGAGGTATTTCTAGAGTTACCTCAATGAACTGGCAACAATGGGGAAGGGGTTTCCTGAGACAAAGTTGAAAGTCCCCGAGCCTTTGGAGCCACAGGCAAGTGCTCAAGAGGCTCAAAGGCTGAAGGGGAATTTTCCATATTGTGTAGATGGTAGAAATCTTTGCAAACCTTGTGCAGATTGGGAAGAACCAGCATTCCCCTGAGTAGGTATGGGAAAATCCAGCGGCCTTTCTAGGGACAACAAGGGCTTTTGCAAAGGCACCCCATGTGAGCATGAAGTTTCCAAAACACCCGGGCCGGAGGGATATGTTGTAACATCCTTTCATCTGGTGAAGAATCTTCCTCATCTTCTGGGATGTTGGGCAAATGTCCTGAATAACTTAATGAAGGTGGAAATTTTTCCTGAGGCCCTTGGGCAGATGGCAAATGTTCTTTTGCTCCCTGGGCAGCCTGGGAACAATACAGGTCTCGTGGGGCAGATGGTGAATGTTCAAGAAACCCTTGGCAAGATGGTGAAGTTCCTAGATACCACTGCTTAGATGTTGATGGTATTGGAGACCCTGTGGGAGATGGAAAGTGTTCTGCAGCAAGAAGGCAGGAAGAGGCAGAAGGATCTTTAGATGGTTTGGAGGACATAGGAGATGTCAGTTCCTCTTGTGCTAATGGCAAAGGTTCTCTGAAGCCCTTGTACAGATGGCATTGATGCTACAGCCTCTGAGCCATATTGAGGTATTTCTAGAGTTACCTCAATGAACTGGCAACAATGGGGAAGGGGTTTCCTGAGACAGAGTTGAAAGTCCCCGAGCCTTTGGAGCCACAGGCAAGTGCTCAAGAGGCTCAAAGGCTGAAGGGGAATTTTCCATATTGTGTAGATGGTAGAAATCTTTGCAAACCTTGTGCAGATTGGGAAGAACCAGCATTCCCCTGAGTAGGTATGGGAAAATCCAGCGGCCTTTCTAGGGACAACAAGGGCTTTTGCAAAGGCACCCCATGTGAGCATGAAGTTTCCAAAACACCCGGGCCGGAGGGATATGTTGTAACATCCTTTCATCTGGTGAAGAATCTTCCTCATCTTCTGGGATGTTGGGCAAATGTCCTGAATAACTTAATGAAGGTGGAAATTTTTCCTGAGGCCCTTGGGCAGATGGCAAATGTTCTTTTGCTCCCTGGGCAGCCTGGGAACAATACAGGTCTCGTGGGGCAGATGGTGAATGTTCAAGAAACCCTTGGCAAGATGGTGAAGTTCCTAGATACCACTGCTTAGATGTTGATGGTATTGGAGACCCTGTGGGAGATGGAAAGTGTTCTGCAGCAAGAAGGCAGGAAGAGGCAGAAGGATCTTTAGATGGTTTGGAGGACATAGGAGATGTCAGTTCCTCTTGTGCTAATGGCAAAGGTTCTCTGAAGCCCTTGTACAGATGGCATTGATGCTACAGCCTCTGAGCCATATTGAGGTATTTCTAGAGTTACCTCAATGAACTGGCAACAATGGGGAAGGGGTTTCCTGAGACAGAGTTGAAAGTCCCCGAGCCTTTGGAGCCACAGGCAAGTGCTCAAGAGGCTCAAAGGCTGAAGGGGAATTTTCCATATTGTGTAGATGGTAGAAATCTTTGCAAACCTTGTGCAGATTGGGAAGAACCAGCATTCCCCTGAGTAGGTATGGAAAAATCCAGCGGCCTTTCTAGGGACAACAAGGGCTTTTGCAAAGGCACCCCATGTGAGCATGAAGTTTCCAAAACACCCGGGCCGGAGGGATATATTGTAACATCCTTTCATCTGGTGAAGAATCTTCCTCATCTTCTGGGATGTTGGGCAAATGTCCTGAATAACTTAATGAAGGTGGAAATTTTTCCTGAGGCCCTTGGGCAGATGGCAAATGTTCTTTTGCTCCCTGGGCAGCCTGGGAACAATACAGGTCTCGTGGGGCAGATGGTGAATGTTCAAGAAACCCTTGGCAAGATGGTGAAGTTCCTAGATACCACTGCTTAGATGTTGATGGTATTGGAGACCCTGTGGGAGATGGAAAGTGTTCTGCAGCAAGAAGGCAGGAAGAGGCAGAAGGATCTTTAGATGGTTTGGAGGACATAGGAGATGTCAGTTCCTCTTGTGCTAATGGCAAAGGTTCTCTGAAGCCCTTGTACAGATGGCATTGATGCTACAGCCTCTGAGCCATATTGAGGTATTTCTAGAGTTACCTCAATGAACTGGCAACAATGGGGAAGGGGTTTCCTGAGACAGAGTTGAAAGTCCCCGAGCCTTTGGAGCCACAGGCAAGTGCTCAAGAGGCTCAAAGGCTGAAGGGGAATTTTCCATATTGTGTAGATGGTAGAAATCTTTGCAAACCTTGTGCAGATTGGGAAGAACCAGCATTCCCCTGAGTAGGTATGGAAAAATCCAGCGGCCTTTCTAGGGACAACAAGGGCTTTTGCAAAGGCACCCCATGTGAGCATGAAGTTTCCAAAACACCCGGGCCGGAGGGATATGTTGTAACATCCTTTCATCTGGTGAAGAATCTTCCTCATCTTCTGGGATGTTGGGCAAATGTCCTGAATAACTTAATGAAGGTGGAAATTTTTCCTGAGGCCCTTGGGCAGATGGCAAATGTTCTTTTGCTCCCTGGGCAGCCTGGGAACAATACAGGTCTCGTGGGGGCAGATGGTGAATGTTCAAGAAACCCTTGGCAAGATGGTGAAGTTCCTAGATACCACTGCTTAGATGTTGATGGTATTGGAGACCCTGTGGGAGATGGAAAGTGTTCTGCAGCAAGAAGGCAGGAAGAGGCAGAAGGATCTTTAGATGGTTTGGAGGACATAGGAGATGTCAGTTCCTCTTGTGCTAATGGCAAAGGTTCTCTGAAGCCCTTGTACAGATGGCATTGATGCTACAGCCTCTGAGCCATATTGAGGTATTTCTAGAGTTACCTCAATGAACTGGCAACAATGGGGAAGGGGTTTCCTGAGACAGAGTTGAAAGTCCCCGAGCCTTTGGAGCCACAGGCAAGTGCTCAAGAGGCTCAAAGGCTGAAGGGGAATTTTCCATATTGTGTAGATGGTAGAAATCTTTGCAAACCTTGTGCAGATTGGGAAGAACCAGCATTCCCCTGAGTAGGTATGGAAAAATCCAGCGGCCTTTCTAGGGACAACAAGGGCTTTTGCAAAGGCACCCCATGTGAGCATGAAGTTTCCAAAACACCCGGGCCGGAGGGATATGTTGTAACATCCTTTCATCTGGTGAAGAATCTTCCTCATCTTCTGGGATGTTGGGCAAATGTCCTGAATAACTTAATGAAGGTGGAAATTTTTCCTGAGGCCCTTGGGCAGATGGCAAATGTTCTTTTGCTCCCTGGGCAGCCTGGGAACAATACAGGTCTCGTGGGGGCAGATGGTGAATGTTCAAGAAACCCTTGGCAAGATGGTGAAGTTCCTAGATACCACTGCTTAGATGTTGATGGTATTGGAGACCCTGTGGGAGATGGAAAGTGTTCTGCAGCAAGAAGGCAGGAAGAGGCAGAAGGATCTTTAGATGGTTTGGAGGACATAGGAGATGTCAGTTCCTCTTGTGCTAATGGCAAAGGTTCTCTGAAGCCCTTGTACAGATGGCATTGATGCTACAGCCTCTGAGCCATATTGAGGTATTTCTAGAGTTACCTCAATGAACTGGCAACAATGGGGAAGGGGTTTCCTGAGACAGAGTTGAAAGTCCCCGAGCCTTTGGAGCCACAGGCAAGTGCTCAAGAGGCTCAAAGGCTGAAGGGGAATTTTCCATATTGTGTAGATGGTAGAAATCTTTGCAAACCTTGTGCAGATTGGGAAGAACCAGCATTCCCCTGAGTAGGTATGGGAAAATCCAGCGGCCTTTCTAGGGACAACAAGGGCTTTTGCAAAGGCACCCCATGTGAGCATGAAGTTTCCAAAACACCCGGGCCGGAGGGATATGTTGTAACATCCTTTCATCTGGTGAAGAATCTTCCTCATCTTCTGGGATGTTGGGCAAATGTCCTGAATAACTTAATGAAGGTGGAAATTTTTCCTGAGGCCCTTGGGCAGATGGCAAATGTTCTTTTGCTCCCTGGGCAGCCTGGGAACAATACAGGTCTCGTGGGGCAGATGGTGAATGTTCAAGAAACCCTTGGCAAGATGGTGAAGTTCCTAGATACCACTGCTTAGATGTTGATGGTATTGGAGACCCTGTGGGAGATGGAAAGTGTTCTGCAGCAAGAAGGCAGGAAGAGGCAGAAGGATCTTTAGATGGTTTGGAGGACATAGGAGATGTCAGTTCCTCTTGTGCTAATGGCAAAGGTTCTCTGAAGCCCTTGTACAGATGGCATTGATGCTACAGCCTCTGAGCCATATTGAGGTATTTCTAGAGTTACCTCAATGAACTGGCAACAATGGGGAAGGGGTTTCCTGAGACAGAGTTGAAAGTCCCCGAGCCTTTGGAGCCACAGGCAAGTGCTCAAGAGGCTCAAAGGCTGAAGGGGAATTTTCCATATTGTGTAGATGGTAGAAATCTTTGCAAACCTTGTGCAGATTGGGAAGAACCAGCATTCCCCTGAGTAGGTATGGAAAAATCCAGCGGCCTTTCTAGGGACAACAAGGGCTTTTGCAAAGGCACCCCATGTGAGCATGAAGTTTCCAAAACACCCGGGCCGGAGGGATATATTGTAACATCCTTTCATCTGGTGAAGAATCTTCCTCATCTTCTGGGATGTTGGGCAAATGTCCTGAATAACTTAATGAAGGTGGAAATTTTTCCTGAGGCCCTTGGGCAGATGGCAAATGTTCTTTTGCTCCCTGGGCAGCCTGGGAACAATACAGGTCTCGTGGGGCAGATGGTGAATGTTCAAGAAACCCTTGGCAAGATGGTGAAGTTCCTAGATACCACTGCTTAGATGTTGATGGTATTGGAGACCCTGTGGGAGATGGAAAGTGTTCTGCAGCAAGAAGGCAGGAAGAGGCAGAAGGATCTTTAGATGGTTTGGAGGACATAGGAGATGTCAGTTCCTCTTGTGCTAATGGCAAAGGTTCTCTGAAGCCCTTGTACAGATGGCATTGATGCTACAGCCTCTGAGCCATATTGAGGTATTTCTAGAGTTACCTCAATGAACTGGCAACAATGGGGAAGGGGTTTCCTGAGACAGAGTTGAAAGTCCCCGAGCCTTTGGAGCCACAGGCAAGTGCTCAAGAGGCTCAAAGGCTGAAGGGGAATTTTCCATATTGTGTAGATGGTAGAAATCTTTGCAAACCTTGTGCAGATTGGGAAGAACCAGCATTCCCCTGAGTAGGTATGGGAAAATCCAGCGGCCTTTCTAGGGACAACAAGGGCTTTTGCAAAGGCACCCCATGTGAGCATGAAGTTTCCAAAACACCCGGGCCGGAGGGATATGTTGTAACATCCTTTCATCTGGTGAAGAATCTTCCTCATCTTCTGGGATGTTGGGCAAATGTCCTGAATAACTTAATGAAGGTGGAAATTTTTCCTGAGGCCCTTGGGCAGATGGCAAATGTTCTTTTGCTCCCTGGGCAGCCTGGGAACAATACAGGTCTCGTGGGGGCAGATGGTGAATGTTCAAGAAACCCTTGGCAAGATGGTGAAGTTCCTAGATACCACTGCTTAGATGTTGATGGTATTGGAGACCCTGTGGGAGATGGAAAGTGTTCTGCAGCAAGAAGGCAGGAAGAGGCAGAAGGATCTTTAGATGGTTTGGAGGACATAGGAGATGTCAGTTCCTCTTGTGCTAATGGCAAAGGTTCTCTGAAGCCCTTGTACAGATGGCATTGATGCTACAGCCTCTGAGCCATATTGAGGTATTTCTAGAGTTACCTCAATGAACTGGCAACAATGGGGAAGGGGTTTCCTGAGACAGAGTTGAAAGTCCCCGAGCCTTTGGAGCCACAGGCAAGTGCTCAAGAGGCTCAAAGGCTGAAGGGGAATTTTCCATATTGTGTAGATGGTAGAAATCTTTGCAAACCTTGTGCAGATTGGGAAGAACCAGCATTCCCCTGAGTAGGTATGGGAAAATCCAGCGGCCTTTCTAGGGACAACAAGGGCTTTTGCAAAGGCACCCCATGTGAGCATGAAGTTTCCAAAACACCCGGGCCGGAGGGATATGTTGTAACATCCTTTCATCTGGTGAAGAATCTTCCTCATCTTCTGGGATGTTGGGCAAATGTCCTGAATAACTTAATGAAGGTGGAAATTTTTCCTGAGGCCCTTGGGCAGATGGCAAATGTTCTTTTGCTCCCTGGGCAGCCTGGGAACAATACAGGTCTCGTGGGGCAGATGGTGAATGTTCAAGAAACCCTTGGCAAGATGGTGAAGTTCCTAGATACCACTGCTTAGATGTTGATGGTATTGGAGACCCTGTGGGAGATGGAAAGTGTTCTGCAGCAAGAAGGCAGGAAGAGGCAGAAGGATCTTTAGATGGTTTGGAGGACATAGGAGATGTCAGTTCCTCTTGTGCTAATGGCAAAGGTTCTCTGAAGCCCTTGTACAGATGGCATTGATGCTACAGCCTCTGAGCCATATTGAGGTATTTCTAGAGTTACCTCAATGAACTGGCAACAATGGGGAAGGGGTTTCCTGAGACAGAGTTGAAAGTCCCCGAGCCTTTGGAGCCACAGGCAAGTGCTCAAGAGGCTCAAAGGCTGAAGGGGAATTTTCCATATTGTGTAGATGGTAGAAATCTTTGCAAACCTTGTGCAGATTGGGAAGAACCAGCATTCCCCTGAGTAGGTATGGGAAAATCCAGCGGCCTTTCTAGGGACAACAAGGGCTTTTGCAAAGGCACCCCATGTGAGCATGAAGTTTCCAAAACACCCGGGCCGGAGGGATATGTTGTAACATCCTTTCATCTGGTGAAGAATCTTCCTCATCTTCTGGGATGTTGGGCAAATGTCCTGAATAACTTAATGAAGGTGGAAATTTTTCCTGAGGCCCTTGGGCAGATGGCAAATGTTCTTTTGCTCCCTGGGCAGCCTGGGAACAATACAGGTCTCGTGGGGCAGATGGTGAATGTTCAAGAAACCCTTGGCAAGATGGTGAAGTTCCTAGATACCACTGCTTAGATGTTGATGGTATTGGAGACCCTGTGGGAGATGGAAAGTGTTCTGCAGCAAGAAGGCAGGAAGAGGCAGAAGGATCTTTAGATGGTTTGGAGGACATAGGAGATGTCAGTTCCTCTTGTGCTAATGGCAAAGGTTCTCTGAAGCCCTTGTACAGATGGCATTGATGCTACAGCCTCTGAGCCATATTGAGGTATTTCTAGAGTTACCTCAATGAACTGGCAACAATGGGGAAGGGGTTTCCTGAGACAGAGTTGAAAGTCCCCGAGCCTTTGGAGCCACAGGCAAGTGCTCAAGAGGCTCAAAGGCTGAAGGGGAATTTTCCATATTGTGTAGATGGTAGAAATCTTTGCAAACCTTGTGCAGATTGGGAAGAACCAGCATTCCCCTGAGTAGGTATGGGAAAATCCAGCGGCCTTTCTAGGGACAACAAGGGCTTTTGCAAAGGCACCCCATGTGAGCATGAAGTTTCCAAAACACCCGGGCCGGAGGGATATGTTGTAACATCCTTTCATCTGGTGAAGAATCTTCCTCATCTTCTGGGATGTTGGGCAAATGTCCTGAATAACTTAATGAAGGTGGAAATTTTTCCTGAGGCCCTTGGGCAGATGGCAAATGTTCTTTTGCTCCCTGGGCAGCCTGGGAACAATACAGGTCTCGTGGGGCAGATGGTGAATGTTCAAGAAACCCTTGGCAAGATGGTGAAGTTCCTAGATACCACTGCTTAGATGTTGATGGTATTGGAGACCCTGTGGGAGATGGAAAGTGTTCTGCAGCAAGAAGGCAGGAAGAGGCAGAAGGATCTTTAGATGGTTTGGAGGACATAGGAGATGTCAGTTCCTCTTGTGCTAATGGCAAAAGTTCAAGATGTTTTTGTTTACATTTGGCCTTTCCCTTAGACCCTTTGGCAGATAAGGAAGATTTCAAGGCTCCCAAGTCAGATTTAGAAATCACAGATCCCCTTGGGTACAGGTAGAATTTTCTGGAGCCTTTGACAGAGATGGAGAATGTCCCTGAAGGCCTGGGACAGATGGTAAATGACATAGACCCTTTAGAACAGACAGAGAAGGCCCTTGAGCCTCTTGGGATGATATGGAATGTTCACGATGCCCTTGGTTAGAATGGCAAGTTTCCACAGTCTTTTGTTCAGATGTGGAACATTGCAGGTCCTTTTGGACAGATATAGAAGGCATAGGACTTACCTGAGGAGTACTTGTAGTGATCGATGTTTCTTTTGGAGCAGTAGAAGATACACATACCCTTTTTGAGGAAGGGAGAACCATGAAACTGCCTTCCTCAGATGAGGAAGTTCCGAAGTCCCCTTCATCAGAAGGTCCATCTCTTTACCTCTTTTTGGTAGATATGGAGCATCCAGGGCCCACCTGTGCAGAGGGAACATGTTTACTATTTCCCTCCTGAGAATGGATATGCATGAAACTCTCTTGTGTAGATGGGGAAGATGGTAAAGTGCCTTCATGAGATGTGGTAGATCCTTGAGGCTCTTGCTCCGAATTGGAAGGTGCTACTGTGTCAAGTGTACATGTGCGTATTTTTACTACAGTTTCAGAATGAGGGAAAATTTCTAGAACCTGTGTAGGTGTGGTATCCTCTAAAGTTTCCTGTGCATATGTTGTAGGTCTAAAATCCTCATGGTCAGCTAAGGAAGTTACTGGAGATCCTTGTGTAAATGTGGAAGTTTAGGAACACTTTCTACAGGTGTAGAAGACAATAAAGCCTTTTGTATAGGGATGTTAGGTTCTAGAGACATTTTGATGGACAAAACAGATTCCAAGGGCCTTTGGGAAGATAAGGTAGAATTTAGAACCTTTGGAGTATTTGTTGAATGTTCTGGAGTCACTTGTGGGCATGTGGAAATACTAACATCCCTTTGTGCAGGTGGGGAACGGCCTATAGCCTCTTGTGTAGTTGTGACAGATTGTTGATACCCTTGAGGAGATAGAGAAACTTGCACAGCCTGCTGTGAAGAGTGGAGAGGTCCTGTGGGTGTTTGTGGGCAGGTAGAATCTAAGGAATCTCCTTCTCTCGATGTGAAATTTGCTACAAATTCTTGTGTACATGTGTCACATCCAGGAACCATTTCTACGGATGGGGATGAGTCTGGAACCCCTCCTGCAGATGCATCCTGTTCCACAGTCCCTTTATCACATATGGTAGAACCCAAAACGTGCTGGACAGGTTGTAAATGACCTGGTAATCCTTGTGTATATGTAGAAATTTCAAGAGCCTCTCCTACACATGTGGAAAGTTCTAGAGACTCCTGAGGAAGAAGGGAAGCCTGTATTGTCTTAGCACCCTGGGTAGTTGTGGAGCGTGCATGTCTCACTTGAACTATCTTGGCATATCTTTGGCTATTTTGTTTCCAATGACGAATCAGAAAAGCCTTTTTGATTGGCAGAGTATATTTAGAGCCCTCTTGGTCTGATAGGGACACTGGAAACTCACCTTTCTCAGAAGGAGGATCTGTCCTTCTCTTTTTGCTATAGTGGGAATATCCATTGCCCATTTTCATATCTGGATTAGGTTTGAATTTCCCTTTGTGAGAGAGAATAGGTCTTTGTCCCACTTCTCTCGATGTAGGCAATTCTGGAGTCCTCCTGACAGATATGGAAGGACTCGGAACCCCGAGGGAATTTGATTCAGGTGCTAGAGACCTTTGTGTATGTCTAGAAGGTACAAGGGTCCCTTGGGAAGACTTAGGAGTTCTATCATCTCTTGTAGATATGTGAAACTTTCTAGGGCCCCTTCTGAAGATAGCAAAGTTTCTGGAATCCCTGATGTACATGTAGATAGTTTTGTTTCTGCTTGGGTAGGCATGAGTGGTGTAAGGCTCACTTGGTCCCCCCTGTGCTGTA
This sequence comes from Microtus californicus, assembly GCA_028537955.1. Classification (NCBI taxonomy): domain Eukaryota; kingdom Metazoa; phylum Chordata; class Mammalia; order Rodentia; family Cricetidae; genus Microtus; species Microtus californicus. The sequence continues at coordinate 19,215 of JAQJZF010000073.1, forward strand.
AGGGAAGATCTGAGCCCATTTTCTGGTGGAGGACATTTAAAGCCATCTTGATTTAAAGGGGAACTTATAAAATTCCCTTGGTCAGAGGAGGCAGGACTGAAGGTCTCTTCAGCAGATACTGATTGCTTAGGGTCTGTTTTGGGAGGTCCTTCCGCTCCTCCAGGCTATAGCCACTGAGATACCAGCCCATTGGGGCGTGGTCTCTCTCCCTTTAAAAAAGTGGCTACTTCCCCTTTTCGCTCTCTTCACTTCCTGCTCCGCCAGCAACTAGACTCCCTTCCTGGTTGCACAGAGGGCTGTTGTCTGGGACGGTGATCTGTAAGTTTTTTCCCCTTTAAATAAATACCACCCTATTAATCATAATTCCAAACTGGTGTGGCATTGTTTGTGACTTATGCCTTCAATTGGTGCCCAACGTTTGGTGTTAGGACCTCTCCTTCCATCCCCCTTCCCCCCGCTCGGCTGCCGGCCGCAAGTTCAGCTTGGCGCGAGCCCTCCCTTCCTCAGCTGCGGCCTGTGCCTTGCGTAGGCGGCCTTGTGGCCTGTGTCTTATGTGTGGAGCCAGCAGCTTAATATAAAGCATCATGCACTGGCTTTTCTTGCTGCAGTTCTTTATATTTTCCCTTTAGACACCTCAGATTGACTTCCAGTCCCCACGCACCCTCTCGTCTGCCTCCCCACGTGGATTTAAACTCCACAGGCCGGCATAGTCTCTGCCCGCGTGGTTTGCTCTTTTCTGAGTCCTTTTTAAATCTCCCTTGCAAGCACAGCTCTTAAGTGGCGCAAACCAGAAAACTCGGTTGCCGGTTGCTGAAAGCTGCAACCCCTCAGGGTGACTCTGGCTCGTGGAGGCATAAGCGGCTTCCAGGTTGCTCTTCTCTACCCCTGGATTCTGGGTTTCTGGTTCTGTCTATGGAATTGATTTAATTACATTTACTTTGTTGATAAACTCACATTTTCCAGTTTTTAACACCTACTAAGGCACTGAAACAGGACCCCGTTTTCATCTCGACTCTGCAACAGCGCCACCTGCTGTATATTAGGTAATATGGCAGTTTTTGTTTCCAACACGAATTTTACTGTTCTGGTTACCAATACAATGGGTTATATCATGCAAGGTTTATATGACTATGGGGATAACTTAATTTACTGGGTACTAGGTTTCAGTATTCTTTTGCATATTCTATCATTTAGGAACAATATGGCACTCCTAAGAACCATACAATCTTTACTAGAAACTCATGCAAGTCAGGGGATTCAGGATTCAAAAGAGACAATAATAAAGACAATAATAAAAAGACTTGAAATGTTTGAAGAAATGATTGGAGCTGGTGAACAGAGTAATAAGGCACAAGGACAGGATACAATGCCAGTACCAGCTATTAGAACTGTCTTACCCAGGGGTTTTAGCGGCATACCCTATACTTACTTCTGACAAAGCGTCAACTTTTAAAGGCTCAAAGGGAGTCAAAGAAGCTAGATGGACGCCAATAGCAATGAATGATCTGAAAGAAATTAAGCAAGCTATTGTTAATTTTGGCTTGCACTCTGCATATGTTAAGGAAATGATAAGGACTTGGGCCTCTAATGGCAGTGCTACCCCCCATGATTTCCATCCGTTAGTGTCTGCAGTTTTAGATAATGGACCTTCCTTGATGTTTGGAATCTATTTCAGAGAAGAATCCAAACATATGGAACAGGAAGGAAGAGCAAAAGGTGTGGAGGTTTCCCAAGATCAAATTCTTGGTGCAGGAGAATATGCTGATCCACAGGTCCAAGCTCTTTATGATGAAGAAGTACTGTGTCTATGTCACCAAGCAGCTTTAAATGCTTGGAATAGGATACAAGATCCAGCAATAAGGGTTGAATCATTTACCAGGATTAGGCAGGGACAGAGAGAACCTTTTAGTGACTCTTTGCAAAGATTAATTAAGGCTCTGGACATAGGGGTAACAGACCCAGAATCTAGACGAATACTTCTTGAATCTCTAGCTTTCGAGAATGCAAACATAGAATGCAAAAAGATAATTGGGCCTTTAAAGTCTAGATCAGCACCTATGGATGAATGGATTCAGCATACGATGAATGTTGAGACATTTAGGTATAATGATGAATCTTGGATAGGAGAAGAGATTTCCAAAGCAGTGAGGAGACATCAAGCTTTCCAGGTGATTTTATTGTGGTCAATTAGAACATTTGCAAAGGGATTGCCGGCAAAGAATTTCTAGGAATAATATCTCTTCTGGGACAAACAAAAATAGAGGAGACCTTGGCCTTCAGGTATATGTAGAAGATTCGGTAAAGGCCGGCATTGGTCCAACGAATGCAGGTCAACAACAGACAGATAGGGCAACCCGATATCATCGGGAAACTCCTTGAGGGCCCTTTCGCAGGCCCCCAACCAACAGTGGCTCAGTCATTCCCAATCACAGTGGAGAACATGCCTCACCAAGAAAATTAAAAGCTCAAATTTAAGCTGTAAAAAGTAATACTGGTCTAAGTGATGAATTACGCATGGAGGATGAGTCAAAAAAAAACCAGTAAGACAGAGTAAATGTATATTTTGGCAGACTTCTATTAACCATCAAAGACCAAAGCTAAGAGTCTGTATAAATGGCACTTTTATTGAAGGCTTATTACACACAAGTGCGGATGTAAGTTTCATTACTCCAGAATCTTGGCATCCGAATTGGCCTCTTGAAGAGGTAGATGTTCAGTTCCTGGGAATTGAAACCCTATCTCGTGTAAAACAAAGCACAAGATAGGCTGAATGCATAGAACCCGAAGGGCAAATAGGAAGACTAAGGCCATATATAGCCAATATTGCAATAAATTTATGGGGCTGTGACCTGCTACAGCAATGGAATACCCAGATTAACATTCCTGTATTTCCAGGAACTCATAATTCTGGGAAAGATATGATGAGGTATTATAGAAAAAGGTTACCAGCCATTCAGCCGGTACATGAACACACAGCAAATACCAAACCTTAAGAGGTACCAACAGCCCTACCTTTAAAATGGCTAACTGAGAAGCCAATATGGATCAAACAGTGGCCTCTAGCTGAAGATAAATTACAGGCATTGGAACAGCTGGTGCAAGAGCAACAAGATGCTCTCCATATTGAATAATCAACCAGCCCTTGGAACTCTCCTGTGCTTGTTGTAAAAAAGAAATCTGGTAAATGGAGAATGGTGACAGATTTAAGAGCTGTCAACAAGGTAATTCAACCTATGGGCCCACTACCATCTGGAATTTCTTTGCCTTCTCTGTTACCAAAAGGATGGCCTCTTATAGTTATTGATTTGAAGGATTGTTTTCTCACTATACCTTTACAAGAAAAGGATAGAGAAAAATTTGCCTTCACAGTGCCTACTCATAATAATTCTCAGCTTAACAGGAGATATCAATGGACTGGCTTCCCACAGGGTATGCTCAATAGTCCTACATTGTGCCAATATTTTGTAAGTAAGCCATTGGAAATAATTCGTAAACAACCCCCAAGTCCATAATTTATCATTACATGGATGACATCTTGTTATCTGATTCAAATAAAGACACTTTAGAAAGGATATTTGAAGAAGTAAAGAAAGTCTTGCCTAGGTGGAGATTACAAATTGCCCCTGAACAGATTCAAAGAGGAAACTCTATTAAATCCCTAGGTTACAAAATGGGGTTAGAGAAAATTAAAACGCAAAAGGCACAAATTAGGAGAGACTGGTTAAAGACTCTTAATGACTTCCAAAGATTGTTAGGAGACATTTCCAGTCTTCGACCAGCTGTTGGGATAACACCTGATGTAATAGTTCATTTAAAGAAAACCTTATATGGTGATAAAGATTTAAATAGTCCAAGAAAACTGACAGCCGAAGCAAAAAAGGAACTGACAATGATTGAGGAAAAATTACAGGAGGCACATGTGGATAGGGTGAACCCAAATCTTAACTGCATCCTAGTCATATTGCCTTCCAGAATTTCTCCTACAGAGATTTTAATGCAGAGGGAAGATATTATTTTAGAGTGGCTATTTATACCTCATAAACCAAGCAAAAAATTAAAAACTTATGTGGAAAAAGTCTCTGAATTAATTATAAAAGGTAAGCTGAGGCTTTGTCAACTAGCAGGTATAGACCCAGCAGAAATTATAGTGCCTTTTACTACTGAAGAAATAAAAAGGTTATGGGAAGACAATGAACTATGGCAAAGAGCTTGTGTTAATTTTTTGGGAGAAATTAATACCAACTATCCCAAAAGTGGTATATTTAACCTCATAAAGAGAACTTCTTGGATTCCTCCTAGAATTGTACGTGATGCTCCAATAACTGGAGCCTGTACGTTCCATACTTATGCAAATAAATCAGGGAAAGCAGGTTACCAGTCAGATGAATTGAGTAAAGTGGAACAAAGCCCTTAAAATTCTTTCCAGAAGGCAGAGTCATATGCCATTCTTATGGTGCTAAGGGATGTTAAAGAACCTCTTAATATAGTTACAGATTCACAATATACACAATCTTGCATATTGAAACCGCTGAATTTATACCAGATGACACAGAGTTGACTTCATTGTTTATCCAGGTACAAGACATAATCAGGAACAGGCTTTGTCTGATGTACATAACACACATCCGGTCCCATACAGGTCTGCCTGGTCCTCTAACCCAATGCAACGCTGAGATTGATCAATTATTGATTGGAAGTGTGTTGCAGGCCTCAGAATTTTATAAAAAGCATCATGTCAATAGTAAAGACCTAAAGAAAGAATTTTCCATTTCATGGCAACAATCTAAGGATATTATAAAGAGATGTCCTACTTGTTCTTTCTATAATCAAACACCATTGCCTGCAGGGAGTAACCCAAAGGGTACTAAGAGAAATGAAATCTGGCAGATGGATGTGTTCCACTTTATGGAATTTGGTAAATTAACATATGTACACCACACCATAGACACGTATTCAGGTTTTCAATGGGCTACTGCCCTGAGCTCAGAAAAGGCTGATTCAGTAATCACACATTTATTGGAAGTTATGGCCATCATGGGTATACCTGCAGAAATAAAGACAGATAATGGTATCTAAGAAAATGAAACGCTTTTTTGATTATTGTAATATAAAGCATATTACAGATATCCAAATAATCCTACAGGTCAGGCAGTTATAGAAAGATCAAATTGTACTATAAAGGACATGCTGAACAAACAGGAAGGGACAGCAAATACCCCCAGAAATAGATTGCGTAATGCTTTATTAACCTTGAATTTTCTTAACGCTAATGAGAAAGGAACGACAGCAGCAGAAAGACATTGGATCTGCTGAACTAAATCAACCAATTTATTTCAAAGATGTGCTGACCTCTCAATGGAAGCCAGGAGATGTGCTATGTTGGGGAAGGGGTTTTGCTCTTGTTTCCACAGTGGAAGAAAAATTGTGGATACCATAAAAATTAATAAAGTTTCGATTTAAAGAGGAGAGACCTCTTGGAAAGGAGAAATGACAGCTCATCCACAATGATGATATTCATACAGGTGGTAAGAAAAACATATAGAATGGGGGCAGGGTTCTCTTCTTATCTCTGCAGGAAAACATTCATCTTCAGAAAATTCAAGGGACCATCGATGTTTGAATACTGACAGATAGAAACTATTTACAACCCAATAAGAATTGGCGAGAAAATCAAACAGGTCTCGTAAGTAAAATTATTTTACTCTTATATTTAAATATGTATTAATGTGCATTTATTTATAAAGATATAGAGCTGGTTTTGAAGTTGGATTCTGGCTCAGTCCCTCTCCAATTCCAAGCCTGTTGGTAAGAGAAAAACCCAGAGTTTCTGGAGTTTCTGTCTCATGTCATGAGCCATGATATGGGATAGAAAGAAACATGAGTTTAGAAAACATCTTTGCCTTTCTTCATATCTATCATACTTTTCATTGAATATATCTATCGTGCCTTTCATTGAATATTTATATATATATATATGTCTATTTTAATAATGTTTAAGCTTTTCACAATGATCGATGAGTTTTTCCTTAAGTGACACTTGAAGTTTCCAGGAAGAAGATGGGGACCCATAACAACAACTCCATCTGGTTGATATGACGTCATGATACTGATAGCACTACTACAAGACCCGTTTTGGGTACCAGCTGCATAAGACGATCCCAACTTGGTTAGCTGAAATGGTGCACATCTTATACAACATTCTGGCCAGACCTGCACAAAATACTCAGAGACTATTTGCAATTTTAAAAGACATTGATCTTGATATTCAACCATCATTTTACTTTCACAGGATCTCCCCGAAAGAACGTCGCCCCCATGACAGCTGGAAGTAATTGTAGAGGACAACGTCCCCTCTCCCAGTAAAGTTTGCCCTTGGGTTTAGGGACATCATTTAGGGGTTGTTTACAATTCGTATATGGTTGAGGGTTGGGGAAGGAATTTTATATGCTCAGGGATCATTTGAAAAAAAAAAGAGGGATAATGGGATAATAGATTGGTACTTGTTGGTACTTGTGAGTTATTGTTTTGAGACAAATATATTGGTATCTATTCTTATAGATACAAAGTTAAATTATATTGACTATTGTATGCATGCATGTTTTTACCTCTGTTTAAAACATTTTTTATTGACATATATTGTATTGATATATATATTGTATATATTTACCATATTGCAGTTTACATTTCTACCTCTGATTAAGATACTTATATATTGTTTGTGTATTGATATATATTTTCCATACTGCAATGTATATTTGTACATTGTTTATATTTGCAGGTCATTGTCATCATTTGTTTCACAGTTGTTTATTGTCTTAGTCTTTAAGTTAGATATTGAGAATTATATAGATCAATAGTATTCTGAGTTTGTCATTTATAATTAATTAATCAGGTTATTTAGATACATAGAGATTATACTCAGTATAGATAGATAGTCTTCAACCTCTTCAAAGAGCTGTAGAAAATGGCCTTTAAATCTAACTCAAGTTTCTTGATAGTGAGACACAATTGCTCCTGGCAGTACCACTCTATTCCCGAGAGAATGTTGAGCACCAAAGACACTCCACCTGGAGCCTTTCTTTTTGGCAGAACTGGCCTTGGGTCAAAGAAATGCCCATACCTCAACCACTGACAGAGATACAGAGCGTGCATCAATGGATAAAACAGGACTGTCATATCCTGCCAAGACAGGGTAAGATAGTTTTGAAAAGTTGCCTGCCTTTGAAAATGGTATGTCTGTTATGTTAGGCCTTAGCCAAAGTTGGTTGCTTCAACGCTGCTAACGTGACTTGCCCAGGTAGCTAGTTGTCTCTGATTTGTTGCTTGTTTCAGAAGTTGTTTTACTGAACTTCCTAATTACCCAGGTAACATTATTTCCCTTCTCGGATCTTCGATGGGGTTGAAGACTATATTATTGTAGTTACTTTTCTCTCATGACTTGGCCAAGTTATTTATTATACAAGACCTAAGCTAGTTAGAATAGGATATTTTTACTTATTGTATATTATTTCGTAGTAGGTTTACAACTCTCTTACTTAAACAAAAGGGGGAGGTGTTGCGGGAGGTTCCCACTCCTCCAGCCTATAGCCGCTGAGATACCAGCCCATTGGGGCGTGGTCTCTCTCCCTTTAAAAAAGCGGCCACTTCCCTCTCCTCTCCATTTCCTGCTCCGCTTCCAGCGCCTAGACTCCTTTCCTGGTTGCACAGAGGGCTGTTGTCTGGAATGGTGATCTGTAAATTTTTTCCCGTTTAAATAAATACCACGCTATTAATCATAATTACAAACTGGTGTTCCATCGTTTGTGACTTACGCATTCAAATCTGGACAATTTTCTTGTAGTTTGTGAGGCTGTTGAAGAATTTTTTACACTGTCCTATAGTTGAAAAATATTCTAGTTCCCCTTGTGCAGATTGGGATGGTTCCAGATACTCTGGAGATGATGTGGAAAGCTCTACAGTCTCAGACTCTAGGGATGATGGAAAAGGACACAGAGAGTCACAGACAGATATGGAAAGTTTCAGAGGCTCTTGTATAGTTGGCAAAGTGTCTTGAGGCCCTAGTATAGATAGAGGAGGTTCCTGCAGCTGAACACAAGCTGAAGAGTATGGATGTTCTGTATCTTCTGAGGGGGATAACAATGATTCTTCAGTTTCCTGATCAGACAGAGCAGGTATCAAAGCCTCTTTGACACATGGTGAATGTAATAGATGACTTTGGTCAGATAGAGAAAATTTATTTGCTTCCTGGGAATGAGTTGAAAGTTTTGTAGTTCTTTGAGCAACTGATACATTTTCTAGAGCCGCTTCTGCAAACTTGGTCATATCCAGAGTCCTTTGATCAGACTGAGAAGATTCAAGATCTCCATGGAGAGCTGGCAAAATTCCCACCTCCATCTGGTCATAATATTTAGATGCTGAAGGCCCAAGGGAAGAGGTCAAATGTGCTTTGGTCACTGGTGCAGATAGCTGTGCAGTATCTGCTTCAGATAGGGAAGGTCCCCCAGCTCCTAGTGTAGATGCCAATGGTCCCAGAGAACCATAATCAGATGGAGACCGTCCCAAAGACCCTTGTTCAGACAGCAAAGATCCCACCACCTCTTGACGACTAGGAAAAGTGGCTTGAGTTGCATTTTGTAGGGAGGAATGTTCTAAAGGATCTCTAGCAAGTAAGGAGATGTTTTAGTTCCTGGAGCAGAGAAAGAAAATTCCTCAGACTCTTCGCTACTGGACAGATGGTCAAGAACATTTGGGAGTATTTGGGATCTTTTTGGAAACCCTCGAGAAAAAGTGGAATGTTCTACATTCTCTACTGTAGATGGCAAAATGCACAGAGTCTGTTCATCACATGTATTAATTTGCAGGGTCCCTTGGGTAGTTGCAAAATGTTCTAGGGCCTGGGAAGTAGATAAGGAAGGTTCCTGTGCATGTGGTGCAGAGGGATTGCCTTTTGCATCCTCTCTGTTAGATATCAGGGACCCTAGAGATCCCAGAACACATGAGGAAGATTCCAAAACTTCTGTGATGAAAGGTAAATATGGAGTCGATAGGGAAGTTGATTTGACTGGTTTCTCAAATGGAGAAATTTCTCCATCTTTCCCACAGATGGCACATGCCCAAGTTTCCTATGTTCTGATTCTGATGGTTCCATGAGCCCTGGAGAATATACCAAAATTCCTAGAGCCCCTTGGGTATGTGGTAAAGGATCAAATATGCCATGTGCTGATAGGGACAGATCATCAGGTCCTTCAGCAGATTGCAAATTATCTTGAGTTTCTGGTGTCAATGTGCAAGCTTTCCAAGAACCTGGTTCCCTTGATAAATTTCCTCCAGCCTCTGGAGTTGATAAAGGTCCTTGAATACCAGAGTCAGTTTGAGGAGGTCCTAGAGGCCCTTTTGCATGTAGTGGATGTTGGTGAGGGCCTTGGATCAATGAAGAAGGTCTCGAAGGCCCCTGTAAAGAAGTAGGAGGTTTCACTGACCTATCAGGAGATGATATATTTTCAACTCTCCCTTTTGTGGATGATAATAATTCCAAAGCCCCTTGGGAGGATGATAATATTTCCCTAATACCTTTTCCAGGGAAAGAATTTTCCAAAGACTTTTGGGCAAATGTAGTTCTTAGAGCTCCAGTGGCAGAAGAAGATTCCACAACACTTTCATCATATTGGGAGTTCTCTAGTGATTTATTTGCTAATGAGGAAAGTCCCATGTGTTCCAGAGCAGATGATAAAGCTCCTAGACCCTCTGAAATATTTGGAGCACTTTCTGGAACAATTTGTGAAGGTATGAAAGCTTTGAGTCCCTCCTTGGAAGATTGGCAAGGTTTTAAATTCCCCTTTAAAGGTGCTAAGTGGTCTTGAGCCTCTTGGGTGGACAGTGAATTACTCAGAGACCCCTGTTTATATATAGAATGTTGTTCATGGTGTTTGTCAACCACAACACCATGAGGACTCAAGACTACCTTCAGCAGAAAGAGAATTTTTGACAAGTTTAGAGTTAGATGACAAAATTTCAAGAGACTCTAGGGAAGATTTCAAACTTTCTTGAATACCCTGGTGGGTTGAAGAACGTTCAAGAGCTTCTTCGCTAGGTAGAAAATGTTCTAAGTTTCTGCTAGCCCATTTGGGAGTTGATGGGTTTACCAGAGCCACCTGTGCTGCTTCCATATGTTGGATAGACCCTTGTTCCAATGTGGACAGTTCTGGAGCTTGTTGGGCAGACAGAGAAAGTCCTACATCCTCTTTAGCAGATGGCAAATGTCTGAGAGTCCCTTGTGCAGGTAAGAAAATTACAACAGGATCATGATCAGATATCATAGATCCTGAAAACACAGATGTTTTCTCAATTGTCCTGGAGATCTTGTGTTGTGTGAATATGTCCCCACATCCACTTCCACAGAGGACAGTAGTCCCAGGGTCTTCTGGGAAGATATAAAAGTTGACACATCATCTAGAGCAGACAGAGAATGCCCTGGAATTGCCTTTGTGGATTTGGAAAATTCTGTAAGCTCTTGTGTATATAGGGAAAGTCCCACAGACCTTTGGAGAGTACAGGGCCTATGCTTCAACCCTGCTAACGTGACTTTGGGTAATTGCCCAGGTAGCTAGTTGTCTCTGAGTTGTTGCATGTTTTGGAAGTTGTTTTACTGAACTTCCTAATTACTCAGGTAACATTTTTCTTCTCAGATCTTTGATGGGGTTGAAGACTATATAAATGTAGTTACTTTTCTCTCATGACTTGGTCAAGTTATTTATTATGCAAGACCTAAGCTAGTTAGAATAGGATATTTGTACTTATTGTATATAATTTCATAGTAGATTTAGAACTCTCTTACTTAAAAGGGGGTGGTGTTGCGGCAGGTCCTTCCACTCTTCCAGCCTGTAGGCACTGATATACCAGCCCATTGGGGCATTGTCTCTCTCCCTTTAAAAAAGCGGGTACTTCCCCTCTTCGCTCTCTTCACTTCTTGCTCTGCCAGCGACTAGACTGGTGTGGCATGGTTTGTGACTTAAGCCTTCAAGGGTCGTTCTGGGGAGAGGGGAAACAGGCCTGGCTCTCTTCATGAGAGGGTATAAGTCTCCAGTCATTTTTGTCAGCTGTCAAAGGTGTTAAATTCCTCTGGTGAGAGGGGGTAGGACACATTCCATTTTGGGAAAACGAGCAATCACTGAGCTCCCCTTTTGGATAAAAACATTTGGAGCCTTCTTTGTCTAATGGGGCCTGCTGTAGGCCCCCTTGATCAGAACGGGCTTGTCTAAAATTGTTTGGTAGAGAATTGGAATGATTGATGACCTCTCAGCTAGAGGATGGACTTTTGAAAACCCTTCTGGAAAAGGAGACATGTTTGATTTTCCTTTCAGCAAAAGGGAGAGGTTTCTGGGATGCCTGGGAAAATATGGACTGCCCATAGACACTTGATCACATTGGGTTCCTCCCAGCACCTCTCCGCTGGATATGGATAGTCCCTGAGCATCTTGGGAAGAAGTGGAGTATCCCAGAGCTCCTTGGGTAGGGGAGGAAGGTTGTAGAGAACCTTGAAATTGTGGGGAAATTACCAGTTCACGTTGGTCAGTGGAAGAGTCAGCAGAAGACGGCCCAAGCATTCTGTCATCCTCGTTGACCTTTACACTGGCATCCCCAGCACAGTGTCTTGGAGATGTTGCAGACACTCTGATGCCCGAATGGTCAAAGTCCATAGGTTCTTCAAACACAGACATATCCAGGCTTCTTTTCACCTACCCAGGTCTGTGCACAGAAGTTGAGGCCACCCTTTTTTGGTAGCAGGAGGTAAGACGGATGGTCTGGGTTCCCTGCTCAGTGGGTTACTCCTGCAGTCGGGAACCTCTGGAGAAAGTAGAACTTGTTCTTCCTTTATCTCTTTCAGCTCTTTTAAGGGGTCCAGGGTCTTCTTACTGGATGTAGTCTTTATAAGAGCTCTAAGACTCCGCAGACTATCTGCAGTACCAGTGTAGGGAATTTTGGCTGTTTTGTCTTTATAAAGCTTTTGGCACCTGAACTTGTGCCGAGCCAGTCGAAGCACCCCCGGAGGTGCAAAGTCCCTCGGGAATTTGGTGCTGGTCAAGTATGTGTCCCATTGGGGTGCGCTGTCATCAATCCCTTGGAAGACACTGAAGGGGGTCCCAGATGAGGCAAGCGCTTCCCCCGTTGGGATAGGATGTCATCATCCCATTGGGGGACCCTGAATGGGGTCCATTGAAGGGGGTCCCAGGCTGGGGAGGGTGGGAAAACTGTGGTCTCTGGTCAGAGTGTGATGGACCAGCTGAGGCTCACTTGTCTCTCTCCACAGGTTTGGCCATTTAGCCAATAAAGTAGTTGAAAAATAAAAAGGGAAATTACCCCTCGCAAGGGCCAGCTAAGTACTTGCCAATGGTGACTCTCGGCAAGCAGCAGCAAAGCAATATCCTCAGAGAGAGGCTCTCCTTCCCTAGAACTGTGGACACGTCCAGTAGCCGAATTGCACAGTACTCGAGTGACAGTTGGCCTCAGAAATCGAACAAAGCTCGAGAACTGCACTTGGAATGGATGTACTCGGGCCTGCACGGGCCAGTCCCGAGCTGTCTCAGCTGGCGGTTCTGCGTGCACTAGCCAGGCAAACATCCAAGCTTTCTGAATGAGGAGGGCACCTTGGACCCTCTCTTCTTCATTAGGGTCGAGAGTGCTAGGTAGTCTGGTGCCCACTGTCAGTGACCAGGACATGGACTATTGAAGAGGCAACATGGTTGGGAAGGCAAAGGGTGATTGAGAGACTTTGCTTTCGGGTTCTTCTTACACAAGTCTGGGCCTGTTGTCAGTAGGTCGTCAGTGTTGCAGTTAGATCTGTTTGAGCCTCATAACTGAATGAGAAAGGGTGATCCAGGCGTTTGCTTCTCACAGATTGTGGGGGCCAGACAATCACTGGTTGTGCTAGGGAAAGAATAAGTTATAGTGCTTGAATAGAGCAGAGGATGTCTGGAACTGATACTACAAATGGTATTCTGTATTTTAAGGATGGCCTATCCTGGGATTTTCTAGTACATTGGTGACAACTTCTGTGAATGTCATCCTGTATGCTGATATGCATCTCTAGAATCTTACTGCAGTGCTATTATTATATAAATGTTAGTATGTATGTATATGTATACACACATATACATATATATATATATATGAAAATAAGGATAAATAAAATCTTATAGTACAAAAGCAAGTTGTTTTTCAAAAATACTTTTATCTGCTTTTGGTTAAGTTCACCAATTCAGAACACAGACACCGTTGGACTCCTTAATGTAGCCCTTATGTGTAGTAAATGGAGCGGCGGGGCTGCGTCCCCAACACCCCGGCCACCTCCGGCTAGCTTATGCCCTGAAATAGTTACACGGAAGCGGTATTCTTTTAAATACTGCTTGGCCCGTTTCTATCTAGCCTCTTCTAGGCTATCTCTCGCACCTGGACTAGCCCATTTCTTATCATCTGTGTAGCACCGGTCTTACCGGGAAGATTCTAGCCTATGTTCATCCTGGGTCGGGGCTTCATCGCATGCATCTTCCCGGGAGCTGGGAGCATGACGTCTCGCTGAGGCGTCTGCTCCCGAGAGGAGAGCTGTGGAGTCTGAGCTCACTTCCTCTTCCTCCTAGCCTTCTGTTCTGTTTACTCCTCCCACCTATATTCTAACCTATGAAATGGGCCAAGGCAGTTTCTTTATTATAATTAACCAATGACCTTCCTCCATCATTTCCCCTTTTTTTCTGTTTAAACAAAAAAAAAAAAGGAAGGCTTTAACTTAACATAGCAAAATTACATATAACAAAACAGTTATCATGCAAGAATTACAGTTACAATATTTATATCTATTTTATCTTTATCATTACTAAGGAAAACTATAACTATAACTAACTATTCTTCAACTCCAAAGACTCCAGAAAGATACAATATTACCTAAGCAAACAAGAAGTCCAAAACTCTAGAAATGACAGAGACATCTCGCTGCCTGGACAGTCACCCAAAGTTTCTCTGTACCGTTGGGGCATCCATCTTCAGCCTTCAGGCCCATAGTTTCCAGCAGACATTTACACAAAGCAGGAAATTTCAAAGGCAGTCACTATCTGCTTGTCCTGAAGAATGTCTTGCAGACTCTTTCATGAATCAGGAACCCGAAAGATCATCTCACCTTTAGGCAAGTTCAGTAGTCCTCTCTCTGTGGGTTCTCTGTGTCCAGTTTATGCAATAGTCCAGGCAAGAACAGTTTCTTGCCCAAATGGCTATCAAACTCCATAAGGATCCTCTTCGATGCCCATCTTCTTCTTGAAGTAGATTGGTGCTGCCAGGAGCAGAGTGTCTCATTGTCATGAAAAGTCCTAAGTTATTAAAACATTAAATGCCATATTTTGCAGTCTTTGAAAGATATGAAGAATGTCTATCTAAAATATATCTATATATCTAGAAAATCTAACTAACATGACTACAAGCTTTAATATTATTGATGATTATCCATTAACAACCTATATTTCTTAATTATACAGTACATTTTTAAATGAACTACACAATCACAATACCTTAATCAAGATCAAGAAATACATATAACAAAATTGACCTTAAAATCCATACCAGCCGGGCGGTGGTGGCGCACGCCTTTAATCCCAGCACTCGGGAGGCAGAGGCAGGCGGATCTCTGTGAGTTCGAGACCAGCCTGGTCTACAGAGCTAATTCCAGGACAGGCTCCAAAACCACAGAGAAACCCTGTCTTGAAAAACCAAAAAAAAAAAAAAAAAAAAAAAAAAATCCATACCAATGCAAATTATTCATACCTATATCATTTCCCCCTTTAAATGTTAAAGAACATTTGTAAACAATATTTGGGAACATGGGCGCAGTTTTTTCTCTCCAAACTGCTTCCTGCTGAATGGGGGTGTCGTTAATTAGGTCTTTCATGGTATAACCTGTGTTCTAGTTTCATCTCAGTTGGCAGTTGAGCGAAGCAATTTTCTGAAGGTTCACAGCAACCCTTCAGGAGGGCGTGGTCCATCATACCATATCGGAATAGAAGAAATGAACAAGGTCTCATCCTCTGTGGAAACAAAATAAGAAGCTCCTTTCCAAAGTATCATATCCTTAGATCCAAATTTTAAAGTCAAGACATTTTTAAAATATCTATGTGGGATTAGTTGAGCAGCATTTATAAACAAATATCTTTTAGCAGCTGTTCCTCCTTCCTCAGCATTCAAACAATTCAAAGAGAGCATAATAGCATACAGTATCAAAATTCTCTGTGTATTTTCCATCTTTGTGCGCTTTGTTTTTACCTTTATTTTATTTATTTTTACTTTTAACTTTTTGCTTTTTGAGACAGGTTCTCTGTATCTTTGACCTAGAATAACTGTAGACCAGGTTATCCTTGAACTCTCAGAGACCTGCCTGTCTCTGCCTCTCAGGCATTGGGATTAAAGGCGTGTGCTACTACACCTTGAACTCACAGAGATTAGGCACTGGGATTAAAGGCGTGTGCTACCACACCCAACTACTCTCTTTTTTCGTTATTTTTGTTTTTTACTTTAAGAATTTTATCTTTTAGTCTGCATATATTTTTAACACACTATAAATCATTTAGAAATTTTATTTGTCTTTGAATCTCTCTTTACTGTATATCTCTCTTTTTTTTTGACCACTTGAGTCTTTAATTTACCAAGCAATATCAGTAGGACTAAAGCCGTGGCTTTGCCAGCTAGATCCAGTCCATTCCTTAGCTTTCCAGCCTCATGGCGGAGATACAGGCTGTCGCCATGTTTACTGCCACAACTCTATGGCATTTCAAGGTCCCTGCCAGCAAGTAAGCTTCAGCAGCCTGTGCTTGCAAACCGCATGAACCGCCTGCGTAAAAGAGTCAGAGTTTGCCATGGCAGGATGACCCAGAAAACCGGCATTTTTAAATGGCGCAGCTTTTTTCCTGCTACGGCTGAAAACCGAAAAGCATGCGTTCAGCTTTTCATCAGCACTGTTTAAGTGTTTTGCAGCTGAAGCTGAGTCAGGAAGCCTCTCTTAGATAAGAGCATTTGCTTGCCTCTAGCAAGCAGAGCAGACCCAAGAGAGTGCTGCTACCAAGAAACCATGCACAAAGCTGTCATTTTGTTCTAGAATTACTTTCCCAAGCTGTCTCAGGCTTTATGTGGACTCAGTTATCCGCACGTCTGGGCACCATCTGTAGTAATAGGAATGGCGGGGCTGCATCCCCAACACCTCGGCCGCCTCCGGCTAGCTTATGCCCTGAAATAGTTACACGGAAGCGGTATTCTTTTAAATACTGCTTGGCCCGTTTCTATCTAGCCTCTTCTAGGCTAACTCTCGCACCTGGACTAGCCCATTTCTTATCATCTGTGTAGCACCGGTCTTACCAGGAAGATTCTAGCCTATGTCCATCCTGGGTCGGGGCTTCATCGCATGCATCTTCCCGGGAGCTGGGAGCATGACGTCTCGCTGAGGCGTCTGCTCCCGAGAGGAGAGCTGTGGAGTCTGAACTCACTTCCTCTTCCTCCTAGCCTTCTGTTCTGTTTACTTCTCCCACCTATATTCTAACCTATGAAATGGGCCAAGGCAGTTTCTTTATTATAATTAACCAATGACCTTCCTCCATCACTTATGGCCTTAAGCAATTGCTTTGTCTCGGTTTACATGTTGGGTGCTATAACATTTACATATTTATTGTTTTGGAAGGTCATATAACTTCCCTGAAGAAAAAATTGAGGTAAAATAATACATCATGAAAATATATTGTATTATTTTTTAGTCCACCTATAAAATGAAGGCAATTAATATATATGTCAAAATTATTATTGCTCATTTTAGTACTTACTGTTATTTTTATTAATATATGTGACTTCGATGCAGGGAACTATCCTTGTGGCAAGAAATATGTAGTTTTTGATTATTTTTATTTTATTATTATTTATTATTATTTTATTTTTATTTCCTTTTCTTCATTCCCCTATTCTCTCTCTTTTTTTGTATAGAAAGATTCTGATGCCTCATGGCAATTCTGCAACTTGGTGTATAGCAGAGAATGACTGAATTTCATGCCATAGTTTTGCATTTTGATTAAGCCTTTTTTCTTTTATGGTCATTGCCATAAGTAAAATTCTTAAAGAACTGAAAATATTGTTGATAATTAAATTATGATAAGCAGTTTTGATATAGTATTTGCCAACACTAGAAAGAGCCATGGAATTGGCAAAATTGGCTTTTTAATCCATATATTGATTCTAATTAAGGATTGTTATAAAATTTCTTTCCTGGTCTGTATGTTGAACTATTATAAGACACTAAAACTGGAATTACACATTATTTCATGTATTTATTTCTTGTGCTTAACTAAGTTTTGAAATCATTGTTCTTTTCTAGAAATTTAGAGATCAAAATGACTACTCAAAAACTACTCTGGTCTCTGAGCATAAATTATTGTCATAGCTACATGTTTTTGTGCACAAAGCCCTGTATATGATCCCCAGCTATGAGAAAAACAAAGCCAAAAGAACCTAAGCATCATAGATGATTGATGCAGTCATTGGTTAGATCAGACAGAATGATGAATCTTTCCTTTTTCTTAAAACTAAATTCTTAGAAAACATTCCTTGGATAATTTGCTGTCCTTTAACTCAGTTAATTATACCTTTCTCTAAAAAAAATGTTGTAGATAAGTCTAAACCTGAAATTTTCAGTAGGGTTTAATGGAGTATATCCTTAAAATGAAAAATTTGGATAAATATGTAGCTACATACATGTATGCACATATTAAATATCTAGCCAATACAATATCTTGTATTTGTCCTTACTTAGTACTGTAACATGAGGGCTGAATTGTTGAGGTTTATGTCCTGCCCAGTTCCCCACAGCTGGCAAGCCCCAAAGAAAATCACACAGAGATCTCCATAAGTTATAAAACTAATTGGCCCATTAGCTCAGGTTTCTTGTTAACTCTTATAGCTTATATTAACCCATTATTCTTATCTATGTTAGCCACAAGGCTTGGTACCTTTCTCAGTGGGGCAGCTCACATATTGCTTCTTCATAGTCTGGGCAGGAGTGGGAGGAAGAGCTCCCTTCCTTCCAGAATCCTCCTGTTCTCATCATCACACCTCTACTTCCTGTCTGGTTGACTTACCTATAATTCCTACCTGACCATTCAGCATTTATTTAAAAGATGATTGACAGAATACAGACAATTATCCCATATCATTTCCCCCTCTTTTTTTAAACAATGGAAAATGTCCATAGTCCATATTTTGGGATTGTGGGCATAGTATTCCAGGCTACTTCCTGCTGGTTGGGGGCACTGATAATCTTATGGGGACCTAAACAAAAATTAGAGTTATGATCAAGTCCATCCTGTGAGGCTTGATCATTTCAGGCAGCATCTTGAATCTTTTCCTGATGTAGAACTCAGACATCTGGGCCAACTGTTCCTACCGGAGATTTCTCAGGTGGTCTTCCTTGATTGAATCTGATTTTTCTTAACTCAGAATGAATCCACAGCCTCTCATTTCCTGTGGAAACAAAAACAATATCTCTTCTCCAAAGTAACATACCTTTTGACTTCAATTTTGAAGTCAAAGTATTTTCAAAATACCTATCTTTTATTAATTCAGCAGCATTTATAAGCAAATATCTTTTAGCAGCTTGTGTTCCTTCTTCAGCATTCAAACAATTCAAAGAACATAATAACATACAGTATCAAGATTCTCTGTCTATTTTCCATCTTTGTGTGGCTTTATTTTAGCCTCTATTTCTTTTATTTTTACTTTTACTTTTTGAGACAGGTTCTCTGTATATCTTTGTCCTGGAATAACTCTGTAGACCAGGCTGTCCTTGAACTCACAGAGATCTGTCTGTCTCTGCCTCCTCAGTGCTGGGATTAAAGGTATGTGCTACCACACCTTGAATTCACAGAGATCTCTCTCTCCCTGCCTCCCAGGCATTGGGATTAAAGGTGTGTACCACCAAATCCTACTACTCTCTTTTTTATTTATCAGGACTTTAACCTTTAGCCTGCATATATTTTTAACACACTGTAAACCATTTAGATGTTTTCTTCATCTTTGCATCTCTCTTTTTCTGACCACATGAGTTTTTATGGAGAGGTTAAAGCAGTGACTTTGACGGCTGGATCCAGCCGATTTCTTAGCTTTCTAAGATTTCACCCTCATGGCGGAGGTACCGGCCAGAGCCTTGTTCACTGCCAGAACTCTATGGCATTGCAAGTCCATGCCAGCAAGCAAGTGCAGCATTCTGCTTACAGACCACACTCAAATCCTCCATAGTCAGACTGCCTGCCTGAAAGAGTCAGAGTTTGGCCTGGCAGGGCAGCCCAGAAAGCCAGCATTTTAAAATGGTGCAGCTTTTTTCCTGTTACTGAAAACCGAAAAGCATGTGTTCAGCTTTTCAACACCATTTAAGTGTTTCGTGCTAGGACCTCTTAAAAGAGCTGCAGGGTTTTGCACCTAAAGCTGAGTCAGAAGCGTCTCTTAGATGAGAGCACTTGCTTGCTTCTAGCAAGCAGAGCAGACCCGGGAAATTGCTGCTACCAAGAAATCATGCTTTATTCTTTCCCAAGCTTTCTCAGGCTTTCTGTGGATGCAGTTATCCAGTTGGGTGCCATTCTGTAACATGAGGGCTGGCTTATTGGGGTTTATGTACTGCCCAGTTCCCCATAGACAGGAAACGCCAAAGAAAATCACACAGAGATCTCTTTAAGTTATAAAACTGATTAGCCTATTAGCTCAGGCTTCTTGTTAACTCTTGTAGCTTATATTAACCCATTATTCTTATCTCTGTTAGCCATATGGCTTGGTACCTTTCTCAGCGGGGCGGCTCACATCTTGCTTCTTCAGAGTGTGGACAGGAGCGGGAGGAAGAGCTTCCTTCTTCCCAAAATACTCCTGTTCTCATCACCCTGCCTCTACTTCCTGTCTGGTTGACCCACTACCTGGCCAATCAGTGTTTATTTAAAAGATGATTGACAGAATACAGACAATTATCCCACACCAGTGTACTAATCCTGGTGTGCGAGGTCCTTCTCTCTCTGTGTGTTGCTTTTCTTGGTTAGTAAAGAAAGTGCCTTGGCCTGTTGATAGGGTAGAACTTAGGTAGGTGGGGAAAACTAAATGGCCTGCTGGGAGGAAGTAAGAAGAGTCAGAGAAACATCATGGAGCCACATGCTTGGAATTTTACCTGGTAAGCCATTGTCATGTGCCTATACAAAAATTAATAGAAATGGATTAAATTAATGTAAGAGTTATCCCATAAGATGTTAGAGCTAATGAGCCAAGCAATGTTTTAATGAATACAAATTCTGTATGGTTATTTTGGGCCTAAGCTAGCTGGACAGCCACGAAAGACAAGCGAGTCCTCCTCCAACATAAACCTTTGGCAAATTTTCAGTTATATTAATACTCATATCTAATATTCATAATTAACTTTAAGTATCTATTATTTTCTCAGTGAAAAGGAGAAAAGTAAAGATCTAATAAATGAGGAAGCTTTGGTAAAGGTCACAGATAGCTCTCCTAATTCACTGATTTAAGAATTGGTATGATCTTGGATGAAATATTTTTTTATTCTTCAACCACATTTGTGGGGTGAGTTTTAAATCACAGCCTCTGGTGGTTTTATTTACCATATATTTGCTCTGTAAGTTTTCTAGAAAGATAAAGTGACGTTAATAGGCATGTAAAGAAGTATTTAATTCTCTTCATATGACCATTATATGTTAAACAAATGTCACTGAGAAGGGTTTATTTAAGGAATTTGGATAAATGCCTATATCATGGAAATGAAAATTTGTCAGAATTATAGGTTAAATGTCTTTTTAGAACAGAGGATAATAAGGAATTCAATATAAGTACTGTACCTATAGTTCACAGTTTAATAGAATAACAAAAAGCAGTTTCAACACAGTGAAATTTATTGAAATATATACAAGATGTTATGAGATCTTGAATGTAATCAGAGAAAGATGATTAAGAAAAAAACACTAACATGTGGTCTAAAGGATGAGTTGAAACCATATGGGAACAATTAAATTATATATGGGATAGATGAGTGATAAGTACATTGCTTCCTCAATAACTAAGGAATAAAGGATGTTTTGATGAATATAATCTTGTCAATTTGATTAGATTGAGAGACATCTGGGATACCAGTATGTCACACTTTTGGATGTGATGAAGAGATTATTTCTTGGGATATCTAGCATGTAGGATAACATAGTCTCCTGAATGTGTTTGGTACTTTCTAAAAGGTTCAGTGTCATTTATGAATGAACAGAAAATAATAGAAGCAAGCCACTGTTTATAACTTAACAATCACATCAAGTAATTATATCTATTGCTATTATTATCATCTAAGGACATTATAGTTCAGCTTTTATATTCTGGCAACACAGATTCACACTTGCTTTCTCAAAAGGAACTTCCAAGCTTTCTTCTTTGGACAGGGTTGTTCATGGGTCCCTATTTCCCATAGGCTTTCATTTTTGTGGATTGAAAACTACCAGGATTGATCATTTGATATTGGATCACCAATTGGTGTGCTATTGGTGCACTTGGAATTACTATTTCTCCTACTCGCAACATTACTTAGTTTCCTGTAATTTTTCCAGAAAGGTGGTCTCATGGGAATATTGGAAGATCTTATTGTTTTCCATGTTCACTTCATGTTTAGCAAATGACCAGCCCTGAAAACATATGCACAAACAATAGTATATAGACTGATCAGTTATATTCGTGTATTTAAGAATATACACATATATACATGAGTGCAATAACAATTAATGAAAAAGAGGCCATGTGTTTGAATAAGAGCAAGTAAAGGTCTATTGGAGGGTTTGGAGGTAGCAAAAATATGGATAAAATGCTGTAATAATATAATATCTAAGAAGCAAAAACAGACTGGTCCTCCAGTCTATGGAGAGATAATCTTTTTCTTGATTACCTAGTTTCAAATCATGAAAAGATCCATTCAACAAATCACGTTTGATAACTTTTCCCCTGCAATTTTATAGTGTTGAGTAAAATTGGATTTATTTATTTAAAAATTTGTAACAGGATTATTTTACTGTATCTCAACATGATATAATTAATATAAGAAGAAATAAAAATAAACAAATTTTAGCAGAGACTGCCCTTTTGTTCCCAGTTGCCCAGACATGAACAATCACACAAAAATATGTTAATTACAACACTGCTTGGCCAACAGCTTAGGTGCATTCCTACCTAGTTCTTATATATCTTAAATTAACCCATTTCTATTAATCTATGTATTACCATAAGGCTGTGGCCTACTAGTAAGGTTTTAGAGTCTTTCTCCTTCAGCAGCTACATTGCATCTCTCTAACTCTATCCACTCTCTCTTTGTATCTCTGTTTGGATTTTCTACCTGACTTTACTCTTAATTCATTGGCCAAAACACCTTTTTTCATTAACCAATAAAAGCAACACAGATATAGAAGGACATCTCACATCATTACCTGTTTTCTATCTAAATCAAAAGGAAGACTTTAAATTTAACATAGTAAAATTACACATAAAAAACAATTATCGAGAAAAAAGTACAGTTATATTTAATCTATTTGTATCTGGGAAGTTTCATATCTAACTTATCTTTTATCGTAATTAAGAAAAACTAACTATCTTCAACTCCATCAAAGATTCTAGAAGGATGCAATAGTACCTAAGTAAATAGAAAGTTCATTATAAGCAATTTCCAAAACTCTTAAAATTGAGAGAGACATTTAGTTGCCTGGAAAGTCAACAAAAGTTTGTAACATTGGTCCATCCATTTTCAATCTACAGGCCCATAGTATCTGGTGGACATTTCCATGAAACAGGAAATTTGAAAGACTAATTTGTCTATATTGACAGTTTGTTAGTCATCTTCTGTGTCCTGTGGAATGTCTGGCCAACTCTTTCATGAAGCAGGAACTCTTAAAGGACCATCCCATCTTTTGGAATGTTCAGTAGTCACTTTTCTGTAGGTCCTGCATGTGAAGTTCATACAGCATTCTATTAAGCAATCCAGGCAAGAGCAGCTTCTTTGACTAATGGAGAGCCCTGTTACCTTGAAGGCAAATTCCATAATGAGTTTCTTCAATGCCCATCAACCTCTCTGAAGTAATTGGTGCTGCCAGAAGCAGATAACTTTCATTGTTGAGAAAGGTCTAAGTTCTTAAAATATTTTAAATGCCATATTCTGTAGGTCTTTGAAAGGTTTGAAAAATGCATATCCATCTGAAATATATCTTTGTACATCAAGAAAGCCTAAATGACATGACTACAGTTTCACTATTATAGATGACTATCTATTAATTCATAATTTTAAATTATACATTACATTTTTAAGTAAGTTGTATAAACATAATACCTTATGCAAGATTATATGTGTGTGTGTGTGTGTGTAACAATGTTGACCCTAAATTTGTACCAACAAACCAAAGTCCATACCAATAAAAAGTATTCCTATATTGCCTCTTCTTATTATTTTTGGAAATTTACTGTGAACATTAACCATTCATAAACAACCATTTTAAAATGAAAATAAGTATTTATAAAGGAATCATTTGGGGAATTTTGTTTTGCTTTCTCCAAACTGCTTTCTGCTGTTTGTTGGGTAAAGTATTTTTAGGGTTCATGGAGACTGTTTTGGTGGGATCTTGTTCTATCAGTCCACATTAACTTTGAAGGAATCCATAGGCTCCCATCCTCTGTGGAAACAAAACCAGAACCTCTTTTCCAAATAACATATCAGGCTCAAATTTTGAAGTCAAGATACCTTTAAAAGACATATATTGGCTTATCTTAGCAGCCCCCAGAATCAACTATTTCTCTGCTGTCAAGGAATTCAAAGAAAACACAATAATATACATAATCCAGGATCTCTGTATATTTTTATCTTTACATGGCTATTTTCTATTAATTTTTAATATTTATTATCTTTACTCCTTTAATCTATGACAGTCTGTACTCCATCTTCTCTCTCTTCAGCCCTGTACATTTATCTAACACTGTGAGCCATTCAGAGGTCTTTTTTTTTTTTTACTAAATCTCTTATTATGTATCTGTACCAATTTTCTGACAACTTAATATATTGATCTCCAGTCACATGATTACTCCAAATTAGAACTATAATTAAAAGAAAACTTGCTAATTCTGCCTTCTATCTCTGATTATTATGCTGCCTATACCAGCGTTTTACTCCTCAAAGTAGTGTGGACTGAAGTTTATGAACCTTGGAAATATCCCTACATCTCTAAGAAAATAAAGTCCCAAAAGAGCTTTGTGTAGGGCAATGCCTGCTCTACATATCATGCACTACTGCATGGTTCATGAGTTTCACAAGGGGCTAGAGATTGAATCTCACACACACACACACACACACACACACACACACAGAGAGAGAGAGAAAGAGAGAGAGAGAGACACATTGGGTAATGCCAGGAATACTCCAAGCATTTTCTCTTTATTGTGTTCCAGGGCAGCATATATAGGATCTTCTTCCATGCCCTACGTCTCAACTGCAAGCCCCCAGAACCCATTCCCCTGCCATCAGGAACTCCTTCTCATGCTCAGGATAGCCGCAAAACAAGTTGTTTGCCCAGAGCAGCTGCTAGCTTAGGAAAACAAGTTGTTTACTACAGCAGGCAGCAGGTCACAGGAAATTCAGTATGTGAGGGTTCACAGTCCCCAACAGCCATGAACTTAGGTTTTCATTCCTGGAAAAATCTGGAAGCCCATATGTATAACCATATTGATGGTAGAAATAATCAAAGGAATTAGTGTGAGATAAAATCTAAGAAGGTACATATGGAACAATATCAACATTATTAACCTCCTCCTTACTTAATCTATATGGCACCTTTGTTTCTACGAACCCAGCAGATAAAATATTCAGCCAAGTTATATTTGACTTCAAGATTAAATTGTAGTTGACATGCCTCCATTGCATTTATAGTTGTTCTAGATCTCACATTCATTACTCCCTTCAGATTTATGCTGTTAGGAATGGAAATATACATCTGATGCTTTCTTGAGCTGTAGTTTAGAATTATATAACATCTCATAATCTTTTGGCCCGACTATAGATGGTATATGTGTACATATACCCTGGTTCTCAGTGTAGGAGTTAGAAGATATATTAAAAATAGTATCCACTTTACAGCAATCATAGGTTCATTTCACCCCAACTGAGCCACATTTTAGCTAATTTCAGTATCTTCTCTAAAATTCAAAATCCAATATCTCATTTAAGTACTGAAACAAACTTCCCTTTATTCCAACAGGAATAAATGAAAGTAATATGTATGAAATAAACCCAAACATTTGGATTTTCTTAAGTCCTGCCCTCATGAGGAATTATTTATAAAGGATTTGATCTTGAGTACTACTTAGTTTAAATTCAGCTCATCACCACCAAAACTTACATGGATATTTATTCTTTAGTATAGCACTATTGAGTATCCTCCTGAGAGGTGTTTACATTGCAGGCACAGCTGCCTACCCTGATTATATTAATGATTCCTCTTTGGATTAACCTGTCAGTCACTTTCAAGGGCCTGCTCTAGATGCTGTGAGATATTGAACCTTTATAAAGAAAGCCTTGAACCTCCTTTTCTTTCTTTCCCACATAAGACCCCTCTTTGCCTATTCTTCTTGTTCCCCTCTCTTCTTCCATGCCTGAGTCAGCAGAAGGCCTCAACAGGATCCAAGTACATAGTGGCCTTGTGCTCTTAAACTTCTGTAAAAATAAATTAATTTAGTTAATTAATTCCTCAAACAAATTTGTGCTTATTCATTTATGTTTTTTGTCAGTACAGGGCATTCACTATGGAACATTATAGGTAGACAGCCATTCAACTTAAGATTTATACAAATTAAAAACCATAGCGAACCCTCTCTATTTTTAGCTCTATTTCTAGCATTGCATCTCATCATTTCTTCTGACATCCATGGACAATGCATGTATGTTTTTCTCATAAATGCAAGTAAGAATAACACATATAAAAGTAAAATTAAATTAAGTTGAATTAAAATTTAAGGTATTCCATGTTTATACCATAATTTTCATTTTACATTAAAACTTTTTTTGCTATACTTTTCATTTTATTTGTGTGTGTACACACATGAGTATTTATGTGTGCACACATGCCACAGTGCTCCTGAAGAGGTAAAAAACAAATTATGGAGACTGATACTGACCTTTCACACTATGTCAGTACTGAGTGAGGATCAAACTCACATTATCAAGCTTGGTAGAAAAACCCATTACTCACTGAGTAATCTTGCTGGAGCATTTGGCTTTGTAACAGTCATATTTTTTTAAAATAGTAATCACTTCATGGTCATTATAAATTATTCTCAGTAGTATTTATAGTGTTTTGTCACAACTATATACAAATTCTCATCATTAAACCTCAATCTGCTCAAATAAATTGCTATTATATAAAGATGGTTCAAATATCCAATGGTACCCAACAACAAACAACTAAAGGTGCCTGATCATAGGAACTCAGTGAGTCTTCTTGTATTTCTTTATATAAATGGCAGGAGAAAAGTCTTGAAATATTATCAATCAAGTGACATTTCAATATTTGTTCAAACATTCTGTGAGGGTCATAAAATATAAACAGAAGTGTTCATTAATTTGCTTTCATAAACGTTTGAATTTTAAAGATTATAGCTGATTTGTTGATCTTGGGGGGGTTATCACTAACCATATTTTTGGACTAGTATCAAGGTTCACAGAAAATTTAAGACACGTAGGCAATGAAGATTCTTCATCTCACAAGAGGCATATGGCTATTGATTAAATCAATATTGTATCAAAATAGTAAAGATGCCACATTACAAGGTGCTCTGTTAGCCAAAGTTATTATTTTTTAGTAGGTAGAATCAGAAAAAGCTCAAGTTTAAAATGGCTTTGTTAAATATGCCTCTGACCCTGTCATTTAAAGCCCTATATAATTTTCTTTCTCTTTGTTTTTATATTTAATTGCAAAAATTTTAATAGTTCTTTAAGAATTTTGTACATCTTTTAATCATAACCATCACCCATTTTCCATCTCTTCCCAGATACATACACTCTATACCTGCTCAATTTGTGTGATTTTTTTTTTAATCTGTTAAGTCCAATTTGTGTTGCCCATATACATTTAGAAGTGCCATTCCCTGATCACATGGCTTACTGACTAAGGCCTATACTCTTCAAGAAAACTGATTTTCTACTTTCCAACAGCTATCAGGGTTATTACTTCATGCCAATATCATTTCTACAGACTGGGATTTGATATGGTTTGTGATTGCACAGTTCTAGTGAATGTTGTCATAACTACATTGAGTTTATATGTATTGTTGCTCAGCTCCATCCTAAGCTGCTGTTTCCTTGTAGTCACCACCATGGCTGTATCCTACATTTTCTCCTCTTTCACAATGATATCAAAATCTTGGAAGTAGGGAGTATGATATAGAAGTTCTATTTAGGGCTGAGCATTCCATGATTTCTTATACTTGTGCCTGTGCCAGTTTGGGGTTTACCTTTTAATCACCATTTACTACAAATAGAAGGTTCTTTAATAAGTATGTGAGAATCATTATTGGGAGGCTGTTTAATACAGTGGCCATTTATCAGCATAAGAATATCATGTTCTCTCTTAGTGCCTAAGTTCTCTCTAGTCGTAGGTTCTTGGTCAATATTGGTGCTGTGTCTGGATTTCATCTTATGGAGCATGACTTAAGTCTAATCAGAAAATGACTGGTAAATCTCATGACATTCTTTCTATGCACAAGATACATCAGTGGCCATGTCTTACCAGGCCAGTCATTATTTTTGCTCGAAGGGCTCACATCTGGGTATGACTTATGATTAATTTTCTCCTCCATTTTATATAATACCTTCCAGAACTAAGAAGATAGGTAGTAGGGATGAAGATTCCAGGTCAGTATCAACTTGGCTTTTCTGTGTTCTGTGACTTCGATATATTGTTTCTTCAGTAATAGAATCTTTCCATGTTCTGGGGGACAACTGATCATACTCAGAATAGACTGCAATTTGGGGGATTCTGATGCACCTTACTGCCCAATAACTCTAAAAGATTTATCCCTTCATTGGCATTGGGCTTTATATTTGTTATGCTATAACATCTAGTGGGGAAATTGTCATATCACTGTATGGTAACTCTTTATCTCTATCCATATCCATATACATACACAGAAACATACATACATACATACACACACACACACACACACATAATTTTCTGTCCTGCCCAGTCCAGGAGCCATTCAGTGCATAGAAATACACAGAGGTCTACTTTAATTAAAACTAGTTGGCCTATTAGCTCAGGTGGTGTAGGAGGTCCTACTGTCTTTGTGTTGCTTTCATTGGTTAATAAAGAAACTGCTTTGGGCCATTGGTAGTGCAGAACTTAGGTAGGCAGGGAAAATTAAACAAAATGTTGGGAGGAAGAAAGCACAGTGAGAGAGCTGCTATCGAGCCACTGGAGACAGACACTACAAATTTTACCCAGTAAGCCACTGCCACGTGGCAAAACTCAGATTAATAGAAATGGATTAAATCAAGATGTAAGAAGTAGCCAATAAAAAAAAACTAGAGCTAATGGGCCAAGCAGTGATTTAATTAATACCATTTTTGTTTGTTTATTTCAGTGCTAAGCTAGCCTGGTGGCTGGGAAAAAACAGGCAATCTCTCTTTGCAACAGCTCAGGCTTATTAACTAAGTCTTACATCTTAAATTAACCCCAAATTCTTGCCAGTGTTAGACACATTGCTCAGTACCTTTTATCAGTGAGGCATTCTTATTTTGCTTCATTTGTTTCTGGCTGATAACTACAGACTGAGCCTTTTCTCTTCCCAAAATTCTCCTACTCCGGTAGCCCTGCCTATACTTCCTGCCTGGCTATCGACCAATCAGCATTTTTTAAACCAATACAGGTGACAAATCTTTAAATGGTACAAGACCATTATTCCATAGCACTTCCCCCTTTTTTAAAAAACAAAAACTCTGAATCTAACCCCCTTTGTTTAGCTATTTTGCTGACCATTATCTATAACAACTTGTAACCAACAATCGAAGCAAAGACAAACACCCATAATCCATTTGAGGGGAATGTGGGAATAGTTTTATAAGCTACTTCCTGCTGATTGGGATGCAGATAATCTTAAGGGGATCTATATAAATTTTATAATTATGGTCAAGACCTGACTAGAATATTCAGTGAGGCTTAATCAGCTCAGCCAGCAGTCTTGATGCTGTTCTAGATGTAGAACTCAAAACATCTGGGCCATCCATTCCTATAGGAGATTTCTCAGGGAGTCTTACTTAATCAAACCTGATTTTTCTTAACCCAGAATGAATCCACACCATCCCGTTTTCTGTGGAAACAATAGCAAAACTTCTCCCAAGTAACATATTTTGATTTAAATTTTGAAGTCAAGGCATTTTCAAAATACATAGGTTGGATTTATCCAAGAGGATTTATAATCAACTACTTTTTTAGCACTTGTTGTTCCTTCCTCAGCCATCAAACAATTCAAAGACAACATGAAAACATACAGTATCAAGATTCTTTGAGTATTTTTGTCTTCATGTGACTTTATTTTAAAACCTATTTCTTTTATTTTTATTTTTAATTTTTGGTTTTTTGAGACAGAGTTTCTTTGTGTATCTTTGGCTGTCTTGGAACTCACTCTGTAGGTAACTTGGCTTCCTGATAGTCAGGACACCTTTCCTCCAGGGTTGAGGTGTCCTATTGCAGCTCCAGCCTCTAGAGCTATACGACTGTGACGTTCCCACCTGAGAGCTGTCCTATTGAGGCTCTACCCCCTCTAGAACTGTCCTATTGTGGCTCCACCCCTCCAGAACTGTCCTATTGTAGCTCTTCCCCTCCAGAACTCTCCTACTGTGGCTCTAAGTATATCCTGGCTTCAGGATATCCCAACACCACTATTGTACCACATTTCCCTACAATGATGACAAACCATATGCATATGCTGAATGTACCACCAAAATTTAAATGAGAATCAACTATAAATGTTGAAGTTATGAATTAAAGGGAATCACATCTTACTCGATGTTGGGATGTATTTTTACTCATGCATGATTGAAAGCAATATGATTTCTCATCAAACTAGAAGACAGAATTGTGACATGATTCAGAGGTTTCATATTTGAGTTCACAGACACTAAAAAGGTTTGTATATTGACACATATATTTTCTGCACACTCATGTTCTCCTAAGACATCATCATATATATTGAGGGTTAGAATTCGGGTCTTCTATTCTATTCTATTGGTCGACTTCTCGGTTTTTATGCCAATACCAAGCTGTTTTCAACACTGTAGCTCTGTAATAGAGTTTGAAGTCAAGGATGTTAATGTCTGAGGCACTTCTTATGGCCTGTCCCAGGACTTGTCTCCTGGCCACGGATAAAGAATAATCCAAACCAAACACACACACAGACACACACACACACACACACACACACACACACACACACACACACACACACACACATACAACTTCAAAGATCAAGGAAGCCAGGTGGTATCTTCTGTTAATTTCAAAGTCTTCTCTGAGTATCCTTGTAGCTGAGCTGATGCCTGGACAGCCCAGTGTTGGAGAAAAGGTTTTTGGACCCTTGAGCCTGTGACTTCTTTCTGGGATTTACTCAGGGTGTCCTCAGCAGAAGAAGGCAGGTGTATGCCACCTGCATGGGTGCCCCTTATCAAAGAGAGGGGGTTTGTCTTGGAGGGCAAGGGCAGTGAAACCTGACCAGGATGGTACCCAGAGGCCTGCCTGGCCTCTTTTCGGCAGCCTCCATTCCACACCCTGATCTGGCTACTTCTACTCGGATTCACCCTGAGCCATCAACCTGAAGTGAGCTCGTTGCCCACTCGGTATGCACAAGCAGGTGGTCCATGATGGTGTTGGTGGCGGGTGCCTTCTCACAGACCCCTTGTCGGGTTCTGAGGAATTAGCTGTGGATCAGAAACCTCTTATGGCCTGTCCGGTGCCTGAATTGCGAGCCCAGCACAGCCCAAGGAAAAGGCATTTCACAGAGAAAGCAAAGGAAAGAAAGGAGGGCCCTGCAGAAAGAGAAAGAGATGAGAGAGGATGGCAGGGAGGGAGTTATGTGGACGACAGACATTGTGTCACAATGGTTAGCTGGCCCTGAGACACCCTGAGCACTTGGCCAGAGATGCTGGGCCTTGTGTGCGGTTTCAGGCAGGAGCTGTGTGTGCTGCTGGAGAGGCTGAGCCAAAAGCTAGAGGTTCCCTGGGCGGGCCTGTGCACAGGACGTGGGGTGGCAGGCACCCCAAGGTCCCCAAAGGAACCCGGAGAAGGCCAATTATGCAGAATGCCCTGCAGCGAGGTTCTCTGATCCTGACTGACAGGGCAGCCTCAGGACCCGGGAGGCTGTGCGCCCAGTGCCCAGCAAACCATGGGCGGTGGCGCTCGGCGCGGGTCACCTAGGTCCGGCTTGCTCCCACACCTCTCGTGGGTCAAGGAAACTGAGGGGGACCATCTTAGTAGCGCTAGGGGCACCACTAGGGGAGCTGCCCTTTAGCCAGGCCACAGCCCTGTTCATGGAAGCACGGGAAACTGCTAGCAGGATTGGCAAAAACAATTCCACTTGATGGCAGTAGGGCACCGAGAATGCCTACTGTAGCGGGGCATGGGCACACTCCCTCTGCCCTTTCCAAAGAGAAAACATAAAAAGCCAAACCCAGATAACCAAGTTCCAAATTGGCCAGTGCCAGCCAACCCACTGGGCCAGGCCTGGCCAGAGATGGGTGCCTGGGCCTTTTGTAAGGGATCCAAAGGCTTGTAGACCCTGAGGGGTGGAGGATTTCCGTGCGGAGATGGGCTTCGGGAACCTCAAAGCTTCTCCACCACACTGCATTGAGACGCTGGGCTATGTGCTTAGGCCAGCCCCTGAAGGCTCTGCCTTTGGTTCTAGTGGAGCTATGCTTGCCACTCTGCAGGCCACTAGAGCCACTGCAAGCCAATCTGGACCACGGGGGAGGAGCCTCAGAATCAAATTCCAATTCCTGGACTTGGGAACATGGAGCCCAGGGTCACCACCTAGTGGTGCAGCCAGACTATTCTGAGAGCCCTCCCCTACCCCTGTCACGGGTCCAGCAACTCCTTCCTTGACCCTTTCCCCCTGTGTGAACCAACAATAAGGTTGCAAGATTGCCCTTGGGTCTGTTGACACCTTAAATTAAACCTGGGCAAAAACCAAGCTTCCAGGTCCTGGTGGCCAGCCAAGAAGGGGCCTGCCTCCCAGGCTGACCCCGTGCTCCTAGGGCAGCACCTGGGGACTGGTGGGCCCAGTCTGCGAATTAGGGCCCCCAGGGAAGATGGGCAGATGCCCCAGAGTAGACCCCCACCCACCTGAGTGGGTTTCCAGCCCCAGGCCCGGCTTTCCACCTGGCAGAAGGCAGCAACGGGATGGACGGACACAAGGCAATGGGAAGGCAGCTGTGTGCGTTTGTGAGGGCTCCAGATTCTCCAGCCTGAGCCCCGAGGCCCATGTTCCCATGGGTCTCATGCTCTGATGGGAGAGGAGATGAGCCACAGGAAACCTTGGACTTCATGCCCAAGCTGCCCGCCATGTGGCTTCAGGTGGCTGCGGCCCCACAGCGGGCTCAGCTGGAACCCTAGCATGTTACGGGTCATCTGCAACCTCTCACCTGGCAAGCCTCCCAGGACCGTCTTGTGGACACAAAACACATCGAAAGAAGACACATTTCATCCCACATGCCTCCTTGCCTACCAAAGCCTGGACAAGCTCCCAAGCTTAACACAATCTTCTAGGCATCCCCAGGCAACCATTGTGAACTGCCTCAAGCTCTATCACTATCTGTCCTCTCCCCAGAGACCTCCATTCCCCACACCACCACCCTCAACAAACAGCAACCCCCGGCTCCTCTCAAGAAACTATTCTCTCCTATCTCCAAAGTCGCCAAGACCCCCACCCCTGCCATTGAACTCTCTGTATCCTCTGAGGACACCCATCTACCTACCTGAGGATGGGCCTAGGCAGCGCAGGGACTCTCAGCTCTCTCAAGAAATTCCAGTAGACCCAGGACAGGCAACCTAGATACCCAGGTATAAATGAGCTCTTCTCATTTGTCACACTTGGATGCCTACAGCACATACCCACCCCTGTCCTTTTCCATGATATCCTCCATAAAAGATCCAAGTTCACTGTCCAGGGCCTTCATATTCCCCACTCCCCAAGGGACCAAGATCCATCGAAAAGAAAGCATGACCATGAAGAGAGTGCCTCTGCCCACAAACATGTAAGGCAAAACACCAACACACATTAAAAAACAGTTAACAGGCCAGACTCAGTCTCTTTCTGCCGTCCCATCCCCATCTACTTTCCTCTATCTATGTATCTACCTATCCACCTAGCCTCTGAATCCACCTCTACCATTATTATCTCGACTGTCTCCAGCCCTGGCATCTGGGCACAGTCCCATCCGTGGTATCCTAGGAAGCTGGACCTCGTCTGGAAACCAGGTGAGAGACCGTGTTCATTTGGGAAACACTTTTCATGCCCAACAGGAATCCTACCATTGTGGGCACTCAGAGGCCCACCTCCACACTTCCACACTTCCTAGATCGTCAATGAAGGCACCCAAAATGTGAGCAATCTCATTGTGAACTTACAAAACATTTCAATTCTTTTCAGGTAGCTTCTCGATATTCTCTTTTGGTCCAAGGTCTGCTGCAAGTCACCATCTGTTTCAGAGAGTCTGAGACCATATTTTAACCAAGGAATTCAAAAGTCTTCCCCAGGTGCAGTGAAACCTTCATCATCTGCACCAGATGCTAATAAACCTCTCCAAACTACTCTAAGGAATCAACCAACTAGCCTATCTAATCAAGGGCACTGGGAAAATTCTATGTCTCTCCAAGGTACAGTGCGTTCTTTCTCATCCAAATCAGGGTCTGTGGAACATTCAGCATCTTCTCCATTAATTCTGGGGCCATCAGCGTCTTTCCAAAGTAAGCTAGGACACTTGTATTGCACAGATGCATCACCATCTTTCCAAGGGCCTACAGGGCCTTTGTCATTTCCTTCTGGGACTACAGGACATTTACAACATGGCACAAGATCTCATGAATCTTCTTTATCAGCATCCAAAGATCTCCTGCATTTTCTATCTGACCAACGTTACATGTCTACTCAGGGAACTCTAGTTTCTTCACCATATAGCCAACAATCACTACAACAGTCAGCATCTTCCCAAGAAAAGTTGGAACCATCCAAGTTTGACCAGTGCACAAATAGCCATTTGTCTTCTCTCCCAGATGAGTTGGGAATGTCTCCATTTGTCCCAGTGATTACAGGTACATTGCCACAAACTCCAATGACTCCAGGACTTTCCTCACTAACACAAGCAAGTTCAGTTCCTTCCCCATCATTGCAAAAAGATGATGAATTTTGCCTATCTTCACAAGCAACTCTGGAAGTGAACATGTCAGTGCAGGAAACTCTGAATCCTTCGCCAACTACTCAAGTTCCTGAGAAAGTTTTTTTTTTTTTTTTTTTAACAAAACCCAGTTTGGTAAAGCCCACACAGGACATCCAGCTTCTAAGTCAGGGACTAATCAAAGTTCCCATAAGGTATTAGGATTTTCTCCACATGCCCAAAAGCCACTGATAATTTCTTTAATTACACAAGGAACTCTAGGATCTTGTTCATCTCACCAAGGGGATCTGGGGACTTCCCTATGTGTCCAAGAGTCTCTAAAACTATCTACTCCCACACAGGGAATTGTAGAAACTGTGCCATCTGTGCAAAGTACATTGACACATCCCACTTCTTCCCAAGTAGCTCCAAGATTTTCTACATTGTCCCAACATCCTGTCCAAGATTCAGCATCTCCCCCAAGGACTACAGGACTTTTTCAATCTAGCCAGAAACCTGAAGGATCTTTATTGTCTTCACTAGAGCACATGGAACATTTGC
Organism: Microtus californicus; assembly: GCA_028537955.1. Taxonomy (NCBI): domain Eukaryota; kingdom Metazoa; phylum Chordata; class Mammalia; order Rodentia; family Cricetidae; genus Microtus; species Microtus californicus. The sequence continues at coordinate 54,259 of JAQJZF010000073.1, forward strand.
CATCAGCTCCAGGTGCTCAGGAAAATCTTTTACCTAATCCATAGACTCTAGGACCTTCTTCTATCTTCTAAAGTGCCTAAGGATCTCTCCACAGCTAAAGAGGAAACTTTACCTGTCCTAAGTTCTTTGTCATCTAGTCAACAGTCTTAAAAACACTCAGGATATTCTTCAAAGGGTTTGAGACAACATCAATATTCCCAGAATACCTTGGGGCATTTATCATGTGTGAGAGAGGGTATGGAAACTTCTCAGTCTGCTACAAGGACTATAGAAGCTTTGCCATCACCTCTAGTGCCTAGAGGACATTTAACTTCTATCAAAGGATCTGAAGAATCTTTCCTTGCTGGCCAAGGGAATCTAGATCCTTATAAACCTTCTCAAGGGCCTCTGAAACATGTTATGTCACCCCAGGAAATGCTGCATTCAGCACAATTTGCTGAAGGGACTCTACAACTTTCTGCACATTCCAAAGCAGTTCCAGAGCCATATACAATTTCCCCATTTAAACAAGTGATTAGCGAACATTCCCATCTGTACCAGAGCATCTGGTTCTCCTGTCCTCAACACAAACAACTCCACCATCTTCTTGTTCTGATGAAACAACTGTGGGAACTTGCCCATCCTCAGAAGGAACTCTGAAAATGTCCAAATCTACACAAGAGACTCCAGAGTCTTCTTCCCATGGCACTGGGCAGTTTCTCTTATCTGCCAAAGGCACAATGGGAAATTTGACATCTGTAAAACAAAGTGTAGGACCTTTTTCATCAAAAACAGAACCTCTGAGGTCTATTCAAAATACACAGACACTATTAGGATCTTTGCAATCTGGTCAGAGTTCTCTGGGAGCGTCTCAGGCTGCAGAAGGGCCTGTGGACCCTTCTTTATTTCCCCAAGTGTCTTTGGACTTATCTGTGTCTACACAAGTAACTCTAGTGTCATTGCTGTGTAATCAGGGAACTAGGAAACATCCTGCTTTATCCCAAACCCCTCAGAAAACTTAGTCTGTGTAAAATTGTCTAGAGTATCCACCATCTGTCCCAGGATTTCTGAAGCCTTCCCAACCTGAAAAGAGCAGATTAGGATCTTTGTCCTCTCCTACAGGTACTGGAATATCTTCCCATGGTTCTCAGGAAATATTCCAACTTTCTGAACCTTTGCTATATTTTGGATTGCCTCTGGAACCCTCCGTGTGTGCACAAGGAAATCTGTGTTCTTTTTCATCTCCTCAAGGAGAACTTGATCCTTTACCTTGTTTCTCTGGTAATCTGGAAACATCTCAACCTGCCCAAATGAATCTTAGCCATTTGTCATCTGTCAGAGAGCCTGTGGAAAACTCTCCATCTGTCCCAGGTCCTAGAGAGCCTTCACCATTTAACAGATTGCCTAGAGGACTTTCATCACATGTCCCAGGTAATCCAGCATCTCTAATCTCTGATCATCTGACTCTAGAACTTAATGTATCTGCTCAGTGTTCACTGAGTCCATCAGCATCTTCAAAAGGAACCCCAGGGTTCTTGTTATCTTCTGCAAACCTCCAAGGAAAAGTTCAAAATACACAAAGTTATCATGGGCAATTGTCACATATAAGAAAGACGTTGGAAACTTCTGCATCTCATGTAGGAACTTCAGTATATGAACCTTGTCCTCAGGAAACTCTAGGACTTTACTCCTTATGCCAGGGTAGTCAAGCAACTTCTCAATGTGCTCAAGGAACTGTGGGTTCCTGCCTATCTCCACAAGAGTCTATGAGACTGTCCACATCTGCTCAAAGCAGTCTAGGACATCCTCCATCTGCCCAAGGGCACTCAGGCACTTCCTTACGTACACAACATACATGCTCACAGTCCACCTCTGCACAGAGCACACCAGCATATTCATCATCTACCCAGTATCTCAGCCAGGATACCAAAAAGACAGTAGAAACTTTGAAATCTGCCCCAGGATTTCAAAAAATTTCTATCACAGCACAAGCATCTGTAGAACCTTTACTAACTCCCCAGAAGGCCCCAAGATATTCATCATCTATACCAGGTATATGCAAAACTTTGACAGCTACCAGAGGACATGTGGTATCTGATGGTGGGCCTCTGGAACTTTCCATATCTGCCCAGGAAAACTTGAGTCCTTTCCATTCTTCCCAATGTCTTTTGAAACCTTCCCTGTCTGTAGAAGGGACTTTTGGTCTCTCTACACCGATGCATGGCACTCTAGGACCCTCTGTTTCTTCCCTGGGACATCTTGGATCCTGGCAGTCTGCCCAAAGGGTTCAACAAACAGATCCATCTGTTTCAGACTCTTTAGGATCTATGCCTTCTTCCAAAGGGCAAACGGTCATTTCTTTATCTGGGCAAAGGACTCTCTCATCTTTCCTAGAGCCATTGAAAATTTTCTTATCTGTTCAAGTGAGTACCAGTCCTTCATTATCTTTACAAGAACCTGGGGGATCTTGTCTTTATTCACATGGAGAAAATACTCTGGAAGTTTCTACATAGCAATCTAGTGTTATCCAATTCCTCAAGAGGGGATTTGGGATCTTCATCTACTCCAGTGACCCTAGGATCTTCTCCACCTGCCAAAGTGGATTTAGGGATGTCACCATCTGTTTCATGGACTCCGGGACCTTCTATTTCTGCCCAGGATGTTCTAGGAACATCTACATATGCACAAGAGCTTAGGAAACCATCATTAGACAGTCAGGGGAGAACAGAACCTTCACCATATGCCCAAGATGATCTGGGACTCAGGTCTCTTTCTCTGGGACCTGAGGGAATTTCCCAATTTTCAAAGGAGGAATTAAAAGTCTTGCCAACTGCCCAAGGGGGTTTTAAACCTGCTCTGTCTACCCCAGAGTCTGTAGAAAAATTGCTATTTGCCTCAAGGACACAAAGACTTTTCAGTTCTACACTCCAAGATGCTGGGAGCTTTTCTCTATCCTCCCAAAAAAACTCAGAACTGTTCACATCTTCAAAGAAGCATCTAGAATCTTGACCAACTACCAAAACTTCTCTGAAACATTCTACATCTTCCCAAGAGTCTTGGAGACCTACCCCATCTACATCAGATACTCTGGAACATTCCCTACAAGACAAAGGGTGGGAGAAATTGTCTGTACCTACAAATGTGACTCTAGGACAAACACCACATCAGAAGGGGTATGAAGAAAATTCATTATCTGTTCAAGGAACTGTGAAATTGTCTATATCAGGTCAAGAGTCTCTAGGACCTTGCTCATTTAACCAAGGGTCTCCAGAATCATCCACATCTTCCCACAAAGTACAGGACCCTTCTTATAATCAAGGGTCTGTAGCACAATTCCCACCTGCCCCAGGAGATACACCTTCTCTCTCTGCCCAGGGAATATTGCAAAATTTGTCATCTTCCAACGTTACTCTAGAAACATCATCTTCTCTCCAAAAAGATATAGAAGGTTTATTAGATGTGCATGGTGCTCAACAGCTTCAACCTCATTCCCCAGGGTATCTGGGACATTCCCAATGTACTCCAGAGTCATCAGAAACTTTGACATCTCCCCAATGTCATTTACATGTTCAGAATCTTCATCTCTGACTCCTGAAACTTTGCCACCTCTCCCAGGAACTCTGGTACATTCACTATCTTTGCAAAGTGCTGTGTTCCCTTCTGATTCTGACCAACAGATTCAGGAATCATCGTCATCTCTCCAAAAATCTGTTCAGTTCTCTCCATCTTTCAAAGGTTCACTGAGACCTACTCCATCTGTACTAGAGACCACCCCCACAACTCTTTATTATCAGCCCAGTTGTGCCACAAATTGTCTATATCTGCCCAAGGGTTTCTAGGATCTTCACCACCTCAGCAAGGGTGTTTACGAGATTCATTATCCATGCAAAGGGCTCTTGGAACTTCGATATCAGCACAAGAGTTTGTAGGACATTCAAAATCTGATCAAGAGTCTCCACAAATGTTCACATCTTCCCAAGAGTATCTAGGCCCTTCTTTATTCCAAAAGGCTTCAGTACATCATCATCTATTCCACAGGATTGTGGACTTTCTCAATCTTCAAAAGATATTTTAGGAACATCACTATCTACACAAGGTGCTAGGAAAACTCCATCATCTGTCCAAGGGTCTATAGTAACTGTTCAAAGTTTTCTAGAATTTCAGGCTTCTTTGGAGCGGCCTCTGGGTAATTCCCCATTTTCTTCAGAGACAACAGAACCTTTGCCATCTTCTGAAGAGGTTAATAGTATTTTGAAATCTCTCTCAAGGTCTATTGAAACTTTGACATCTATTTTAGAGACACTGACATTTTCAACATTTGCCAAAGGTGCAGCGGGCCCTTCGAAAACGACTGAGTTACACTGACATCACCAACAGTTTTCCACAAAGCTCTGGAATTTTCTCCATCTGATGAGTGAAAACTTCTTCATATCAAATGGGGCCTGACAGAACTTCACTAAAAGACAAAGGTTTACAGGAAATATCTTCAGGTGAAAAGGTGCCTTTAGGAGATTCACTACTGCAGCAAATAAATTTAGGAAATGCATTGTCTACACAAGGGGCTCTACAATGGGGATGTTCTAACGGGAACTCACCAAGGCCAGCTGGCCTGGGACTGAAAAAGCATGGGATAAAACCGGACTCACTGAACATAGCAGATAATGAGGACTGCTGAGAACTCAAGAACAATGGCAATGGGCTTTTGATCCTACTGCATGTTCTGGCTTTGTGGGTGCCTAGGCAGTTTTGATGCTCACCTTACTAGACCTGGATAGAGGTGGGGGTTCCTTGGACTTCCCACAGGGCAGGGAACCCTGATTGCTCTTCAGGCTGAGGAGGGAGGGGGACTTGATGGGGGAAGGGGAGGGAAGTGGCGGTGGCAGAGAGGAGGCAGAAATCTTTAAAAAATAAATAAAAAGAAAATTTGCCCAGAAACAAAAAAAAATCTCTTGTACATTTACCATCTGCTCATGGGTCTGCAGTTACTTCCAAGTCATCTGAAGAGGCTTCAGGCACTTGTTTGGACCAAGGACATTCAGGGCAGTCATTATCATTATCATTATCTAATCTAGGAGATCTTGGACTATCTGAATTTCCAGGGGCATTAGAAACTTCTCCATCTACTTATAGCATTCTAGAAATACCATCTTCTACCCATGGGATTATGGAAACTTCACCACCTGCCCAAGATTCTCTAGGACATCTGCCTCCTTCAGTACAGATTCTACAACAGGCTCCCCTTATGCCAGAGACATCAGAACCTTCGTCATCTACCAAAGAGGCTTGGAATATATCAGACTCTTCCCCATGACCTTCAGAGATGTTTTCAGCTTCCTCAGGATCTCTGGAAATTTCATTCTCTGCCCAAAGTACTATGGGACCATCTGTATCTGAAAAAAGAAATTATAGGATCATCAGTATCTCTGGAGGAATCCCTGGGACCTTCTCCTCCTGAGCAAGGGTCTTTGAGAAGCACTCCACCTGCATCTGGAACTGGGTCACTCTCCCCCTCAGAAAAAAGTTGTCAGGAAATATCTTCATGTGTACAAAGAGATTCACCATCTCAGCAATGCTATACAGGAAATTCATTGCTTTCACAAGAGGCTTTGGGACTGTCCATATCAGCACAGGAATCACTTGAACATTCACCATCTTTTCAAGTGTCTCCAGATACTTCTTTGTCATCCCAAGAGGCTTCAGGCCCTTCTTTGGACCATGTGTCTTTAGGACAGTCACCATCTGATCCAGGAATGCTTGGACTTTCTGACTCTGATGAGAGGACACTAGAAACTCCACCATTTACCCAAAGCATTCTAGAAATACGATCTTCTAACAATGGGGTTACAGAACCTTCAACAACTTCCCAAGATTCTTTAGAACGTCTACCTCCTTCATTGCAGACTCTGCAACCTTCTCTTACAACAGAGACCTCAGAACCTTTGCCAACAGCCAAAGAGGTTTGTAAGTTTTCAGAATCTATATTAGGTGCTCTGGAATCTTTACCATCTTTTTAGAGGCACTGGGACATTTGAATTCTGACCAATGTACGCTGGGCCCTTCAGTATATGACCAAGGGAATCTGGCGCCATCAACACCTCTCCATGATACTCTTGGGAACCCCAAACCATCCCAAAGGGTTCTAGAACCTATACCATCTACCCCAAAATGCATAGGAACTTTCTTTTCAACGGAGTTTTTGGGACTGTCCACTTGTGCACATGACGACTTTATTCCTATTCATTCTCATGGTGACTGCCTGAGATATTCCTCTTATCCCAATAAAAGTCATAGACATTCCAATTCTACCAAAAAGTAACGAGGCATGCTCCGTTTCATGAAGGAGATATCAGATTTTCACTTTCAGAACTTGATGCCTTAAGATCATTCCCTTCTGCCAAAAGTAGGCTCACATCTTCCATATACGTCAGAAAGGACTCAAGTTCTACCTCTACTCATCCAAGGAGTATCTCACCCCCAGCATCATCAGAATTGACCTTCAGATCTAGTTCCCCTCATAAAGAAGATCTCAGATGTTCTCCCTCTCCACGAGGTGGCTCCAGACTTTCTAAATCAAAGAAAACAAAATTGAAACATGCTTCTAAAGAATCATGCCTCAAATCTGTCCCATCAGAAGATGAAGGCTTGAAATTTCACCATTCTCCCAAAGGGCGGGGCAGAGATTTGGTTTCTAACAAAGTTGGTGAAAGGCTTAAAACTGAGCCCAAAGAGAGCCTCACTACTACTTCTGCAAAGGGAGGTTGTAGATCCTCACGATCTCATGAGGAGGGCCTCAGATGTTCTCCATCTCCCCAAGGGAGCCCTAGATGTTTCAGTTTTACCAAAATAAAGTTGGAACAGGACCCCTTAAACAAAGCAGATGTTCATGTTTCCCATTCAGAACATGAGGGCTGCAAACTATGCTCTTTTTCCAAAATAGAGTCTAAGCATTCATCCTTTTGGAGGCAAAAGGGACCAGAAACCAAAAGTTACTCATCAAGAGTGCATAGAACCTTCCATCTCTAAGGGAGGCTGCAGATCCTCACGATCTCATGAGAAGGGCGGGAGTAGTTCTGGATCTCCCCAAGCCAGCCATAAATATTCCAGGTCTATTAAAACTAAATTGAAACAGGCCCCCTATAACAAAGCAAATGTTCATGCATCCGATACAGAACATGAGGGCTGTAATCATCTGTCTTTGTCACAAAGAGGATTTAGTCATGCTTCATCTGCCACAAGGGACAAGAAACGAGACACTACTCCTCAACAGAGCATAGAAGCTTCCACTTCCACAGAAGAGGACATAGGAACTACTCCCTTTCATGAAGAGACCCTCAGACATTCTACCTCTCCTCATGGGACTTCCAGCCTTCTACTTCTACCAGAACAAGACTCAGGCATTTCCTTTATACTTAAGAAGTCATCAAAACTTCCACTGAAGACAAGAAAGCTTCAGGTCATCTCCAGATGGAGACAGTCCTAGGGGGAGTGTCAAGTCTTCCTCTTTGCCCCAAAGCAATGATGTCAGACATCCTGTTTCTACAAAGGAGAACTTTAAACACACTCTTTCCATTCAATAGGGACACAAACCTTCCACTGGTGCCAGAGAGTGTTGCAGGGCATGTATTCCTGTACAATGGGGACTCTTATATTCATTAATTCCAAAAGGGAGTGCCACATCATTCTCTGTTATCCAAGGAATTCTGAGACATAGCTGACCTCAACTAGCCGACCTAAGATCTTCCCTCTCTTAACAAGGCACAGACACAGCCTTCCAATATGAACATGGGACCCCCATATGTAACCCTTCTGTCCTAGGAGGGCACAGATATTCACATTCAGTCCCATGCAGTATCTGAAGGATCCCTCTACAAAAAAGGAGCCTGAGTTCTTAACTATCCCCTCTAGGAGACATCAGATCTTCTCAATGTGACCAAAGGGGCCTCAGACTTTCCTATGGCCACCCTGTCCAAAGCAGCTTTAGAATCTTTCAATCAGAAAGAGAGAGCCTTGAGAATAGCCCATCTAAATCACCAAGCCTTACATTTGCTCCTTGTAACCAAAGGGAATTCAGAAATGTGCCCTCTAATGTAGAATGGGTTAGAACTTCAATTTCTGTCCCAAGAAGCCCCCAACATAATCCTTCTGCCCCCAAATGCTGACTGAGATGAATCTAGCATACAGGTTATACTGTGAAAGACCTAAATCACAGCACCCCCATTCAGCAGGAAGCAGTTAGGAAAGAAAAAACTGTGCCCATATTCCCAAATATTGCTCATAAATGTTCTTTTACATTTAAAGGGGGATATGATAGAGATATGAATAATTTGTATTTGTATGGATTTGACTTTATTGATACAAATTTAAGGTCAATATTGTTATATGTATACGTATTTTTGACCTTGACTAAGGTATTGTGATTGTGTAGTTCATATAAAAATTTAATGCATATAGGTTGTTAATGGATAATTATCAATAATAGTCAAGCTTGTAGTCATGTTAGTTAGATTTTCTAGTTGTACATAGATATATTTCAGATAGGCATTCCTCATATCTTTCAAAGACTACAGAATATGGCATTTAATGTTTTAATAACTTAGGAATTTTCATGACATTCAGACACATCTGCTCTTGGCAGCACCAATCTACTTCAAGAGGAAGATGGACATAGAAGAGGATCCTTATGAAGTTGGTTAGACACTGCTCTTTTCTGGACTATTGCATAAGCTGGACACAGAGAACCTGCAGAGAGAGGACTACTGAACTTGCCTAAAGGTGAGATGATCTTTCAGGGTTCCTGATTCATGAATGAGTCTGCGAGACATTCTGCAGGACACAGCAGATAGTGACTGAACTGCCTTTGAAATTTCTGCTTCATGGAAATGTCTCTGGATACTATGGACCTGAAGGCCAAAGATGGATGCCCCAGCGGCACAAAAAAATTTTGGGTGACTGTCCCGGCAGCGACATGTCTCTGTCACTTCTAGAGTTTTGAAAGTTTCTTACTTGTTTTCTTTTTTTCCCCTTTTTTATTTTTTTTATTGAAAAATTTCTGCCTGCTCTCAGCCTCCCATTTCCCTTCCCCTTCTCCCACTTCTCTCCCCCCCACTCCTCTCCCCCTCCCTCTCCAGTCTGAAGAGCAGTCAGGGTTCTCTGCCCTGTGGAAAGTCCAAAGTCCTCCCCCATCCATCCTGGTCTAGGAAGGTGAACATCCAAACTGGCTAGGCTCCCACAAAGCCAGAACATGAAGTAGGATCAAAACCCAGTGCCATTGTCCTTGGCTTCTCAGCAGCCCTTATTGTCCGCCATATACAGAGAGTCCCAGAAGCCCAAGGCGATTTCCCCAGTTAGTTCCCTGGGCAGCTGAGGATAGGGAACCTGAAATGACCCTATCCTATAATAATACTGACGAATATCTTGCATATCACCATAGAACCTTCATCTGGTGATGGATGGAGATAGAGACTGAGACCCACACTGGAGCACTGGACTGAGCTTCCAAAGTCCCAATGAGGAGCAGAAGGAGGGAGAACATGAGCAAGGAAGTCAGGACCACGAGGGGTGAACCCACCCACTGAGACAGTGGGGCTGATCTATTGGGAGCTCATCAAGGCCAGCTGGACTGTGACTGAAAAAGCATGGGATAAATCCGGAATCTCTGTACATGGTGAATGATAGGTGTATGTGCTGGTTAGTTTCCTGACAACTTGAGATAAGCAAAATGTTCATTTCCCAAATCAGGTACATATGCACAAAACATTATACAAACTCTTCAGGTTACACACACACATATATGAAACAATAATTAAAGAAAAATAGGCCATTGGGTGTTGGTAGCACACACCTTTAATCTGAGCACTCAGGAGGCAGAGGCAGGTGGATCTCTGTGAGTTTGAGGCCAGCCTGGGATACAGAGCAAATTCCAGTACAGGCTCTAAAGCTACAGAAAAACCCTGTCTCGAAAATTAAAAAAAAAAAGAGGCCAGGAGTTTGAAAGAGAGCAAGGGGTTGGAAGGGAGAAAAGGGAAGGGTATAAAAGTGTGGTAATTCTATTTTAATTTCAAAAAGAAGATTTCAAAATCAAAACAGTAATCTGCAAAAATAAACCTCATCTCAGAAAATACCTCCATCAGATTGGCCTGTAAGCAAGGCTGTGGTCATTTTCTTAATTAATGATTGATATGATAGGAGAAGCCTACTCTATATGGTGCCACCCCTGGCCACATAGTCCTGTGTGCTATAAAAAAAAGAAAGCCAAGAAAACCATCATTCCCCAATGGCCTTTTCTTCAATTCCTGCCTTCAGGTTCCTGATTGAGTTCCTGCCCTTGACTTTCCCCCATTGATGGACCGTGAAATGGGAGTAAAAAACTAATAACCCCCTTCCTCCCAAATATACTTTTGAATATGGTCTTTATCACAGCAATAGAAGAAAGCTAGTATGTGGGTAAGACACAAATGAGTTATTATAGAGAATGACCAAGGAGTGAGTCATTGGGGCCCGGCTCCATCCCAAGCAGATAGTTGAATTTAGCAGTGTCGTTCAAGTGGTTCTGGCTTTAGAGTCATGATAGACATAAGGATTACGGACTCTTCTTCTATGGATAAGGAGAGTCACTGAGGCCAAGCATGTGGCAGAAAAAATCCTTGCATGGAGGCCTTGAGAGGCTTTTGTGTGAAGGTGTGAAAGTGAAGCATGGAGATCATGGGAGACGCCAAGACAGCAGAGATGCCAGAACCATAGGATACCTACCAAGGAGAGCTGCATACAGTGGGTCAAACCAGCCTGTGCTGGCTAGTTTTATGTCAATTTGACCCAAGCTAGAGTCATCAAAGTGGAGGGAACCTCAATTGGGAAACTGTCTCCATACGATTGGTCTGCGGTCAAGACTGTAGAGCATTTTGTTAATTAGTGATTGATAGGGGAGGGTTCAGTCCATTGTGGATGTTGCCATCCCTAAGCTGTTGGTCCTAGATTCCAAAAGAATGTAGGATAATACAGAATGGGAAAAGATCTTCACTAACCCCACAGCAGACAGAGGTCGGATCTCCAAAATATACGAAGACATTTGTCATCAAAAGAACTAAGAATCCAATAAAAAAAAATGGAGTGCAGACCTAAACAGAGAACTCTATACAGAGGAATCTAAAATGGCTGAAAGAAAGTTCAGAAAATATGCAATATCCTTAGTCATCAGAGAAATGCAAATCAAAACAACACTGAGATTCCATCTTACACCTGTACGAATGGCGAAGATCAAAAACACTGACGACAACTTATGCTGGAGAGGTTTTGGAGGAAAGGAAACACTTCTGCATTTCTGGTGGGAATGCAAGCTGATACAACCCCTTTGGATGTCAGTGTGGCGATTTCTCAGAAAATTAGGAAACACCCTTCCTTAAGACCCAGTAATACCACTTTTGAGTATATATCCAAAAGATGCTCAATTGTGCCACAAGTATATGTGCTCACCTATGTTCATAGCAGCATTGTTTGTCATAGCCAGAACTTGAAAACAACTTAAATGTGCTTCAACTGAAGAATGGATAAGAAAAATGTGGTACATTTACACAATGGAGTACTACACAGCAGAAAAAAAATAAGGAGAGCTTGAATTTTGCAGGAAAATGGATGGAGCTATGTAGTGATGAGGCAAGCATGCCTGCTTTTCATTCTGCCCAGCTCCTGCACAGCTAGTTTACACCTGAAATAACAACACACAAATTGTATTCATTTAAACACTGCCTGGCCTATTATCTCCAGTCCCTTATTGGCTAATTATCACATACTGATCTAACCCATTTCTTTTTTTTAAAATTTTTTTATTGAGAAAAGAAAAAAACCAGTTTCCGCCTCCTTCCAGCCTCCCATTTCCCTCCCCCTCCTCCCACCCTTCTCCCCCTCCTCCCACTCCTCTCTTCCTCCCCCTACTCCTCTCCCCCTCCCTCTCCAGTCCAAAGAGCAGTCAGGGTTCCCTGCCCTGTGGAAAGTCCAAGGTCCTCCCTCCTCCGTCCATATTTAGGAAGGTGAACATCCAAACTGGCTAGGCTCCCACAAAGCCAGAACATGAAGTAGGATCAAAACCCAGTGCCATTGTCCTTGGCTTTTCATCAGCCCTCATTGTCCACCATGTTCAAAGAGTCCGGTTTTATCTCATGCTTTTTCAGTCACAGTCCAGCTGGCCTTGGTGAGCTCCCAATAGATCAGCCCCACTGTCTCAGTGGGTGGGTGTTCCCCTCGTGGTCCCGACTTCTTTGCTCATGTTCTCCCTCCTTCTGCTCCTCATTGGGACCTTGGAAGCTCAGTCCAGTGCTCCAGTGTGGGTCTCTGTCTCTATCTCCATCCATCACCAGATGAAGGTTCTATGGTGATATGCAAGATATTCATCAGTATTGCTTATAGGATAGGGTCATTTCAGGTTCCCTATCCTCAGCTGCCCAAGGAACTAACTGGGGACATCGCCTTGGGCTCCTGGGAGCCACTCTAGGTTCAAGTCTCTTGCCAACCCTAAGGTGGCTCCCTTAACTAAGAATTGTGCTTCCGTGCTCCCCTATCCAACCTTCCTTTATCCCAATCATCCTTTTTCCCCAAGTTCCCCCATCCTCCCCTTCTCCCTTTTCTCTCCCCATCTCCCCTTACCCCCATCCCACCCCACCCCCAGGATCCCAATTTTCTCCCTGGCCATTTTGTCTTCTTCCCATAGCCAAGAGGATAACTATATGTTTTTCCTTGGGTTCACCTTCTTACTTAGCTTCTTTAGGTTCACCAATTGTAGACTCCGTGACCCTTATTTATGGCTAGATCTGTATTGCCCCTTGACTGTGGCTTACCGCCATGAGTCTAACCAGCATCCATCTTGGAGAGGAGATTCATGGTGTCTGTCTGACTCTGCTTTCTTTCTCCCAGCATTCTGTTCGGTCTACTCTGCCTACCTAGGCTGCTGTCCTATCAAAAGGCCAAGGCAGTTTGTTTATTAACCAATAAAAGTAACACATAGACAGAAGACCGTCCCACATCAGAGCTAGAAAACATCATTTTGTGATGGAGGAAGGACATTGGTTAAATAATAAAGAAACTGCTTGGCCCTCATAGGTTAAAACATAGATTGGAGGAGTAAACAGAACAAAATACTGGGAGGAAGAGGAAGTGAGCTCAGAGGCCATGCTCCCCTCTCCCATGCAGACGCCATGAAGCAAGCTGCCAGGTCAGACATGCTGAATCTTTCCCGGTAAGACTGATGCTATACAGATTATTAGAGATGGGTTGATCGGGATATGAGAATTAGCCTGTAAGGGCTAGAGTTAATGGGCCAAGCAGTGTTTAAAAGAATACAGTGTCCATGTAATTATTTCGGGGCATAAGCTAGCAGGTGGCCGGGGTGCTGGGGATGCAGCCCTGCCGCTCCTATTATAACAATTTTGAGTAAGGTAACCCAGACACAGAAAGACAATTATCACATGTCCTCTCTCATAAAGCAAAAAAAAAAAAATAACTAAAGCAAAGAAAATCAGCCCACAAGTCACAATTTCAGAGTACTTAGACAACAATGAGGACCCTAAGAGAAATCCATAGATCTAATATACATGGAAAGTAGAAAAAGACAGGATCTTCTGAGTAAATTGGGAGCATGGGGAGCTTGAGGGGGAGTTGGAGAGGAGGGGAGAGGCAGGGAGGCAAACAGAGAAAAATATAGAGCTCAATGAAAATCAATAAAAAAAGAAAAAAAGTAGGCTAAGGAAGTCATAGGGAGCAAGCCAATATGCAACACTCCTTCATGACCTCTGCAACAGCTCTTGCCCCCAAGTTCCTGCCCTGTTTGAGTTTCTGTCTTAACTGCCTTTGATGATATCAGAACAGTGCTGTGGAAGAGTAAGTCAAATATACCCTGTCCTCTGCAACTTGCTTTTGGTCACGGTGTTTCGTCAGAGCAATGATAACCCTAATTTGAACACAGCCCAAGAGAGAAAACTATGTTGTAGGCAGCAAAACTGGAAGGACAGAGACATCTAGCCCATTGACACCAGGTTCAGAGCTACAGAATTTTCACTTTGCTCTGCTGGGTATTGGTCTTCCTTTGGTCTGGTATTTCTGCACTCGTTCCAATTCCTCCCTGTTGGAATGGAAATGTATGTGCTGTGACATTGTAAGCTGGAAGTATATAATTTCTGTTCTGGTTTCACAGACAGTCACACATAAGAGAATGTCTGGAATCTCATAAGATTTTGAACTTTTAAACAGTGTTGAGAATGAAAGACTATGGAGACTTGGAAATTGTACTGAATGCATTTTGATGTTATGATATGCCATGAAGCTGTGGCAGTCAGATAGTGAAATATGGTTGTTTGAATGAGATATCCCCTATAATTCTCAGGCAGTTAATACTTGGTCCCCAGTTGGTGGAACTCTTTGAGAAGCATTTGGAAGTGCAGCCTTAATGAAAGGGGTATGTACCTGAGGGGGGCTTGAGGTTTCAAAAGACTCAGGCCATTCTCAGCTATCTCCTTCCTACTTTTGGATCAAGATGTAAATCTCCACTGTTCTGCCATTACACCTTTGCTCTGCTACCATGGATTCTAACCCTCTGAAACCATAAGCCCAATTATATTCTTTTTCATATAAGTTTCCTTGGTTATGGTGTTTTATCACCATAATAGAAAAGTAGTACAATGCTGAAGATATAGGAGACAATAATTCTGGCAAAATCCCCAACTCTAATGGAGTTTTCAGTCTAGTGATGAGTAAAGACAAGCAAACAGGCAATTTTAATCACTCTCATTAACTGCTATGACACACAGCAAATAATGATAGTCAAGGTAATTAATTCTAGCATTAGTGATGAAACTACCCTTGCCTATCAGTGGCTCAACACACACAAAGAAGTGTGTTTATTAATTATGTCACAGGCCAGTGGATGTCAAGGAGCTTCTCTGGGTAGATATCCAAGCAATGACTCAGGATACAGGCTCTTCTCTCATATGTATTCACCATCCCATGACCTCTTTTAGAGTCCTGAATTGGACCCTCTCTACTCTGTGGACTATCATGCAAGAGCAGCTCATGGAAAACTACATAGGAATATTACAGCCAAGACTTGAAAGTGACCAGAAGCCAATTCAATGGCAGGAGAACCAGAGAAATATAATGTTCTTCTTTGTTCAATAAGAAAATGAAGGAAACTAGGTTAATTTCTGACACTGATGTGTTGTACAGTTAAGTAATTGTTGAAATAAAGAGTTAATATTTACTCTAGCTATATCAGAAGAAGCTTCCCGGATGAAATAAGGTTTAAAGTACTACCTGAAGGGTAAAAAATACTTAACCTGCTGAAGTGGAGTTAAGCATATTCAAAGAGCATGCCTACAATCCCAACAAAGCAATGAGATAAGAGCTTTGAGACTAACCTGGGCTACCAAGAACCAAAAACAAAATCAGAAGATCCCAAGAAGAGAGAAGAATAGGTGCTCATGACAAATGACAGGCTGCATTTATTATGTTTGAGACCGGACTGACAGGGACTGAGAAAAAATGGGACAAAACTTAAATTTGGAGATGCAGATGACTTGACAGCAACCATCTAAGGTCTATATCCCTAGCCCTGAGCCGGGTCTGATGGCAGAGAATACACTGCCTGGGTGATGAGAGCTAAGCCAGAGATGGAGCAGGTGGCAAAGTGTCATACACCTGACTGAGGGCAGAGGGATACCTCTTCAGAAGGCAGGCAGTGGAGCTAAGGACTGAGAGAGGCTGGCTACAGCAAAACAGGGCAGCCCCCTCTGCTTTGTTCTCTCTCTGTATCTTGAGGGTCTTTGCCTTAGGCAGAAGAGTGGGACCTGCATGCAGGTGGCAGGGAATTGACTGTTTGCCATTGAAATACTAGGCAAATGTAGAACAGAGTATCTGGGATCATGGTCAGAGAAAAGTTAACAAAAAACTTTTTTTTTTTTGGTTTTTTGAGACAGGGTTTCTCTGTGGCTTTGGAGCCTGTCCTGGAACTTGCTCTGTAGACCAGGCTGGTCTCGAACTCACAGAGATCCGCCTGCCTCTGCCTCCCGAGTGCTGGGATTAAAGGCGTGCGCCACCATCGCCCGGCTTAACAAAAAACTTTTTTTTAGAAACATTGGCAGCCAAGGACATTCTCTGTGCCTCTTTTCTTTTCTGAGCCAAGTTCTTCACTGTGATAACACTCAAGGTCTTTTCTGCTGGCCAGCAGGTTCCCGTCTTAACCCTTTCCTGTCTTGATACTGTTTATAAGAAGTTTTACATCATACCAACCTATAACTTTAAAAAGCATTGATTTTAAAGTAAATATCAAAGATTCATTAAAATCACAAAAAAGACTTTGGTGGAAGTTTGCATATTGTCTAAAAAATGAGAAGAGAAAAAGTTTATGATGGAGGTTGTTATATTGTCTAAAAAGCAAGAAAAGGCAGTATTGATACAAGTTTAAGGTCAATTTTGTTATATGTATATGTATTTCTGATCTTGATTAAGGTATTGTGATTGTGTAGTTCATTTAAAAATGTAATGTATATAGGTTGTTAATAGATAATCATCTATAATAGTCACATTTGTAGTTATGTTAGTTAGATTTTCTAGATGTGCATAGATATATTTCAGATAGGCATTGTTCATATCTTTCAAAGACTACAGAAAATGGCATTTTAAATGTTTTAATAACTTAGGGCTTTTCATGACAATGAGACATGTCTGCTCCTGGCAGCACCAGCTACTTCAAGAGGAAGATGGGCATCAAAGAGGCTCCTTATGTAGTTTGATAGCCATTTGGGCAAGATATTGCTCTTGCCTGGACTGATGAATAAACTGGACACAAAGAACCCGCAGAGAGAGGAATGCTAAACTTGATTAAAGGTGAGATGATCTTTTGGGGTTCTTGATTCATGAAAGAGTCTGCGAGACATTATGCAGGACACAGCAGATAGTGACTGAAATGCCTTTGAAATTTCCTGCTTCATGGAAATGTCTGCTGGAAACTATTGGCCTGTAGGCCAAAGATGGATGCCCCAACAGTACAGAGGAACTTTGGGTGACTGTCCAGGCAGCGAGATGTCTCTGTCATTTCTAGAGTTTTGGAAGTTGCTTATTTCTTGTTTGCTTAGGTAATATTATATTCTTCTGGCGTCTTCGATGGAGTTGAAGAATAGATAGTTATAGTTGTTTTCCTTTGTTATGATAAAAGATAAAATAGATACAAATATTGTAACTGTAATTCTTACTTAATAACTGTTTTGTTATATGTAATTTTGCTATGTTAAAGTTAAAGCCTTCCTTCCTTTTTGTTTAAACAGCAAAAGGGGAAACGATGGAGGAAGGTCATTGGTTAATAAAGAAACTGCCTTGGCCCATTTGATAGGCCAGCCCTTAGGTGGGTGGAGTAGACAGAACAAAATGCTGAGAGGAAGTGAGACAGACATCATGCCTCTCCTCTCTGGGCCAGACGCGATGAAGCTCCAGCCCAAGATGAACATACGCTAGAATCTTCCCAGTAAGACACCACCTTGTGGTGCTACGCAGATTTCTAAATATGGGTTAAGCAAGATATGAGAGTTAGCCAAGAAGAGGCTAGATATAATGGGCCAGGCAGTGTTTAAAAGAATAGAATTTGTGTGTTGTTATTTTGGGGCATAAGCTAGCCAGGTGGCAGGGAACCAGGTGGCAAGAACATAGCCCACCCCTCCATCTACAAGGCAGGAGACTAAAATAAAAAAAAGGTTGTCTATAAGTGTCTGGCTAAACCAATGAGGCAAAAATAGAGAGAGAGCCACACTTAAAGTTGTAAAAGGCCAAAAAAATGTTTACTGTAATTTTTTTGTACCTAAATATTTAAAGGGTCATGTTTATTTCTTAAGAAAATTATGTATGCTTGTTTTTTTTTAATTAGCCCTTAGAAATTGTAAGTTTTGTACTTGTAATTTTTCTCTGAGCTCTGGTCATTAGATTCAGGATTGCAAAAATTTGGGTATCTTATTGGTATTGATAATGTGAAAACTGTTTTATGCTGCTATTTATTGATATACAAGAATGTCAGTTACCACAGGAAACAGCTGAGACTAGACTCCCAAAAGAAAAAAATCAGTTGCAATAACAAAAACAGCAATGCCAGGTAATACTCACCAGAAGCATCAGCTATATTGTTAATGTTTAGATTTTAGCCTCATTGTTTTAGCTAAAATCATTAATTTAAAGGTTCAATCTGACAAAAATATGGTATATAGTTCTTGTCTGTTAAAAATACAAATTAATAATCAGTCATCCTCAAAGTACTAATATAAGTACAGGGACAAGCCTTATTCAGTCCCCTGTATATGTTTTAAAGCTTAAAACAAATAATAAAGTCTGTATAATCAGAGGTACCTGGACAGACCTAAATACTTCAAAGATCTATGGAATATGACATTTAAAATAGTGTTTAAAAAGCTTGTATCAGACGGAGACTCCCAGATCCTAACAGTGATCTAAGGTCTCCAAAGAAGACTACGGGACACCACGATGTTTCCATTTGGATAACAATGATGCTGACCACTGTGTGAGATGACGCCCAGTGCAACACTGGCTGCCAGGACCCGGTCTAGACTGTGGACACACAGTAGGACCTTGGAGAATTGATGCAGCACTTTTGCCTAGACAGAATAAGGTCAGTCTTTTCCATGCCCCTCTTCCACAGAAACCAATCACCTTATGGGTCTGGTAAAGCCTGCTGTTCTGATCCTTCTACCTCCAATGCTATAGTGACCTGGGTATGACTGTATATGGGCTGATGTCTGTCATTTTTATCTTTTATCTGTACTAAAGTATAATTTATTTATCATTCTAAGATCTCTGATTGTATTAATGGCTAGGCCAGCTATAATATCAGTTTAAGAGCAAAATGAATAACCACATCCTTCCACAAAGCTGTAAGCCAGCTTGTTAGCTCATTATATATAAAAGGCTGAGGATATAAAAGTTCAGAAACATTAAGTGTCTACAAAGTAATTTAAGATATTACTAATAAACAATAAAACAATCAATGACTACATACTGTTTGGGTTACAAGCTCAGGATTCTCTGTGTTTTTGCTGGGACACAAAAGTATGAGTCTATTTTTACTGTTTTATAGATATCTATTATTTGCTATTTCTATAATACGGATTTTAGTATGGGCCTAAAAATTTCAAGTGTATTAACTTCTGTTCCTAGTTTAAATTTGCCTTGACAGGTTTGCCCTTGGTTGTCAGACACAAACAAACATTAATTGCTGACTAAAATGTACTTCAAATTACTGTGGACCATGGAATTGCTAAAAACTGATGTGGAACTGTTGAGCCTATGTGAATGTTCCCTGGGTCTTCAACAAAGTCCACAAAACAAATGTTCCTGAAATTTTCTTTTTTTGACTAGCATTTCACCTTTGTTAACCCTTGACAATGATGCCCCAAAGTCATCTGGAAGCAGGTAAAATTGTCAAATAATCCCTGGCTAAATTGCTAAATCAAAAGAAATATAAAAAGACTCTGTAATTATAAGAGACAATTTAGGCCAAAGTTAGCAAAACAAGCTCATGATTGAGTTTACCCTTAGGACCAAGAGGAGTGGGAAATATAGGACCCTCACTTCTTATTCTCAAAGGGGTGAGACGAAATTTCCTAGCAGAATGTTTTCCCAGGAAGATAGTGGCCTTCCCCTCTCCCTCCCAAGAGATTATGAGCACAAGAACACTAGGCTCAGCCCAGCCAGCCACCTGGTACGGGCTGATAAAGATGGCCTGACTCAGGAACAGTGCCTTGCTCTAAGAAAAAGAAAAAAAGCTGACTTAGCAAAATGGGAGGGAGCAAAAGTCCTTGCACCTGTGCCAAAGCAGCTTGAAAAAGCCTCTTTGTAGTTTTATGCCTTTAAAAGCTTACCCCACAGAGGAGATACAACTCCTCTCTCTGCCTCACTGTAACGGGGACAGTAGACAGGAGTTCCAAACATGTTTGTATTATGCTGATTAATCCTTGCTTATTGCTGTCTGGACCTCTCTGGTGGTCTCTCTCTGGGGGTCATAATCTGGGCACAACATTTTTAAACCGCTTTTGGGTGGGTTACTTAGTCTAGGGGTTGTAACCCACCCTGCAGTTCAACTATTCCAGGGTCACGGAGAGGCACTATCTGGAAGATAAATGGGCTAGGAGAGAAGAAGGAGGCTAAGCAGGGGGTTCTTGTCAAAGCCTCTGTTTATTAGAGATGGGGTAAAGCTTATATAGGGTAAGGAGTTGGGGGGTGGGCACAGGGGCCTGGGCTCTTGCCGCATGGTTCACGTTGGTCATGTGGTTACCTTCGGTCAGGTCACGTAGGCCAGGAAGTCACAACTAGGAGTTGACACACCTAGTTATCTAGATAGTTTGGAATGTGGGGCGGGTTCCATTAACAGCTTTCTATTAACAGGCAATTTGGGTGTGGGGTAGGCTCTGTCAATAGAATGATTCCTAACACAATTAGGGGTGTGGGGTTCTCTGCAGACTCCCCAGGGTGATGGTTCCTAGGAGGAAACGGCTCCTGACAGATCCCCCTTCCTTTTTTAAAGGCTGGCAGCTATTAAGTGGAGGGCACCAGGTCAGAGTCAACCATGGTGTCAGATCTAAAGGAGAAGGGACTGGGACAAGGAGAGACCCTTCTCTCGAATGGTGAAGCAATTTACCTCTCCTGGGAACAGAGGGGTGCCTTATGATTCTTAGGTCGAGTGGGGACCAGGCCTTTTTTCCCCCTTACCCATCCTAGGATTCCCAGGACCCTGTCTTAGGTTGGGGGATGTCCTGCCACAAGTCGCCCGTCCTTGGAGCTCCTCAAAAAAAGGTATCTAGCGAGATTTAAAGTAAGCAGATCACAGGGCACCCTGTCTTAGGCCATGTGGAGGGCACTCCTCGTGCCTGGCACCATGCCATGTTGAGCTGGTTTCTACAACCTCTGTATGGTGTGCTGTTCAGGCGAGGGTCCACACTAACTCCCATCATTGGGCCCCTGCTTCTATCATTAATAAAAAGACTGTGAGTAGCTCCTCAAACAAAAGATATAATGATATAATTTGGGCACCAATAACTCCATCTTCCAGACAAGAAGAAAGGGCATTTTCCAAACCCAGTATTCAACTTTTAGTCTGGCCTTTGGTATATCTCCTTCCTAAATGCCTACTCCAACATGAAATTATGAGTGCTGCCTGCCAACAATTAGGGCAGTGTAAAAGGGGTCTAAATCTATAATTCTTAACATATGCATTAAACCCAAACACTTTACAGCATGTGTCAAACTTTTTCCAACATCTATAAGCAGTTACAAATATTATTAGGTCAATTGTAGTAAGAGTACAATGACATACATTGTTGTCATCAAATACCACCAGTTCCAGTCTCTGAGCAACAGTGACAGGAACCCCAATCTTCCCCCTTCTTAAGTGAAGAGGTGTTAATATTTTAATTAAAATGAGTTCTGTGTTCCAAATATTAAAACAGTCTGATGTTTAGTCTGCACCTTAGCTCCAAAGCAAGCCAGAATTCAAACTGCAGAGGCAGTTTAGCATTTGTGCTTCAGGGCAGGTGGGATTCCTGAGTGAGGTGAGCTAGATTCAGCTATCTGAAGCACATCCTGGCACTTATCTCAGCCGGGTCACCCTGGACTCTCTAGAGGTAGTATGACACCCTGCAGAGTGGAGCAGCAGGTTCTGTTATCAGGCACTCCTCTCCTTGGGGGAAGGAAAGGCCAGACCAAGGACCTCTCCCCAGTCGCCTCTGGAACTCCTCTGTAGGGTGTCTGCAGCCTCGACATCAGGTCCAGATTTTATTTTATTTTTTCTGTGAAAAAAGCACAAACATATCCTTGACCCCAAATATACATAGGTCGGGTTTTTTCATAATGCATTGCAAGGGCTTTTCCACCTTGCCCTAGCAAAGGTCAGCTTGGTGTTATCACACCAGATCCATTTGCGGCACGTAGGGATAAGTCCCGCCCCTTAGGGGGCGTGTTCGCCTCGGGCTAATGTTTGCCTATAAATTTGACGAGCATGCTACCAGCCGCTGCTACTGCTTTCCTGGTCTCCGCGGGAACGGTGGTTCTGTAAGTGTATTTCTCCATTAAAGATATATATATATATATATATTTTACAATCTGTCTGCATTTGTTTACGCCATTACATTTTGGCATCCAATGTCGGGCTATTTTGCCCCTGACTCAAGCTCATAGCCTGCTAACTAACAGAATGCTCCCGGGTGCTGTTTTTTAGTTCGTGACTCGGGCCCCAGTGCAGAGTCCTAGACACACTCGGCCACCCAGGCCCATTCTGCCCCGCCTGCTCGCCAGAGCAATTAACTTCTCCCTGCCTGCCTTGGCTAAGTTTGCAGCGGAACCTCACTGCCTGAATTAGCAGAAATTCAATTACCTGCGATTTTGCAACAAAAGCCGCCATAGCAGCAGATTTGGTCTGATACAAAGTGACTTGGCTGGGAGGTAGTGGTGCACGCCTTTAATCCCAGCACTTGGGAAACAGAGGGAGGCAGATCTCTGTGAGTTCGAGGCCAGGCGGTGGTGGTGCATGCCTTTAATCCCAGCACTTGGGAGGCAGAGGCAGGCGGATCTCTGTGAGTTCGAGGCCAGCCTGGTCTACAAGAGCTAGTTCCAGGACAGGCTCCAAAAACACAGAGACCACCACTGGCAGGAACCGATCATTGCAGGCAAAAAAATTTTTCTTTTATAAATAAAATGTCTGAACACATTACTATTCAAGAATTTAACATTTTTTAAAATTGTACTATGTAGGAGATTTTACAAGAGGTGTCTATCACCCCACATCTATGGATCCTTCTGGGATTCATAGTTTTCATTGGCACTAAATGGTTTGATAATAGAAATATAATAAAAATCTTTATGAGACTAATCCAGGATTCTTAAGGCAGAGATCGAACGCTTAAAAACAATTGAGAATGACAACAATCTTCTCAAGAATCAGTTTGAAGTTCTACAGGCTGATGTTAAGGAGAAATTCATTACTATAGAAGAGGGAACAGCTGATTTGGATTGTAAGCTTCAGTCCCTTTCTGTAGGAACTGAATCATTAATGGCTGATATTAAGGAGAAATTCATTACTATGGAAGAGGGAACAGCTGATTTGGATCGTAAGCTTCAGTCCCTTTCTGTAGGAAATGAAACATTAACTGAGAGAATTAAAACTGCTGAATGTGACAATCGGATTTTGTCTAAAGCTTATGACAGATTGGCGGAAAGATTGTCAATACAAGAAGGCACGATTTATGCCATAAAAATTATGTCCAAAGATGAGATGTTATCTCTAATGGACAAACTTCATACTTTAGAATCCTCAATGAAGGCTTTGAAACATAATTCTGGACAGGAGATACAGACATTGCAGAAGGCAATGGTGAATAGAATTGAAAAGATTGAGGAATTTCTAAATTCTGATGAAGAAGAGCAAAGAGTAGAAAGGCAAATTTTAACTACATCTGTGGGTAAATCCCTCCGGGACAATTTCCACAAAGCTCTACCTACAGCTCTACCTGCCTTTCCAGTAATAACAACAGAGAAGGTGATTGGTTCCAGAAACCCTAGGGTCATCAAGGAAGATACATGCGAGCCTGTCCGTATGAATGACCTCAAGGAAATTAAACAGGCTGTCATGACTTTTGGGATGCAAGCCTCTTTTATTAAAGAAATGCTAAGATCTTGGGCCACGACAAACAGAGCAACCCCCTCTGACTGGCTCCAGCTGAGCTCTGCGGTACTTGAGAATGGACCGCAATTGAAATGGAAATGCTTATTCAGGCAAGAGGCTAGACATTTAGAACAGCAGGAAAAAGTGAAGGGAATTGACATTTCCCTAGATAAAATTCTAGGTGAAGGGCTCTTTTCCGACCTTCAGGAACAAGCTAATTTGGATGAAAACACACTCTCCATGTGTACTACAGCAGCCTTAAGGGCTTGGGACAGGGTACAAGACCCAGGACAGAGAATGGAATCATTTGTCAGAGTTAAACAGGGTCAGAGAGAACCCTTTAGTGACTTTTTACAAAGACTAACTAAGACTGTACAAATAGGGATATCTGACTCAGAAGCAAGACGTATAATGATTGAGTCTTTGGCTTATGAAAATGCAAATGTTGAATGCAAAAGAATTTTGGGGCCTTTAAAGCTCAGATCAGCGCCCTTGGAAGAATGGGTGTTGCATACACTCAATGTTGATACATTTTATTATGGTACAGAAGCATGGGTAGAAGAAACAATTTCCAATGGTAAAAGGAGACACCAGAATACCAAATGTTTTAATTGTGGCAAAATGGGTCATATGAAAAGGAATTGTAGACAACGTGTTTTCAGAAATAATAATAATAATAATGCATCTTTCAGAAATAATAATAATAATGCATCTTCTAGAAATAACAGAAATAGGAGGACTCAGCCTTCAGGTTTATGTAGAAGATGTGGAAAAGGCAGACATTGGACGAATGAATGCAGGTCTACAAGAGATAGAGAAGGCAACCTATACAGACGGGAAACGTGAGAGGGGGGCCACACAGGCCCCCATGGCAAACATGGTTGAGTCATTTCTAGTTTCTGCAGAGAACGTGCCTCATCAGGACAATTAGGAAACCCCATGCCTACTGCTACAAGCAATAATGATCAGAAAGGTAAGTTACGTGTGTTTTGGTAAACTTCTATAAATGATCAAAGACCTAAACAGAGAGTGTGTGTAAATGGCATTTTTATTACTGGCCTGCTGGACACAGGTGCTGATGTAAGTATCATTACCCCAGAATCTTGGTATCCGTATTGGCCTCTTCAGAATGTAAATGTTCAGCTCCTAGGAATTGGAACCCTATCTCGAGTAAGGCAGAGCACGAGATGGGTTGAATGTATAGGGCCAGAGGGATAAATGGGAAAATTAGGGCCATATGTAGCCAATATTGCAATGAATTTATGGGGTCGTGACCTATTACAACAATGGAATACCGAAATTAACATTCCTGCTACTTCTAGAGCCTATATTTCTGAGAATAATATTAAAAGATATTACAAATGGAGAAAACCGGCCATTTGGGCTGTACAAGAACAAGCAATTGATGTCCCTTCAGAGATACCAACAGCCTTGCCTCTAAAATGGTTGACTGAGAAACCAATATGGACAAAGCAATGGCCTTTAGCTGAGGAAAATTACAGGCTTTAGAACAGCTGGTACAAGAACAATTAGATTATGGACATATAGAAGAATCTACCAGCTCTTGGAATTCTCCTGTATTTGTGGTTAAGAAAAAATCAGGTAAATGGAGAATGGTGACAGATCTCAGGGCCATCAACAAGGTTATTCAACCTATGGGCCCTCAGCAATCTGGAATTCCGTTGCCTTCTTTATTACCAAAAGGATGGCTTCTCATAGTTATTGATTTAAAGGATTGTTTTTTCACTATACCTTTGCAAAAAGAAGATAGAGAAAAATTTGCCTTCACAGTGCCTACTTATAACAGTTCTCAACCTTTGAGGAGGTACCACTGGGCCGTCCTCCCCCAGGGTATGTTAAATAGCCCCTCCCTGTGCCAATATTTTGTGAACCAACCATTGCAAATAATACGCAAGATATTTCCCAAATCTATAGTATACCATTACATGGACGACATTTTGTTATCCGAATCAAACATGGATACAGACTGAAGAAATAAAGATACTCTTATCTAAATGGGGATTGCAAATCGCTCCCGAAAAGATTCAGAAGGGAGATTCTATTAATTATTTAGGTTATAAAATAGGTTTGCAAAAAATTAAGACACAAAAAGCACAAATTAGGAGATTTCGCCTACGGACTCTTAATGTCTTTCAAAGACTGTTAGGAGACATTTCCAGTCTATAACCAGCTATTGGGATAACACCTGATCTAATAATTCATTTGAACAAAACCTTGGATGGTGATAAAGATTTAAACAGTCCCAGAGAATTAATAGCTGAAGCAGAAAAGGAACTGACAATGATTGAGGAAAAATTACAACAGGCACATGTGGACAGGTTTAATCCAGAGCTCGATTGTATTCTCATCATATTACCATCAAAAATTTCTCCTACAGGAATTTTAATGCAGAGAGATGATATTATCTTGGAATGGATCTTTTGACCACATAAACCAAGTAAGAAACTGAAAACTTATGTGGAAAAAGTCTCTGAGTTAATTATAAAAGGCAAGCTGAGACTTCGTCAACTAGCAGGCATAGACCCAGCAGAAATTATAGTGCCTTTCACTGTTGATGAACTAAAGAAATTATGGGAAGATAATGAACCATGGCAAAGAGCTTGTGCTCATTTTTTGGGAGACATTAATAACAACTATCCAAAAAGCAAGAGGCTTAACTTCAGAAAGAGAACTTCTTGGATTCTTCCTCGAATCATCCGTGATGCTCCAATAACTGGAGCCCGTACATTCTATACTGATGCCAATAAATCAGGGAAGGCAGGTTACAAATCAGAAGACTTGGGTAAGGTGGAACAAAGTCCTTATAATTCTGTCCAGAAGGTGGAATTATATGCCATTCTTATGGTGCTAAGGGATTTTAAAGAACCTATTAATATAGTTACAGATTCACAATACGCAGAAAGAGTTATTTTACATATTGAAACTGCTGAATTTATACCTGATGATACAGAACTAACCTCATTGTTTCTCCAGGTTCAAGATTTGATCAGGAACAGGCTTTGCCCTATGTACATAACACACATCCGATCCCATACGGGTCTGCCAGGTCCTCTAGCACAAGGTAATGCAGAAATTGATCAATTATTGATGGGTAGTGTGCTACAAGCCTCTGAATTTCATAAAAAAACATCATGTTAATAGCAAAGGTTTGAAGAAAGAGTTTTCAATTACATGGCAACAAGCTAAGGAGATTGTAAAGAAATGCCCTCCTTGATCTTTCTATAACCAAACGCCACTGCCTGCAGGGGCTAATCCAAAGGGCACCCAAAGAAATGAAATCTGGCATATGGATGTATTCCACTTTGCAGAACTTGGCAAATTAAAATATGTTCATCACACCATTGACACTTATTCAGCCTTTCAGTGGGCAACTGCTTTAAATTCAGAAAAAGCTGATTCAGTAATCACTCATTTATTAGAAGTCATGGCTATCATGGGTATACCTACACAAATAAAGACGGATAATGGTCCTGCTTATGTCTCTAGGAAAATGAGATGGTTTTTTGATTATTACAATATCAAGCATGTTACAGGTATACTATACAATCCTACAGGTCAAGCAGTCATAGAAAGATCAAATCGAACTATAAAGGATATGTTGAACAAACAGAAAGGGGTGGAAAACACCCCCAGAAATAGGTTACATAATGCTTTGTTAACCTTGAATTTTCTCAACACTAATGAGAAGGGAACAACGGCTGCAGAAAGACATTGGATAATGGAAAAGTCTACTGAACTAAATCAACAAGTTTATTTCAAGGATGTGCTGACCTCACAATGGAAGCCAGGAGATGTGCTGCGTTGGGGAAGCGGTTTTGCTCTTATCTCCACAGGTGAGGAAAAATTGTAGATACCATCAAAATTAATAAAGGTTTGGTTTGAAGAAGAGAAGCCACTTGGAAAAGATAAATAACAGTTCTTTCATAAGGATGGCGAGCATACTGATGGTAAGAAATACAGATAGGTTGGAGGCAGGGTTCTTTTCTTATCTCCACAGGAAAATACTCATTTTCAAAGAAATTGAGGGACCCTGAATATTTAATTACTGATGGATGGACACCTTTTGTAAGTATTAATTTATATATATATATATATATGTCTTATTAAACATTTCTTTATAAATATGTAGAGCTGGTTTTGAAGTTGGACTCTGGCTCAGTCCCTCTCCAATTCCAAGACTGTTAGTAAGAGAAAAACTCAGAGTTTCTGGAGTTTCTGTCTCATGTCAAGAGCCATGATATGGAACAGAAAAAAATATGAGTTTAGAAAACATCTTTGCTTTTCTTCATACCTATCATATTTTTCATTGAATATATCTATCATGCCTTTCATTGAATATATATATGTATGTCTATATATGTCTATATGATTAATGTTTAAGTTTTTCACAATGAACAATGAGTTTTTCCTGAAGTGACATTTGAAGTTTCCAGGAAGAAGACGGGGCCCCACAACAACAACTCTACCTGGTTGATATGACGTCATGATACTGATAGCGCTACTACAAGACCTGTTTTGGGTACCAGCTGCACAAGATGATCCCAACTTAGTTAGCTGAAATGGTGCACATCTTGTACAACATTCTGGCCAGACCTCCACAAAATACTCAGACACTATTTGCAATTTTAAAAGACATTTATCTTGAAATTTAACCATCATTTTACTTTCACAGGATCCCCCAGAAAGAACGTTGCCCCCATGACAACAGGAAGTAATTCTAGAGGATGACGTCCCCTCTCCCAGTAAAGTTTACCCCTGGGTTTAGGGACATCATTTATGGGTTGGGAGGTTGGGGGAGGATTTTTATAAGCTCAGGGATCATTTTGAAAAAAAAAAGAGGGATGATGGGATAATAGTTTTATAATCATGAGTTACTGTTTTTAGACAAATATATTGGTATTGATTCTTGTATATTGATACAAAGTTAAATTATATTGACTATTGTATGCATGCATGTTTCTACCTTTGTTTAAAACATTTTTGATGTATTGACATATATTGTATTGATATATATTGTATATATTGACCATATTGCAGTGTACATTTCTACCTCTGATTAAGATACTTATATATTGTTTGTGTATTGATGTATATTTACCATACTGCAATGTATATTTGTACATTGTTTATATTTGGAGGTCATTGTCCTCATTTGTTTCACAGTCATTTATTGTCTTGGTCTTTAAGTTAGATAGATATTGAGAATTATATAGATCAATAGTCATCTAAGTTTGTCATTTATAATTAGACTAATCAGGTTCTCTAGATATATAGAGATTATACTCAGTATAGATAGATAATCTTCAACCTCTTCAAAGAGCTGTAGAAAATGGCCTTTAATCTAACTCAGAGTTTCGTGATAGTGAGACACAATTGCTCCTGGCAACACCACTCTATTCCCGAGAGAATGTTGAGCACCAAAGACATTCCACCTGGAGCCTTTCTTTTTGGCAGAACTGGCCTTTGGGCAAAGAAATGCCCATACCTCAACCACTGACAGAGATACAGAGCATGCATCAATGGATAAAACAGGACTGTCATATCCTGCCAAGACAGGGTAAGATAGTTTTGAAAAGTTGCTTGCCTTTGAAAATGGTATGTCAGTTATGTTAGGCCTTAGCCAAAGTTGGTTGCTTCAACGCTGCTAACGTGACTTTGGGTGATTGCCCAGGTAGCTAGTTGTCTCTGTGATTTGTTGCATGTTTTGGAAGTTGTTTTACTGAACTTCCTAATTACACAGGTAACATTATTTCCCTTCTCAGATCTTTGATGGGGTTGAAGACTATTTAAATGTAGTTACTTTCTCTCATGACTTGGCCAAGTTATTTATTATACAAGACCTAAGCTAGTTAGAATAGGATATTTGTAGTTATTGTATATAATTTAATAGTAGGTTTAGAGCTCTCTTATTTAAACAAAAGGGGGAGGTGTTGTGGGAGGTCTTCCTGCTCCTCCGGCCTATAGCCGCTGAGATACCAGCCCATTGAGGCATGGTCTCTCTCCCTTTAAAAAAGCGGCCACTTCCCTCTCCTCTCTCTCTTCACTTCCTGCTCCACAGGTGACTAGACTCCCTTCCTGGTTGCATAGAGGGCTGTTGTCTGGGACGGCGATCTGTAAGTTTTTTCCCCTTTAAATAAGTACCACCCTATTAATCATAATTCAAAACTGTTGTATAAGTTTTATATTTAATATACACACTTGCCATAGTTGAATTATAATTAATATACTGTACTTATACATATTGCATACTTTACCTGTTGATTTATATTTTACCTGCTTGAGTACCTGTTAAGCAGCTTTCTTTAAGCTCTCTATTGGAAACTGTTTTTTTTTGTAAGAATTTTATCTATTGGCTCAAGGTCTCCCATAAGAATATTATAACTAGAGCTTTAACCATTGGACATCCAATCAAAAGTTTGTAAGCTATCCTCCTCTTAAGTTTTAAGTCTGCCTTACAGATAGGAAAATGGAAAAAGAAAGCATTTTAACTAATAATGCTGGCCTCATTAGACACCAACATGTAGAAGAATGAAAATAGATTCATATCCATCTCCATGTACAAAACTCAAGTTTACATGAGTCAAAGACCTCAGCATATAAAAATTATGTTGAACCTCACAAAGAAAAAATTTTTTAAGTACACTTTGCCACATCTCAAACACAGCCTCAGTGGCATAAACATTTGGAGAAACCATAAATTAGATCTCCTGAATTGAGAAACTTTTGTATAACAAGGCTAGAGTGGGAAAAGATCTTTACTTATCATAAACCCCTTCCAAAAATATATGAAGAACTCAGGAAATTAGTTATTAAAAATTAATCCAATAAAAATATTTGTTACAGACCTAAACTGAAAACTCTCAGACGAACTAAAAATGACTGAGAGACACTTAAAAAATGTTTAAATATAATATCCTTTAGCCCTCAGAGAAATGCAAATCAAAACTCTGAGATTTCATCTCATCCTTGTAAAAATGACCAAGATTAAAAATTATTATTAACAATTTATGCTTAAGAAAATGTGGGTAAAGGAAAAAACTCCATTTCTGGAAGTGTAAACTAACAGTCACCTTTGGATCACACATAGTATTGAAAACTCTGGATAAATCCAGACTCCCCCAGCAGGAAGAGAAGAATCAAAAATCCAGGGCCAGCATGTTCAGCGACCCTGCACCAGGAACTAGTGGAAGACAAAGTTAGACTGTAATCTTGAAAAACAGGTTTTTCAACTGCGATTATCACAGTACTGTTTTAGGTACTAGCCAATTACGACCCTGGGAGTGGTCCCGAGAGGCAGGAATTTGTCTCCCTGAGACCACCACTGGATTTTTGGAATTTTTTATGACTCTCCTGGACCACTGGGCTGTGGCCCCTTTTCTCAAAAATTCTTTTTCCCAGTCACTTGGGGTCGCACCCCCCCCCCAACCAAGGCCACGTGCGGTGCATGCGACCTCAGCAAGGACAGCCTCCGGTGAGCTATGGGGCGGGTGCGCCATCCCGCGACCCGAGTGAGAGTCTCCCCAGCACTGAGGGACCCCCATTATGTCTATTTTTTAAAATTAGTCAAATATCTACCTCAAAACTTAGCAATACCCCTTTTGGGCTTAAATGCAAAAGTTGTTTAACCATAAGAACATGTGCTCAGCCTTGCTTACAGCAGAGTTACTTTTCAGCCTTGCTTACAGCAGAGTTACTTTATCATAGCCAGAATCTGAAAACCCAAATGTATCTCTTTTACATGTAGGATAAATGAGACATCATCCTTTTAAATATCCACAAATACCACAAAATATCTTGGAGTAACTTTAAGCAAGCAGGACAGAAGTTTTGGGTCCCGTCCTCTCTGCTTTTGAGGCAGAATTTTTTTTTTATTTTTAACCATTGTCACTTGTTAGAGTATAATTCTGGCCCTTGGTAAACTTAGTAAGAGGACTGAGGCCTGAGTCTCAGCAGTCCACCCTGAAGCCACACCTAGCAGCAGGAAAGGACCTCAAGCTGAAACAATAAGTCTCCCACCCAAGAGTGGGCCGTACAAATGGAAAAACTTGTAGGATAAGAACTTTAAATCTTGAAAGATCCCCTACTTTCTTGGGAAAGCAGAAGAAACACAGCAAAAATGACAATTTCACTGAAAGCAGTTTACAGATTCAGTGTAAATGTCCATTAAAAATTATAGCAACATTTCTCACAGAACTCATCTACAGATTTAATGTAAATGTTTATTAAAATTATAGCAAAACTTTTCACAGAACTCGAAAGAACAATCCTAAACTTTATAAGAAAGAAAAAACTCATGATAGCCTAAACAATTCTAAAAATCCTCTGAATGTATCACAATCTTTGATTTTAAAACTTTTCTACAGAACCACAGTATTGAAATTAATCTATCTTAGATATAAACTTATACACCTACAAACTAAATATTTTTGACCAAGAAGCAAGATTTTTAAAATGGAAAAGAAGCATATTTACTGTCCTAAATAAAGCTGCAGCTTTTTGAGTCTAGATTCCTTTTTAGCAAACCTGCCTGTCAGCTTTTGCTCCATATGGCAGGGGGGTTAAAGACATAGGCTCTCTAGCCCTAGCAGCCAGCCTGCTTGGCAGGCGTAGCTGTGTAAATTGTACCCTTACTTCTCGCATCTCAAGGGACTCCCTTTTGAGTGCACAAGCAAACACATAAATCTCTCTTTTTGACTCTTACTCCTCTCTCCCTGATTGATTGATTGATTAAATTCCTGTATGAATTTCTCTTCCTTTGAAAGTCCCATATCTTTTTGGAAGACAGTGATCCTGCGACTACCTCAACTGCAGATCTGTCCGAGTTCTACAGCCGCAGAATCTTCTTTTTTCTTCTTGTTGTTGTCCCGGGACCGTGCTTCGTCATCTGATAGTTGGCCGTGCTCCGAGTCATTGGTTTGGGCGCCACTGTAAACCGCTTTTGGGTGGGTTACTTAGTCTAGGGGTTGTAACCCACCCTGCAGTTCAGTTATTCCAGGGTCACGGAGAGGCACTATCTGGAAGATAAATGGGCTAGGAGAGAAGAAGGAGGCTAAGCAGGGGTGTTCTTGTCAAAGCCTCCGTTTATTAGAGATTGGGTAGAGCTTATATAGTGTAAGGAGTTGGGGGGTGGGCACAGGGGCCTGGGCTCTTGCCGCATGGTTCACATTGGTCATATGGTTACCTTCGGTCAGGTCACGTAGGCCAGGAAGTCACAACTAGGAGTTGACACACCTAGTTATCTAGATAGTTTGGAACGTGGGGCAGGTTCTGCTAACAGATAGCTCTCTATTAACAGGCAATTTAGGTGTGGGGTAGGCTCTGTCAATAGAATGATTCCTAACACAATTAGGGGTGTGGGGTTCTCTGCAGACTCCCAGGGTGATGGTTCCTGTAATGATCCTAGGAGGAAACGGCTCCTGACAAACATTGAGGCAAAGGATAGGCAATAGAACACAAGTACTGTGAGCACAGAAAGGAGGCTTTTGGGAGTGAAAGGGTACAAGAGGGTGCAGGATGGGACAGTGGAGGTAGAGAAGAGAATAAAAAAAACAAATTATGTTTGAAAACACTATAATGAAACCTAATGCTTTGCATGCTAATTTAAAATTTTAACAATAGAAACCAAGAAAGTAGAAATCTCAAGCTATATAAAAATCCCCAAAATAAAATTAGAATACTTTCTCAGATAAATTAGAAAAAAGTCAAATTCTAGGTGGTGGCATTCTGGTGACCAGAGCACGGGCTGAATGTCAAGGTCAACCAAACATCTTTGCAGGCCAGGAATCCTTGGATGCTGCTGCCATGCTCACCTGTAGCTAAGGCCCTGCCTGTCATTCCTGGGCTGCGGACACCAGGGGGCAACCGACTACATAAATTCTGCCTTCTGGAGTATTTGGAGTAGCTGATGCTGAGACAAGGAGATAAGAGCCAGCTTTTGGCGTCCAGAGAAATCTAATAGTTTCTAGGAGACTCTTGGCCTTGGGGTACCTAGGAATCGTTGCTCTTGAGTCCCAGGGGACTTTGAAGCATTCAGTTGTCAGGCCATTCTGCTGGCAAAAATAACCCAGTTTCTTTTGGCATTGATTATTATATATCTCATATCTATCCTTTTTAAAAATGTTTTTTTAAAAGTGTGTGTATTTGTGTGTGTGCGTGCGTGTGTGTGCACTCGTGCACATGCACGTGCATGCATGGGAGTGCAGGTACCCAGGGAATCCAGAGGCTGTAATGTCTGTGAATACAGGTGAATACAGGTGTCCTTGGAGGCCAGAAGGCTTCAGATCCCCTGGAAGCAAAATTACAAATGGTTGTGACCTGCCTGACATGGGTGCTTGGAACTGAATTCGGTTCATTTGCAAAGCAGTAGGCACTATTAGTTGCTGAGCCAGCTCTCCAGACCCAGTGGAATATTTCTCAAAGCATTTCAGGAGAAAACAAAACAACTCCCTCACAGTCCATATTGCTCCAGGATAATTGCACCATGATCTTGATTCCAATAGGGAGCTCTGTATTGTGGTTATGCCTGCAAGAGGACAGAGTGGAACTCAGTGTTTCCAGTTCCAATTTTATCTGATCAATTTAAATTTGATGTGTACTCTTATTAATCGCATAGGAGGCAGCCAAGATGGAGGTGAGGATACAAGTCGAGTTGATGATTGATAAAATACTTTTGTAGTCTGTGTGCTTAGCTCCAATGCACCAGGCATTGCTTTAGGATGGATAACAGGGTCTCTGGGCTTCTCAGCCCTTCAGAGCCGTCAGTCCAAAACCAAAGAGAAGGGCAAAAGGTGAGCATGTGAGACTATCTGAACAAACAGAGTGGCATTTGGGTTTGCTAATTTCCAGATGGTGGTACGCAGCTGCATTACTTTATAGCAGTAGACTGAGATAGGGGTGGCATCCTGAGCCCATGTGTGAAGGCAGTTAGGAGTCATAGGGCATAAGGGAATGGTAAGAAGATCCTTAAGCATAGCTGAGGGAAGGAGATCAGGGACATGGGCATCCAGGACCCCCAGCTGTGTTCTTTTGTACTTTGGTTTCTCTGCAGAGTCTGAGGCCAATTTATAGAGCCATGGAGAGGGGAAGAGCAGCAAGGCACTCTGTGCTCCTCTAGCCTGAAAGACGATCTCAGTCCTGATCTGATTTACAGTGCTGGGTTGTCCCTCCAAGATGCTCTGCAATTCTAGTGAGAATAAATGTACTGGGGAGGGCAGCTTGGCACTGTTTTATTATTATCCAATATTGGCTTTATAAAGTGCTAAGTTCTCCTGGAAACCAAGTATGGCTGTACACCTCACACGAGGCCTGATTTTCCAACAGAAGGCAGCATTTGCTGGGCATACTTCTCTCTTCTGGAACAAGGCTACCTACAATTTGAGGGAACTGAACAGGAGAGGGCTATGGGCTGGAAAATGGGTGTATGTCCTGTCTGGAAGGATTGTAGGTATACAGTGAGATTCATTCATGTCATTATTAATGTCAATCGATTTACCAATGATTAATGGGTTAGTTTTTGTGTTGCTCCTATTTCAACTTTCTTTATATTTATTGAAAGAAAAAAAGAAATTCCTGCCTCCTCCCAGCCTCCCATTTCCCTCCCCGTCCTCCCACTCTTCTCCTCCTCCCCCCACACTTCTCCCCCTCCCTCTCCAGTCCAAAGAGCAGTCAGGGTTCCCTGCCCTGTGGAAAATCCAAGGTCCTCCCCACTCCATCCAGGTCTAGGGAGGTGAACATCCAAACTGGCTAGGCTCCCACAAAGCCAGAACATGAAGTAGGATCAAAACCCAGTGCCATTGTCCTTGGCTTTTCATCAGCCCTCATTGTCCACCATGTTCAAAGAGTCCGGTTTTATCTCTTGCTTTTGCAGTCACAGTCCAGCTGGCCTTGGTGAGCTCCCAATAGATCAGCCCCACTGTCTCAGTGGGTGGGTGCACCCTTCGTGGTCCTGACTTCCTTGCTTATGTTCTCCCTCCTTCTGCTCCTCATTGGGACATTGGGAGCTCAGTCTGATGTTCCAGTGTGGGTCTCTGTCTCTATCTCCATCCATCACCAGATGAAGGTTCTATGGTGATATGCAAGATATTCATCAGTATTGCTATAGGATAGGGTCATTTCAGTTTCCCTATCTTCAGCTGCCCCAGGAACTAACTGGAGACATCGCCTTGGGCACCTGGGAGCCCCTCTAGGTTCAAGTCTCTTGCCAACCCTAAGATGGCTCCCTTAATTATGTGATTCCCTGCTCCTCTATCCAACCTTCCTTTCTCCCAATCATATCGTTTCCCCAAGTTCCCCCCATTCTCCCCTTCTTACTTTTCTCTCCCCATCTCCCCTTACCCCTGTCCCACCCCACCCCCAAGTTCCCAATTTTTTACCCGGCTATCTTGTCTACTTCCCATTCCCAGGATAACAACCATATGTTGTTCTTGGGTTCACCTTCTTATTAGCTTCTTTAGGATCACAGATTATAGACTCTATGACCATTATTTGTGGCTAGAAACCAATTATGAGTGAGTACATCCCATGTTCTTCTTTTGGCATCTGGGATACCTCACTCAGGATAGTGTTTTCATTTCCATCCCTTTGCATGCAAAATTTGAGAAGTCATTTTTTTTTACCTCTGAGTACTCCTCTAATGTGTATATATTCCACACTTTCTTCATCCATTCTTCTATTGAAGGACATCTAGGTTGTTTCCAGGTTCTGGCTATTACAAATAATGCCACCTTGAACACAGTTGAACAAATGCTTTTGTAATATGATAGGGTATCTCTTGGGTATATTCCCAAGAATTGTATTGCTGGGTCCAGGGGTAGGTTGATCCCGAATTTCCTGAGAAACCGCCACACTGATTTCCAAAGTGTTTGCACAAGTTTGCAATCCCACCAGCAATGGATGAGGGTACCCCTTCCTCCACAGCCTCTCCAGCAAAGGCTTTCATTGGAGTTTTTGATTTTAGCCATTCTGGCAGGTGTAAGATGATATCTCAAAGTTGTTTTGATTTGCATTTCCCTGATCGCTAAGGAGGTTGAGCATGACCTTAAGTATCTTTTGGCCATTTGAACTTCTTCTGTTGAGAATTCTCTGTTCAGTTCAGTGCCCCATTTTTTAATTGGGTTAATTAGCCTTTTAAAGTCTAGTTTCTTGAGTTCTCTATATATTTTGGAGATCAGACCTTTGTCTGTTGCAGGGTTGGTGAAGATCTTCTCCCAGTCAGTAGGTTGCCTTTTTGTCTTAGTGATAGTGTCCTTTGCTTTACAGAAGCTTCTCAGTTTTAGTAGGTCCCATTTATTCAATGTTGTCCTTAATGTCTGTGCTGCAGGGGTTATACATAGGAAGCGATCTCCTGTGCCCATCTGTTGTAGGGTACTTCCCACTTTCTCTTCTATCAGTTTCAGTGTGTTCGGACTGATATTGAGGTCTTTAATCCATTTGGACTTGATTTTTGTGCATGGTGATAGATATGAGTCTATTTTCATTCTTCTACAGGTTGACACCCAGTTGTGCCAGCACCATTTGTTGAAGATGCTTTCTTTCTTCCATTGTATACTTTTAGCTCCTTTATCGAAAATGAGGTGATCATACGTTTGTGGGTTAAAATTCGGGTCTTCTATACGATTCCATTGGTCAACTTCTCTGTTTTTATGCCAATACCACACTGTTTTCATTACTGTGGCTCTGTAATAGAGTTTGAAGTCAGGGATGGTAATGCCTCCAGATGTTCCTTTATTATATAAGACTGTTTTGGCTATCCTGGGTTTTTTGTTTTTCCATATAAAGTTGATTATTGTCCTCTCAAGATCTGTGAAGAATTTCAATGGGACCTTGATGGGGATTGCATTGAATCTATAAATTGCCTTTGGTAGAATTGCCATATTTACTATTTTGATCTTCCAAATCCAAGAGCAAGGCAGATCCTTCCACTTTCTGGTATCCTATTCAATTTCTTTCTTCAATGCTTTAAAGTTCTTGTCAAATAGATCTTTCACTTCCTTGGTTAGAGTTACCCCAAGATATTTTATGCTATTTGTGGCTATCGTGAAAGGTGAAGCTTCTCTGATTTCCCTCTCTGCTTCCATATCCTTTGTGTATAGGAGGGCAACTGATTTTTTGGAGTTGATCTTGTATCCTGCCACATTACTAAAGGTGTTTATCAGCTTTAGGAGTTCTTTGGTGGAGTTTTTGGGGTCACTTATGTACACTATCATATCATCTGCAAATAATGAAAGTTTAACCTCTTCCTTCCCAATTTGAATCCCATTGATCCCCTTATGTTGTCTTATTGCTATTGCTAAAACTTCAAGCACTATATTGAAGATGTATGGAGAGAGTGGACAGCCTTGCCGTGTTCCTGATTTTAGTGGGATGGCTTTGAGTTTCTCTCCGTTTAGTTTGATGTTAGTTGTCGATTTGCTGTAAATAGCTTTTATTATATTTAGGTATGACCCTTGTATCCCTAATCTCTCCAAGACTTTTATCAAAAAGGGATGTTGAATTGTGTCAAAAGCTTTTTCAGCATCTAATGAAATGATTATATGGTTTTTTTCTTTCAGTTTATTTATATGATGGATTACATTGATAGATTTTTGTATGTTGAACCAGCCCTGCATCTCTGGGATGAAGCCTACTTGATCAAAATGGATAATTTTTCTAATGTGATCTTGGATTCAGTTTGCCAGTATTTTGTTGAGGATTTTTCGTCGATGTTCATGAGTGAGATTGGCCTGTAATTCTCTTTCTTGGTTGAGTGTTTGTGTGGTTTTGGTATCAGAGTGCCTGTAGCTTCATAAAAGGAATTTGGCAATGACTCTTCTGTTTCTATATTGTGAAATACATTAAGGAGTATAGGTATTAGGTCTTCTTGGAAGTTCTGGTAGAATTCTGCATTGAAACCATCTGGTCCTGGGCTTTTTTTGGTAGGGAGGTTTTTGATAACAGCTTCTAATTCTTCGCGACTAACAGGTCTATTTAGACTGTTCACCTGGTCCTGGTTTAACTTTGGTAAATGGTATTTATCTAAAAACGTGTCCATTTCTTTTACATTTTCCAGTTTTGTGGCGAACAGGCTTTTGTATTAAGATCTAATGATTCTTTGAATTTCCTCTCTGTCTCTGGTTATTTCACCCTTTTCATTTCTGATCTTATTAATTTGCATATTCTCTCTCTGCTGTTTGATTACTTTGGATAGGGGTTTATCAATCTTGTTGATTTTCTCCCGGAACCAGCTTTTTGTTTCATTGATTCTTTGCATTGTTTTCTGTGTTTCTATTTTGTTGATTTCTGCCCTCAGTTTGATTATTTCCAGTCTTCTACTCCTCCTAGGTGAGTATGCTTCTTTTTTTTCTAGAGCTTTCAGGTGGGCTGTTAAGTCTCCAATGTGTGCTTTCTCCGTTTTCTTTAAGTGGGCACTTAGTTCTATGAACTTTCCTCTCAGGACTGCTTTCATAGTGTCCCATAAGTTAAGTAGGTCTTTTATTTATTTTCATTGAATTCCAGGAAGACTTTGATTTCTTTCTTTATTTCTTCCTTGATCCAGGTGTGGTTGAGTAGTTGACTGTTCACTTTCCATGAGTTTGTAGGCTTTCTGGGGGTAGCATTGTTGTTGAATTCTAACTTTAGTCCATGGTGATCTGATAAGATGCAGGAGGTTACGAATATTTTTTTGTAACTGTGCAAGTTTGCTTTGTTACCGAGTATGTGGTCAATTTTCGAGAAGGTTCCATGAGCTGCAAAGAAGAAGGTATATTCTTTCCTATTTGGGTGGAATGTTCTATAGATGTCTGTTAATTCCATTTGATTCATTACCTCCATTAATTCTCTTATTTCTCTGTTCGGTTTCTGTCTGATTGACCTGTTCATTGGTGAGAGAGGAGTGTTGAAGTCTCCTATTAGTATGTGCCGTTTGATGGCAGCCTTGAGTTTTAGTAATGTTTCTTTTACGTACGTGGGTGCTTTTATATTAGGGGCATAGATATTCCGGATTGAGACTTCATCCTGATGAATTGTTTCTGTTATGAGTATAAAATGTCCCTCTCTACCTTTTCTGATTGATTTAAGTTTGAAGTCTACTTTGTTAGAAATTAGTATGGCCACACCTGCTTGTTTCTTAGGTCCATTTGCTTGATAAGCCTTTTCCCAGCCCTTTACTCTGAGTAGGTGCCTGTCTTTGTGGTTGAGGTGTGTTTCTTGGAAACAGCAGAATGTTGGATCCTGTTTTCGTATCCAATCTCTTAGCCTGTGCCTTTTTATAGGTGAGTTGAGTCCATTGACATTAAGTGATATTAATGACCAGTAGTTGTTAACTCCCGTCACTTTTTAGGCAGTAGAATTTGTGTGTTTTCCTTCTTTGAGTTGTGTTGGTGAAGGGTCTCTAGATGTCTGAGTTATTGTGGTCATTGTTGGACTCCTTGGTTAGTGATTTTCCTTCTATTACTTTCTGTAAGGCTGGATTTGTGGCTATGTTTTGTTTAAATTTGTTTTTATCCTGGAAAATTTTGTTTTCTCCATTTATAGTGAATGAAAGCTTGGCTGGGTATTGTAGTCTGGGCTTGTATCCATGGTCTCTTAGTTTCTGGAGAACCTCTATCCAGGACTTTCTGGCTTTCATGGTTTCAATAGAAAAGTCAGGTGTAAGTCTGATAGGTTTACCTTTATAAGTAACTTGGCCTTTTTCCTTTGCAGCTCTTAATATTCTTTCTTTATTCTGTATGCTTTGTGTTTTGATTATTATATGGCGAGGGGATTTTTTTTATCCAGTCTATTCGGTGTTCTGAATGCTTCTTGAACCTTCATAGGTATATCTTTCTTTATGTTGGAAAAGTTTTCTTCTATAATTTTATTAAATATATTTTCTGGACTTTTGAGCTGCACTTCTTCTCCTTCTTCTACTCCTATTATTCTTAGGTTTGGTGTTTTTATTGTGTCCCAGATTTCCTGAATGTTTTGTGATGAGAGTTTGTTGGATTTGCTGTTTTCTTTGATCAGTGCGTTTATTTTCTCTATGGTATCTTCAGAATCTGAGACTCATTCTTTTATCTCTTGTATTCTGTTGGTTATGCTTGTTTCTGTAGTCTCTATTCGTTTACCTAGATTTTCCATGTCCAGCCGGCCTTCTGTTTGTGTTTTCTTCCTTCCCTCCATTTCAGTTTTCGAGTCTTGAACTGTTTCAATTATATGCTTGATTGCTTTTCCTTGGTTTCCTAGGGTATCATTCACTGATTTACTCAATTCTTCAAACTTTCTGTTATACTTCTCATCCATTTCTATAAGGGCGTTTTTACATGCTGTTTAAGGGCCTCTATCACTTTCATAAAGTCAATTTTTTCTACTTCTTCTTGATTAAGGTGTTCATGTCCTCCTGTTGTGAAGTCGCTGGATTCTGGTGGTTTCATGTTGTTTTTCTGATTGTTGGGTGAATTCTTGCATTGGTGCCTGCCCATCTCTTCCACTGAATGGTCCCCTATGGATCTTCTTTTACAGGATCAGGTCTCCTTGCCCACTGATATACTTTCCCAGTGATGTCACTCCCCAATGATGGCTCTCCTGTTGCCTAGATTTGATCT
The DNA here is from genome assembly GCA_028537955.1 of Microtus californicus. Taxonomy (NCBI): domain Eukaryota; kingdom Metazoa; phylum Chordata; class Mammalia; order Rodentia; family Cricetidae; genus Microtus; species Microtus californicus. The sequence continues at coordinate 95,509 of JAQJZF010000073.1, forward strand.
CTGTAATGCTTGGGTAGCTCATAAACAAAGGGCCTACCTTGCTTGCTGCAGGCAAGCTATTGAGACAAAGGAACTACTGCCCTCCTGGTTGCCCTCCCGCTTTGGATTCGGTCCCAGTGCCTGAGCAGGCTGAGCTGGGTGATATTATGTGGCCAAAGAGGGGAGGGAGGCAGAAGGGGGAGGGTTCTGGATGCAAGCTGGGTGTTATAGAAAGAGAGAGGAGCTATCAGGCAGTATAGCCCCTGCAGGAAGACCAGGAAGTGTAGGTGGGATGAAGAAAGTCTGAGTTCCCTGTCCCGGGCTGCTGCCACGGGTCAGAAACTCACTCACCCCAATGATGGCTCTCCTGGTGCCCAGATGGGATCTCCGTGCTGCTTGGGTAGCTCGTAAACAAAGGGCCTACCTTGCTTGCTGCAGGCAGACTATTGAGACAAAGGAATTACCGTCCTCCCGATTGCCCTCCCGCTTTGGATTCCTTTAATAGATTTTATTTTGTCTTACTGGACATTATTTTCATGTTGCAAGAAGAGGGCTGCTTGTTTGTCCTGGCCACCTGGCTAGCTTAGCCCTGAAATAACCACAGAGAAACTGTATTAATTAAATCATTGCTTGGCCCATTAGTTCTAGTTTCTTTTTGACTAATTCTTACATCTTAATTTACCTCATTTCTATTAAACTGTGTATCGCCACATGGCAGTGTCTTACCGGGCAAAATTCCCAGTGTCTGTTGCTGACAGATCCATGACATCTCTCCGACTCTGCTTCATTTCTTCCAGTATTCACTTCCATTTTCCCCACCTACCTAAGTTTTGCCCTATCAATAGGCCATGTCAGTTTCTTTATTCATTAAGCAAGAAAAACAACACAAATTCAATAGACCCTCCCACACCATTTCCCCTTTTCTGTATAAACAAAAAGGAAGATTTTAACATAGTAAAATTACACATAACAAAACAGGTATCAAACAAGCAGTACATTTGCAATATTTATATTTACTTTATCTTTTATAATAACTAAGAAAAACTATACCTATATCTATAAATTCTTCAATTCCATCAAAGACTTCAGAAGAATATGATATTACCTAAGTAAACAGGAAGTACATTGTAATCAATGTCCAAAGCTCTAGAAATGACAGAGACATCTCACTGCCTGGATATAGATGATAGATAAAGAGATGACAGAAAGATAATAGAGGAAGCAATGATAGAGAAAGAGATGATAGACTGGAGAAAGAAATTATGGAGGATAGAGATGACAGAGAAATAAATAATAGAGAGATGATAGAGAAAGAGATGATAGAGAAAGAGATACTAGAGAAAATGATGACAGAGAGATGATAAAGGAAGAGATGATAGAGAAAAAGATGATAGAGCAAGAGGTAATAAAGAGATGATAGAAAAAGAGATGCTAGAGGAAGAGATGATAGAGGAAGAGATGATAGAGGAAGAGATGACAAAGATAATAGAGGAAGAGATGATAGAGAAGGAGGTGATAGAAAAAGAGATGACAGAAAGATAATAGAGGAAGAGATGATAGAGAAAGAGATAATAGACTAGAGAAAGAAATTATGGAGGATAGAGAAAGAAATAATAAAGAGATGATAGAGAGATGATGGAGAAAGAGAAGATAGAGAAAGGGATGGCAGAGGAAGAGATGACAGAGAGATAATAAAGGAAAAGATGATAGAGAAAGAGATGATAGAGAAATAGAAGAGATGATAGAGAGGTGATAGGGAAATGGATGATAGACTAGAGAAAGAAATGATGGAGGATAGAGATAGAGATAATAGATGATAGTGATATGGTAGAAAAAAAGATGATAGAGAAAGAGATGACAGAGAGATAATTGAGATGATAAAGAGAGGACAGATGATAGTGGAAGAGATGATATAATAGAGAAAGAAATGATGGAGTATAGAGATGATCGAGAGATGACAGAATGATAGAGAGATAAAGAAAGGAATATAGAGAGAAATAGAGAAATACATATAGAGAGAACAGCAAATTGCAGATAGACACTGCAATTTCATTTCTTGGTCACCCAGACCCAAATAATCACACAAAGCTATATTAATTACAACATTTACTGATGTGCCTTCCCAGTGATGGCACTCTCCCATGATGGCTCTTTAGGTGCCCCAGTGATGGCTCTCCTGGTGCCAAGATCAGATCTCCGTGCTGGTTGGGTAGCTCATAAACAAAGCGCCTACCTTGCTTGCTGCAGGCAGGCTATTGAAACAAAGGAATTCCCACCCGCCCGGCTGCCCTCCGGATTCAATTCCAGTGCTCAGACAGGCTGAGCTGGGTGATGTTATGTGCCCAAAGACAGCAGGGAGGCAGAAGTGGGGAGGGTTCTGGATACACGCTGGGTGAGATAAGAAGAGAGAGGCAGTATGCAGGAGTATAGGCCCTGCAGGAAGAAATTCCTTGATCTGGGCTGCTGCTGCGGGTCAGAAACTCATTCACCCCAGAGATGGTTCTCCTGGTGCCAAGATCAGATCTCCGTGCTGGTTGGGTAGCTCATCAACAAAGTGCCTACCTCGCTTGCTGCAGGCCGGCTGTTGAAACAAAGGAATTTCCGCCCACCCGGCTGCTCTTTCGATTCGATCCCAGTGCCCAGACAGGCTAAGCTGGGTGCTGTTATGTGCCCAAAGACGGCAGGGAGGCAGAAGTGGGGAGGGTTCTGGATGCATGCTGGGTGAGATAGGAAGAGAGAGGCAGTATGCAGGAGTCCTATTTCAACTTTTATCATAGTGTCAAGGAATATCTTGGGACTTGGCTTTTACTAAATTCTCCTCCCCAATTGAGTATCATGAAAACTTATAGAAGGACTAAAGAGGCTGGTGGGTACTTCCTGCTTTCCCCTGCAAAGAACCTTCGGTAAAGAGTGAATGGTTTCACAATGAAGCTCATTTTGTTGAGCTTTTCTTTTCTGTGATGTTGAAAACACTGGCCAATCTCCTCAAAATGGTTTATCTCAACATGGCTTTATCTTTCTTCCCCTTTCCACAGGGGCCTCTTCAATTTCCCTTAAGGGTAGCTGTCTCGCTTCCTCTTAGAAGTCCTCACCCCACCAGGAGCTGTTTTTACTTCAGTGATCAACTATGAATAAGGAAACCACCCAGTACTCTTCAGCCCTCTTCATCAGAGAGAGACTCAAACAAACCTATGCCCACCATCTCCCATCAATGTCATAAGGCCCTATGTCTGTAAGTATGTGAACCCTTGGAGAGAGTTTCTCTGAAACTAGGTTCCCCTTTTAGCTCAAGAAAATCCAGACACTCAACTGATAACACAAGTAGTAAGAAAGAGATGTACTATCTGGAGTCCTTTGACTCCAGCCCTGCTCCTTGTGGGCTCATGGGCTTATGAACAAAGGGGCAGCAGCATCTGATTCTCAGTTATTATGGTCACAATGGTGGAAATGCCAGATATTCCCAGTGGTCTATATCCCCTAGCTAGGCCCATTCCCTGAAGTTTCCAAATAAAACCTCCTAAAATAGCACCAGCTAGGGACAACATATTCTACACATGAGTCTGGGGATGGCATTCAACCCATAACACATCAAGCATATTTTCATAACACATCAACACACATTTTCCACGTGTGTTGAGCTTCTACTCCATGTTGTGTGGCACCAAGCTTCAAGGAACAGCAGGTTTGACCTCAGAGCTTGCATGTGTGATGAACTGAAAAGTCAGAAGGATGAGAATGTCCAGTGCCTCCCATAAAACATTCCTTCAGTGAACACTGGCTATCTCATCCTTAACATTGTTACTGTCAAATCGAATTGGAAATTCATGCCTTATGGGCATCTTTGGCAACACTGGTCTTCATTTATATAGGGAATATTACAAATAATGACAACTTTTCTCCCCCTCTAGGGATAAAAAAGAGACAGAGAAACTCATTGATGTATACATGAATAAGCACATCTGCCCACCACCAAGAAACCATTACTCTGTATGTATGTCTGCATGATATCCGCGTTCTATCATTTGTTTCTCATGGTTGGCCCAGGGCTAACAGCACCAGGATGACAAAAGCAGCTTGCTAAGGTCTGAGAAAGTGGCAGGGAAATCTCTTTCAGCCACTGCTTTTCAAGGCTACTCATCATCACTGCCAGCATCCTTCCTGGTGTAGGTAGTCAGGCCAAGAGGGAGAAAGAAGAAACAGGATGCTATTCTACTTTGCCTGTCCTGCTACTTCTGGAGTGTCTGAACCTCACTCCCCCCTTTACACAGCTACCTTCTTACTTCAGCTGGCCAGGGGTACAGAAGACAAGAGTGGGCACAATGGGACATAATGGAATATGGCTATGGTCCCTATTTCCTGCTTATTTCCCAGGCCCCATTAGGGCTTCTACCAATCCACAGATAATTCGATATCTCAGCAACCTCTCCTCAGTAATTTATAGCCTTAGTATACTGGGCTCCCTATCTTTACCCCCACCTGGCCCCATTTGTAGAGGCATGGTTAGAGTTTTAAGCACCACCAACAACTTGTCTCTGTTTCAGACATCAAAGAGGGATATTTCAAAGTTTGAATACTCCTGTCCAGCAGGAAGGACAGACACCACTGCTAGATGACAACACATTCTGACATCTGTGCTTTCTTCAGCTGTTGTTTATCATCAAATCGCTCTGTCCCATTTCCTGCCACTATCAATCTTATTTTCCTGCCACTGTTCATCTCTCATTCAATAACTTTGTCAAAGCTCTCCCTGGCAAGGCCAATTCCTTGTTGTGGTCATCAGTCTTCTCAGTGTGACCCTCTGCAGATGGCATTTCATGGTCATTCACAATAACAGCTGAATTCCTCACACAAGTGACTTTCTGAAAGGAAAAGTCACTTATGGCTGATACTGCTAGTCTTTGTTGTGCCTTTACCTAGAGTCAATTACTCAATCCAAATTGATAGCATTTTCTTTAAAAAAAAAAAGAGTAGCTTTTGTGAGTGTTGATACATGGACCCAAAACACCATGAAAAACAGTGGTTATGTTTATGGGAAAATGCAGAAAGCTTGATCAATGGATTTCCACATGCACACCTTATTTATAAATGAGCATGACAGACTGATAAAGGAACCAAATGCAGTTGAGCAGGGGACCACTTGCAGATTGAGATGTCCACCAGTAGATGGCAGCATAAAAGAACCTAATCTGGACATTATCTCCTTCAGTAGGGGACAGGATTCTGTGATAACGTGTTGCAAGTAGAGGGTCCCTTGTTTGTCCTGGCCACCTGGCTAGCTAACACACGAAATGATCACATAGAAACTGTATTCATTAAAACACTGCGTGGCCCATTAGCTCTAGTTTCTTATTGGCTAATTCTTACATCTTAATTTAACACCTTTCTATTAATCTGTATATCGCCATGTAACTGTGGCTTACTGGCAAGATTCTTACCAGCGTCTGTGTCAGGCAGAAGATCCATGATGTCTCTCACTCTGCCCTTCTTCCCAGCATTCATTTTTGTCTTCTCCACCTACCTAAATTCTTCCCTATCAGGCCCAAAGCAGTTTCTTTATTCATATAACAAAGGAAAGCAACACATGAGCTGAAGAACCTCCTACACCATTTCCCGTTTTCCTGTTTAAGCAAAAAGGAAGGCTTTAACTTTAACATAATAAAATTACATATAACAAAACAGGTATCAAGCAAGAATTACAGTAACAATATTTATATCTACTTTATCTTTTACCATTACTAAGGAGAACTATAATTAGAAATTCTTCAAATCCACCAAAGAATCCAAAGGATATAATATTACCTAAGTAAACAGGAAATGCATTGTAAGCAACTTCCAAAACTCTAAAATTGACAAAGACATCTTGCTGCCTAGACAATCACCCAAAGTTCTTCTGTACTGTTGGGACAGCCATCTTCAGCCTATAGACCCATAGTATCCAGCAAACTTTTCCACGAAACAGGAAAATTCAAAGACAGTTCAGTCACTTTCTTCTGTATCCTACAGAATATCTCACAGACACTTTCATGAAGAAGGAACCACAAAAGATCATACCACCTGTAAGCAAGTTCAGCAGTCATCTCTCTGTAAATTCTTCATGTCCAGTTTGTGCAACAGTCCAGGCAAGAGCAGTTTCTTGCCCAAATGGCTAACCAACTTCATAAAGAGACTCTCCAATGCCCATCTTCCCCAAGAAGTAGCTTGATGCTGCCAGGAGCATACGTGTCTCATTGTCATGAAAAGCCCTAATTGTTAAAATATTTTAAATGACATATTCTGTAGTCTTTGAAAGATATGAAGAATGCCTATCTATCTGAAATATATCTATGCACATCTAGAAAATCATGACTACAAAGTTGACTATTGTAGATGATTATTTATTAACTTATATTTCTTAATTATATATTTTTAAATGAGCTACACAACCACAATACCTTAATCAAGATCAGACATACATATACATATAACAAAGTTGACCTTAAATACATATCAATAAAGTAAGATCTCTACCAATGAAAATTATTCATATCTTTATAATATCCCCCTTTAAATGTAAACAAACAATTATAAACAATATTTGGGACTATGGGCACAGTTTTTTCTCTCCAAACTGCTTCCTGGTATATGTGGGCACTGTAAATCAGGTCTTTCATGGTGTATACTGTGTGCTAGGTTTATCTCAGTCAGTAGTTGAGCAAAGTAATATTTTGAGGGGGTTCACAGCACTTTTCATGGTGCATGGTCTATTATGCCATATTGGTCTAGAAGCAGGTTCTCATCTTCTGTGAAAAAAAAAAAGACAAACCTCTTTTCCAAAGCACCATATCCTTAGACCCACATCCTGAAGTCAAGATACATTTATAATATATATGTTGGTTTAGCTTAGAACCACGTACAGTGAAATGTCTCCCTGTACTTAACTCCTTTAGTGTCAAAAAGTTTAAAGAAAACGTGAAATATACAGAATCCAGACTCTCTTTGAATTATCTATTTTTTTTTAAATTGAGGAAAAAATTTCCGCCTCATCCCATCCTCCCGCTCCTCCCCCCTCCCCCCACTCCTCTCCCCTTCTCCCCACTCCTCACCCCCTCCCCCCACTTCTCTCCCCTTCCCTCTGCAGTCTGAAGAGCAGCCAGGGTTCCCTGCCCTGTGGAAAGTCCAAAGTCCTCGCCCCTCCATCCTGGTCTAGGAAGGTGAACATCCAAACTGGCTAGGCACCCTCAAAGCCAGATCATGATGCAGGATCAAAACCCAGTGCCATTGTCCCTGGCTTCTCAGCAGCCCTCATTGTCCGCCATATTCAGAGAGTCCGGTTTTATCCCCTGCTTTTTCAGTCACAGTCCAGCTGGCCTTGGTGAGCTCTCAATAGATCAGCCCCACTGTCTCGGTGGGTGGGTGCACCCCTTGTGGTCCTGACTTCTTTGCTCATGTTCACCCTCCTTCTGTTCCTCATTGGGACTTTGGGAGTTCCATCCAGTGCTCCAGTGTGGGTCTCTGTCTCTATCTCCATCCATCGCCAGATGAGGGTTCTATGGTGATATGCAAGATATTCATCAGTATGGCTATAGGATAGGGTTATTTCAGGTTCTCTATCCTCAACTGCCCCAGGAACTAACTGGGGACCTCGCCTTGGACATCTGGAAGCACTTCTAGGTCCAAGTCTCTTGCCAACCCTAAGATGGCTCCCTTAATTAAGATATGTGCTTCCCTGCTCCCCTATCAAGCTTCCTTTATCCCAATCATCCCATTTCCCCAAGTTCTCCCCATCCTACCCTTCTCACTTTTCTCTCCCCATCTCCCCTTACCCCCTCCCACCCCACCCCCAAGATCCCGATTTTTTGCCCAGCAATCTTGTCTACTTCCGATACCCAGGAGGATAGCTATATGTTTTTCTTTGGGTTCACCTTCTTATCTAGCTTCTTTAGGATAACAAATTATAGACTCACTGACCTTTATTTATGGCTAGAACCCAATTATGAGTGACTACATACCTTGTTCATCTTTTTGGGTCTGGGTTACCTCACTCAGGATAGTATTTTCTATTTCCATCCATTTGCATGCAAAATTCGAGAAGTCATTGTTTTTTACTGCTGAGTAGTACTCTAATGTGTATATATTCCACACTTTCTTCAACCATTCTTCCATTGACGGACATCTAGGTTGTTTCCAGGTTCTGGCTATTACAAATAATGCTGCTATGAACATAGTTGAACAAATGCCCTTGTCATATGATCAGGCATCTCTTGGGTATATTCCCAAGAGTGGCATTGCTGGGTCCAGGGGTAGGTTGATCCCGAATTTCCTGAGAAACCGAAATACTGCTTTCCAAAGTGGTTGCACAAGTTTGCATTCCCACCAGCAATGGATGAGGGTACACCTTCCTCCACAACCTCTCCAGCAGAGGCTATCATTGGTGTTTTTGATTTTAGCCAATCTGACAGGTGTAAGATGATATCTCAAAGTTGTTTTGATTTGCATTTCCCTGATCGCTAAGGAGGTTGAGCATGACCTTAAGTGTCTTTTGGCCATTTGAACTTCTTCTGTTGAGAATTCTCTGTTCAGATCAGTGCCCCATTTTTTAATTGGGTTAATTAGCCTTTTAAAGTCTAGTTTCTTGAGTTCTTTATATATTTTGGAGATCAGACCTTTGTCTGTTGCGGGGTTGGTGAAGATCTTCTCCCAGTCAGTGGGTTGCCTTTTTGTCTTAGTGACAGTGTCCTTTGCTTTACAGAAGCTTCTCAGTTTCAGTAGGTCCCATTTATTCAATGTTGCCCTTAATGTCTGTGCTGCTGGGGTTATACCTAGGAAGCGATCACCTGTGCCCATCTGTTGTAGGATGCTTCCCAATTTCTCTTCTATCAGGTTCAGTGTGTTCGGACTGATATTGAGGTCTTTGTTCCATTTGGACTTGAGTTTTGTGCATGGTGATAGATATGGGTCAATTTTCATTCTTCTATAGGTTGACATCCAGTTGTGCCAGCACCATTTGTTGAAGATGCTTTCTTTCTTCCATTGTATACTTTTAGCTCCTTTATCGAAAATGAGGTGTTCATAGGTTTGTGGGTTAAGATCTGGGTCTTCTATACGATTCCATTGGTCGACTTCTCTGTTTTTATGCCAATACCACACTGTTTTCATTACTGTGGCTCTGTAATAGAGTTTGAAGTCAGGGATGGTAATGCCTCCAGATGTTCCTTTATTATATAAGACTGTTTTGGCTATCCTAGGTTTTTTGTTTTTCCATATAAAGTTGATTATTGTCCTCTCAAGCTCTGTGAAGAATTTTGATGGGACCTTGATGGGGATTGCATTGAATCTATAAATTGCCTTTGGTAGAATTGCCATTTTTACTATGTTGATCCTCCCAATCCAAGAGCAAGGGAGATCCTTCCATTTTCTGGTATCCTATTCAATTTCTTTCTTCAATTCCTTAAAGTTCTTGTCAAATAGATCTTTCACTTCCTTGGTTGGAGTTACCCCAAGATATTTTAAGCTATTTGTGGCTATCGTGAAAGGTGATGTTTCTTTGATTTCCCTCTCTGCTTCCATATCCTTTGTGTATAGGAGGGTGACTGATTTTTTGGAGTTGATCTTGTATCCTGCCACATTACTAAAGGTGTTTATCAGCTTTAGGAGTTCTTTGGTGGAGTTTTTGGGGTCACTTATGTACACTATCATATCATCAGCAAATAATGAAAGTTTAACCTCTTCCTTCCCAATTCGAATCCCCTTGATCCCCTTATGTTGTCTTATTGCTATTGCTAAAACTTCAAGCACTATATTGAAGATGTATGGAGAGAGTGGACAGCCTTGCCGTGTTCCTGATTTTAGTGGGATGGCTTTGAGTTTTTCTCCGTTTAGTTTGATGTTAGCTGTTGGTTTGCTGTAAATAGCTTTTATTATATTTAGGTATGTCCCTTGTATCCCTAATCTCTCCAAGACTTTTATCATAAAGCGATGTTGAATTTTGTCAAAAGCTTTTTCAGCATCTAATGAAATGATCATATGGTTTTTTTCTTTCAGTTTATTTATATGATGGATTACATTGATAGATTTTCGTATGTTGAACCAGCCCTGCATCTCTGGGATGAAGCCTACTTGATCATAATGGATAATTTTTCTAATGTGTTCTTGGATATGGTTTGCCAGTATTTTGTTGAGGATTTTTGCGTCAATGTTCATGAGTGAGATTGGCCTGTAATTCTCTTTCTTGGTTGAGTCTTTGTGTGGTTTTGGTATCAGAGTGACTGTAGCTTCATAAAAGGAATTTGGCAATGACTCTTCTGTTTCTATATTGTGAAATACATTAAGGAGTATAGGTATTAGGTCTTCTTGGAAGTTCTGGTAGAATTCCGCATTGAAACCACCTGGTCCTCAGCTTCTTTTGGTAGGGAGGTTTTTGATAACAGCTTCTAATTCTTCGCAACTAACAGGTCTATTTAGACTGTTCACCTGGTCCTGGTTTAACTTTGGTAAATGGTATTTATCTAAAAACGTGTCCATTTCTTTTACATTTTCCAGTTTTGTGGCATACAGGCTTTTGTAGTAAGATCTAATGATTCTTTGAATTTCCTCTCTGTCTCTGGTTATTTCCCCCTTTTCATTTCTGATCTTATTAATTTGCAAATTCTCTCTCTGCCATTTGATTAGTTTGGATAGGGGTTTGTCCATCTTGTTGATTTTCTCCAGGAACAGCTTTTTGTTTCATTGATTCTTTGTATTGTTTTCTGTGTTTCTATTTTTTTGATTTCAGCTCTCAGTTTGGTTATTTCCAGTCTTCTACTCCTCCTAGGTGAGTCTGCTTCTTTTTTTTTCTAGAGCTTTCAGGTAGGCTGTTAAGTCTCCAATGTGTGCTTTCACTGTTTTCCTTAGGTGGGCACTTAGTTCTATGAACTTTCCTCTTAGGACTGCTTTCATAGTGTCCCATAAGTTTGAGTATGTTGTTTCTTTATTTTCATTGAATTCCAGGAAGACTTTAATTTCTTTCTTTATTTCTTCCTTAATCCAGGTATGGTTCAGTAGTTGACTGTTCAGTTTCCATGAATTTTTATGCTTTCTGGGGGTAGCATTGTTGTTGAATTCTAGCTTTAATCCATGGTGATCTGATAAGACACAGGTTGTTACTAATATTTTTTTGTAACTGTGGATGTTTGCTTTGTTACCAACTATGTGGTCGATTTTTGAGAAGGTTCCATGAGCTGCAAAGAAGAAGGTATATTCTTTCCTATTTGGGTGGAATGTTCTATAGATGTCTGCTAAGTCCATTTGCTTCATTACCTCCATTAATTCTCTTATTTCTCTGTTAGGTTTCTGTCTGATTGACCTGTCCATTGGTGAGAGAGGAGTGTTGAAGTCTCCTACTATTAGTGTGTGCGGTTTGATGGCTGCCTTGAGTTTTAGCAATGTTTCTTTTACGTACGTGTGTGCTTTTATATTAGGGGCATAGATATTCAGGATTGAGACTTCATCCTTTTGAACTGTTCCTGTTATGAGTATAAAATGCCCCTCTCCATCTCTTCTGATTGATTTAAGTTTGAAGTCAAACTTGTTAGAGATTAGTATGGCCACGCCTGCTTGTTTCTTTGCTCCATTTGCTTGATGAGCCTTTTCCCAGCCCTTTACTCTGAGTAGGTGCCTGTCTTTGTGGTTGAGGTGTGTTTCTTGTAAGCAGCAGAATGTTGGATCCTGTTTTCTTATCCAGTCTCTTAGCCTGTGCCTTTTTATAGGTGAGTTGAGTCCATTGACATTAAGTGATATTAATGACCAGTGGTTGTTAACTCCGGTCACTTTTTTAGACATAGAGATTGTGTGTTTCACTTCTTTGTGTTGTGTTGGTGAGGGGTCTCTAGATGTTTGAGATATTGTGGTCGTTGTTGGGCTCCTTGGTTAGTGATTTTCCTTCTATTACTTTCTGTAAGGCTGGATTTGTGGCTACGTATTGTTTAAATTTGTTTTTATCCTTAAAAAATTTATTTTCTCCATTTATAGTGAACGAAAGCTTGGCTGGGTATAGTAGTCTGGGCTTGCATCCATGGTCTCTCAGTTTCTGCTGTACATCTATCCAGGACCTTCTGGCTTTCATGGTTTCCATGGAGAAGTCAGGTGTAAGTCTGATAGGTTTACCTTTATAAGTAACTTGGCCTTTTTCCTTTGCAGCTCTTAATATTCTTTCTTTATTCAGTATGCTTTGTGTTTTGATTATTATATGGCGAGGGGATGGTTTTTTTTGATCCAGCCTAATTGGTGTTGTGTATGCTTCTTGAACCTTCATAGGTATATCTTTCTTTATGTTGGGAAAGTTTTCTTCTATAATTTTATTAAATATATTTTCTGGACCATTGAGCTGCACTTCTTCTCCTTCTTCTACTCCTATTATTCTTATGTTTGGTCTTTTTATTGTGTCCCAGATTTCCTGAATGTTTTGTGATGAAAATTTGTTGGACTTGCTGTTTTCTTTGATCAGTGTGTTTATTTTCTCTATGGTGTCTTCAGAATCTGAGATTCTTTCTTCTATCTCTTGTATTCTGTTGGATATGCTTGTTTCTGTAATCTCGGTTTGTTTACTTAAATTTTCCATGTTCAGCCGGCCTTCTGTTTGTGTTTTCTTCTTTGCCTCCATTTCAGTTTTCGAGTCTTGAACTGTTTCCATTATCTGTTTGATTGTTTTTCCTTGGTTTTCTAGGGTATCATTCACTGATTTGTTCAATTCTTCAAATTTTCTGTTATATTTCTCATCGATTTCTATAAGGGCGTTCTTTACATGCTGTTTAAGGGCGTCAATCACTTTCATGAAGTCAGTCTTTTCTTCTTCTTCTTGATTAAGGTGTTCATGTCCCCCCATTGTGAGTTCGCAGGTTTCTGGTGGCTTCATGTTGGTTTTCAGATTGTTGGGTGAATTCTTGCATTGGCGCCTCCCCATCTCTTCCTCCGAATGCTCCCCTATGGATCTTCTTTTTCAGGATCTGGTCTCCTTACCTATTGATGTACCTTCCCAGTGATGGCTCTCGCCAGTGATGGCTCTCCTGGCACAGAGATCAGGTCTCTGAGCCCAATGTTGGGTCTCCTGCCGAGATCAGGTCTCCGTGCTGGTTGGGTAGATCCTAAACAAAGCGCCTACCTTGCTTGATGCAGGCAGGCTAGTGAAACAAGAGAACTCCCGCCCACTAGGTTGCCCTGAGGATTCGGAGGGGACCCAGCGCCCAGACAGGCTGAGCTGGGTGATGTTATGTGCCCAGAGACGGCAAGGGGAGCGAGGTGGGGAGGGATGCAAGCTGGGTGGGATAGGAAGAAAGAAGCAATATGCAGGGCTTAGAGGCCCTGCAGAGAGCTCAAGAAGGATAGGGGGATGAGGAACTTCTCAGTTCCCTGTCCCGGGCTGCCGCCACGGGGTCAGAAACTCACCCCAATGTTGGGTCTCCTGGCGCCAAGATCAGGTCTCTGTGCTGTTTGCGTAGCTCCTAAACAAAGCGCCTACCTTGCTTGATGCAGGCAGGCTAGTGAAACAAAGGAACTCCCGCCGCTAGGTTGCCCTGAAGATTCGGAGGGGACCCAGCACCCAGACAGGCTGAGCTGGGTGATGTTATGTGCCCAGAGACGGCAAGGGCTGAATTATCTATTTTTATGTGGCTTATTTTGATTTACTTCTTTTTTTAAAGATTTATTTATTTATTTATTTATTGTGCATACAACATTATGCCTCCATGTATGCCCACACACCAGGAGTGGGTTCCAGATCTCATTACAGATGGTTATGAGCCACCATGTGGTTGCTGTGAATTGAACTCATGACCTCTGGAAGTGCAGACAGTGCCCTTAACCACCAAGCCATCTCTCCAGCCCTCTCTTTACTTCTTTTAATTTATGACATCTATATAATGTCTCTTTAAAGATTTTACCTCAATTTTTTAAGCATTCCCTTTATTTTATGACTCTCTACACTTTTTCTTCTCTCTCCCAAGCCTACGTACACCCATCCAACACTGTGACCTATTTAGAGGTCATTTATGTCTGAATCTGTCCTATTGTGTATCTGTAATTCTTTACTGTCCAGGAGTGTAGTATTATGAGCGGCGGGGCTGCATCCTCAGCACCACAGCCGCCTGGCTAGCTTATGCCCTGAAATAACAACACACAAATTGTATTCTTTTAAACACTGCTTGGCCCATTTCTATCTAGCCTCTTCTAGGCTAATTCTCACATATTAATTTAGCCCATTTCTAATCATCTGTGTAGCACCGGTCTTACCGGGAAGATTCTAGCCTACGTCCATCCTGGGTCGGAGCTTCATCGTGTGTGCCTACCGGGGAGTGGGGAGCATGGCGTCTCTCCTCCAGAGAGCAGAGCTGTCGAGTCTGAGCTCACTTCCTCTTCCTCCCAGCATTGTGTTCTCTTTACTCCACCCACCTATGTTTTAACCTATGAGGGCCAAGCAGTTTCTTTATTACTTAACCAATGAAATCAACAGATTGATATATGACACTCCCACATCACTTCCCCTTAATCTGTTTAAACAAAAAAGGAAGGCTTTAACTTTAACATAGCAAAATTACATATAACAAAACAGCATGGGATAAATCCGGACTAGCTGAATATAGTGGACAATGACGAATACTAAGAACTCAAGAACAATGGCAGTGGGTTTTTGACCCTACTGCACGTACTGGCTTTGGGGGAGACTAGACAGTTTGAATGCTCACCTTACTAGACCTGGATAGAGGTGGGCGGCCCTTGGGCTTCCCACAGGTCAGGGAACCCTGATTGCTCTTCGAGCTAATAAGGGAGGGGGACTTGATGTGGGAGGGGGAGGGAAATGGGAGGCAGTGGCGGGGAGGAGGCGGAAATCCTTAATAAATAAATAAATTTAAAAAAAAACAAACAAAAAACAAAACAGTTATCAAGCAAGAATTATAGTTACAATATTTATATCTATTTTATCTTTTATCATAACAATGGAAAACTATAACTATCTATCTATTCTTCAACTCCATCAAAGACTCCAGAAGAATACAATATTACCTAAGCAAACAAAAAGTAAGCAACTTTTAAAACTCTAGAAATGACAGAGACATCTTGCTGCCTGGACAGTCACCTAAAGTTCCTCTGTACCGTTGGGGCATCCATCTTCGGCCTATAGGCCCATAGTTTCCAGCAGACATTTCCACAAAGCAGGAAATTTCAAAGGCAGTCACTATCTGCTTGTCCTGAAGAATGTCTTGCAGACTCTTTCATGAATCAGGAACCCCGAAAGATAATCTCACCTTTAGGCAAGTTTAGCAGTCCTCTCTCTGCGGGTTCTCTGTGTCCAGTTTATGCAATAGTCCAGGCAAGAACAGTTTCTTGCCCAAATGGCTATCGAACTCCATAAGGATCCTCTTCGATGCCCATCTTCTTCTTGAAGTAGATTGGTGCTGCCAGGAGCAGAGTGTCTCATTGTCCTGAAAAGTCCTAAGTTATTAAAACATTAAATGCCATATTTTGCAGTCTTTGAAAGATATGAAGAATGCCTAACTGAAATATATCTCTATATATCTAGAAAATCTAACTAACATGACTACAAGCTTGACTATTACTTATGATTATCTATTAACCTATATTTCTTAATTATACATTACATTTTTTAATGAACTACACAATCACAATATCTTAATCAATAGCAGAAATATGCATATACATATAACAAAATTGACCTTAAATCTCTATCAATAAAGCAAAATCTATACTAATACAAATTATTCATATCTATATCATATCACCCTTTAAATGTAAAATAACATTTATAAACCATATTTGGGAACATGGGCGCAGTTTTTTCTCTCCAAACTGCTTCCTGCTGAATGGGGGCGCTGTCATTTAGGTATTTGAGGGTATAACCTTTGTGCTAGTTTCATCTCAGTCATCAATTGAGTGAAGTAATTTTTTGAAGGTGTTCACAGCAACCTTTCAGGAAGACGTGGTCCATCATACCATATTGGAATAGAAGAAATGAACAGGATCTCATCTGTGAAAACAAAATAAGAAACTCCTTTCCAAAGCATTATGTCCTTAGATACAAATTTCAAAGTCAAGGCATTTTCAAAATATCTATGTTGGATTAGTTCAGCAGCATTTATAAACAAATATCTTTTTAGCAGCTGTTGCTCTTTCCTCAGCATTCAAATAATTCAAAGAGAACATAATAGCATACAGTATCAATATTCTCTGTATATTTTCCATCTTTGTGCCGCTTTATTTTAACCTCTACTTTGTTTATTTTTACTTTTATTTTTTGCTTTTTGAGACAGGTTCTCTGTATCTTTGACCTGGAATAACTCTGTAGACCAGGCCGTCCTTGAATTCTCAGAGATCCACCTGTCTCTGCCTCACAGGCATTGGGATTAATGGTGTGTACTACCTTGAACTCACAGAGATCTGTTTGCCTCTGCCTTCTAGGCACTGGGATTAAAGGCATGTGCTACCACACCTTGAAGTCACAGAGGTCAATCTCCCTCTGCCTTCCAAGTGTTGGGATTAAAGGTGTGTACTACCACACCCAACTATCCTCTTTCTTCCTTTTTTTAATTTTAAGAACTTGTAACTTTTAGCTTGCATATATTTTTAACACACTGTAAACCATTTAGAAATTTTCTTTCTTTATCTTTGAATCTCTCTTTACTGTATATCTCTCCTTTTCTGACCACATGAGTCTTTAATTTACCAAGCAATATCAGTAGGACTAAAGCCGTGGCTTTGGTAGCTAGATCCAGCCCATTCCTTAGCTTTCTAGCCTCATGGCTGAGGTACTGGCTGTAGCCATGTTTACTGCCACAACTCTATGGCATTTCAAGGTCCCTGCCAGCAAGGGAGCTTCAGCAGCCTGTGCTTGCAAACCGCACGAACTGCCTGCGTAAAAGAGTCAGAGTTTGCCCTGGCAGGACAGCCCAGAAAGCCGGCATTTTTAAACGGCGCAGCTTTTTTCCTGCTACGGCTGAAAACCAAAAAACATGCGTTCAGCTTTTCATCAACACCTTTTAAGTGTTTCGTGGCAGGACCTCTTAAGTGCTGCAGGGTTTTGCAACTGAAGCTGATTCACGAAGACTCTCTTAGATGAGAGCGTTTGCTTGCCTCTAGCAAGCAGAGCAGAACCGAGAAATTGCTGCTACCACGTCGGGCGCCATTTTGTAGTATTATGAGCGGCGGGGCTGCGTCCCCAGCACCCCAGCCGCCTGGCTAGCTTATGCCCTGAAATAACAACACACAAATTGTATTCTTTTAAACACTGCTTGGCCCATTTCTATCTAACCTCTTCTAGGCTAATTCTCACATATTAATTTAGCCCATTTCTAATCATCTGTGTAGCACCGGTCTTACCGGGAAGATTCTAGCCTACATCCATCCTGGGTCGGAGCTTCATCGTGTGTGCCTACCGGGGAGTGGGGAGCATGGCGTCTCTCCTCCAGAGAGAAGAGCTGTCGAGTCTGAGCTCACTTCCTCTTCCTCCCAGTATTGTGTTTTGTTTACTCCACCCACCTATGTTTTAACCTATGAGGGCCAAGCAGTTTCTTTATTACTTAACCAATGAAATCAACAGATTGATATATGACACTCCCACATCACAGGAGCACTTCTTAAAATGCTAAATGCTTCATAAAAACTTAAGTTGTGCCATTAGTAGGGGTTACATAGTAACATCTGTTTGCCTGACCAGTCTAAAACTTAAGCTGGGCTGTTATTATGGTAAATAGGGTAGCTCCTGCCTGCCATCTGCACAGTCCAGCATGGCAGAGCTGCTAGAGCCTCTGAGAGCCAAGCACACAGTCCCTCTTCAAGGCACAAAGCTGATCAAGCAAGCTGCAGCAATCTACACACAATCCCCATCCAAATGCACTGTGTCCCACAAGAGACAGAGGTCACACTAGTAGCATAGCCCAAAAAGCTGGCATTTTAAAATGGCCACTTTTTCCTGCTGCAGCTGCTGAGTCAGGAAATTCTCTCTGTGTCACCCTGCCAGCAAACAGCAAAAAGCTGTGCTAAACTTTGTATTTGTGTCTAGAATTCCTTTTCAAGCCCTCTCAGATTTTACGTGGAGATAGTTGACCACGTTGAAGGTGCCAGTTGTAGTTCTAGAAGACAAGATTTCCTCTCCCAGCAGAGTTTATCCTTAGGGTTAGGGACATCATTTAGGGGTTGATTATAACTGGTATACGTTTGAGGGTTTGGGAAAATTTTATAAACTCAGGCATCATTTTGAAGAAAAAAGTGGGGAAACTGGATGATTGGAAAATAGATTGGTTTGTTAGTTATTATTTATAGACATTTACATTGGTATAGATTCTTGTATATTGATACAAAGTTAAATATTATTGAATATTACATGTATGCATGATTCTACCTCTGTTTAAAACATTTTTATATATTGATATATATTTACAATATTGCAGTGTATATTTCTTTTTTTTTTCTGAGCGGAAGTGTAATGTTTTATTTTTTTTATTTTTTTTTATTTATTTTTTATTTTTTATTTATTTTATTTATTTTTTTTTATTGAGGAAAAAAATTTCTGCCTCATCCTATCCTCCCACTCCTCCCCCCTCCCCCCACTCCTCTCCCCCCTCCCCACTCCTCTCCCCCCTCCCCACTCCTCTCCCCCTCCCCTCACTTCTCTCCCCCTCCCCCCACTTCTCTCCCCCTCCCTTTGCAGTCTACAGAAGGAGGGTGAACATGAGCAAAGAAGTCAGGACCACAAGGGGTGCACCCACCCACAGAGACATTGGGGCTGATCTATTGCGGAGCTCACCAAGGCCAGCTGGACTGTGACTGAAAAAGCAAGGGATAAAACCGGACTCTCTGAATATGGCGGACAATGAGGGCTGCTGAGAAGCCAAGGACAATGGCACTGGGTTTTGATCCTGCATCATGTTCTGGCTTTGAGGGTGCCTAGCCAGTTTGGATGTTCACCTTCCTAGACCAGGATGGAGGGGCAAGGACTTTGGACTTTCCACAGGGCAGGGAAGTCTGGCTGCTCTTCAGACTGCAGTGTATATTTCTACCTCTGATCAAGATACTTATACATTGTTTACATTTGAAGATCATTGTCCTCATTTATTGCACAGTTGTTTATTGTCTTAGTTTTTAAGTTATGTAGGTATTAAGAATTATAGATCAGTCGTCATCTATGTTGTCATTCTTATAGTTAGACTAATGTGGTTCTTTAGATACCTAGAGATTATATTTTGCATAGATAGATAATCTTCAGCCACTTCAAAGAACTATAGAAAATGGCATTTAAATAAGTTAGAGTTCTGTTGAAGTGAGACAAAATTGCTCCTGGCAGCACCAATCTTTTCCCAAGAAAATGTTGAGCACCCAAGACACTCCACCTGGGGCTGGTTTTCTTCTTGGCAGAACTGGCCTTTGGGCAAACAAATGCCCATACCTCAACCACTGACAAAAATACATACTATCTGTAAATGAATAAAAAAGGACTGTCAAATCCTGCCAAGACAGAGTAAGATTGTTTTGAAAAGTTTCTTGCCTTTGAAAATGGTCTGTCAGTGATTTTAGGCCTTAGCCAAAGTTGGTTGCTTCAAAGTTGCAAGTGACACTTTGGGTGATTTCCCAGGTAGCCAGTTGTCTCTGTCATTTGTTGCACATTTTGGAAGTTGCTTGATTGCACTTCCTGCTTACTCAAATAATATTGTTTCCCTGGTCAAATCTTCGATGGGGTTGAAGTTTAGATTGTCATAGTTACCTTCCACATGATTTAGCCAAGCTTAATTCTGAGGCAAGATTTAAACTCCTTGAAATAGAATGTTTAATAAAACTTTCGTTGTGTGTTCTTTGATTAATATTGCTTATATGGTTTGTGATTTTATATTAGGTACCTGTTCCTATTGTATATAGTTGTATTGTGTTTGGATTGAACTTGTTTAGACAAAAGTGGGAGGTGATGGGAGAACTCTGTTAACCAATAAACTTTAAGAAGTGGAACCTAGTTAAGGCGTGGCTACCTGGAGCCCAGGAAGAAAAACTGGGATGGACCAGGTGCTCACTCTCTCTGGGTGATTCCCATGGAACACAGCGGAACTCAGACTTCCCATTCTTGTGACGTGGGTTTCCCCTTATAACAATTAAAAATATAATTTTTTATCTTTAAGCCGGACTGGTTATTTCCTGAATCTAGCAAACAGTTACAGTGACAGATATGAGACTTCATATCAATTTTGCAGAAATTCAAAAATGAGCTAGGAGGCGGCTGAGTAATAAAACATACAACATTTTCTCGTACACATTCCATTCCATTTAATGGGATCCAAGCAACATCATTCTTTATGTACGAATGATGTTAAAATGACACAGGGGCCAGCAAAACTGCTGACCAGGTCAAAGCCCCTGTTTCTCGGCCTACTCACCCGAGTTTCATCCCCAGAACACACTTGGTGGAAAGAGAGAACTGGAAACAGATCCCATGTTGTCCTCTGACCTCCAACATGTACACTCACACTCACTCACTCACTCACATTCATTCACACACACTCATACTCACACACATACAGTCACACTCACACTAAATAAATCTGTAATCATTTTTAAATGATAAGATTCTCAAAGACCTTTCCAATGAGAAGATAATTGAAAGGATTAGTAATTTAACATTTGTAATTAAATATAACCAGCATCTAAAAAGTAGGGATGCTATACCTAACACACTCAACTTATTAAAAACTTTGGATTCTACAGCACTAGTGCCAGCGATGTAGATGCATTTTTAATTGTTCTTTCGATGCATGTTTTATGTGTCAATAGCATCTCTCATAACACTGATATAAGAAAGGAAAACTACTCTATGTTCTCCTAACCTCACCTCCCTGGGGTCTTCTGAGATCCCATGCACAATTTTGTACTTTCATTCCTGTGTATCCATAAAAAGCATATACTGCTCTTCGATGTCTAATAAATGGTGATGTTTTGTTTCATGGTCTTTTGTATTTTATGCTAGAAACATGGCATACACCAGAACATAAGTGACTGTGAGCATTCTATCTTCTCTTCTATGTGTTTATAGCTGAAATTGATTTTCCTGTTGAGTTTTTTTTTTTGTTTTTGTTTTTTGTTTTTTGAGACAGGGTTTCTCTGTGGCTTTGGAGCCTGTCCTGGAACTAGCTCTGTAGACCAGGCTGATCTCGAACTCACAGAGATCCACCTGCCTCTGCCTCCCGAGTGCTGGAATTAAAGGCATGCGCCACCACCGCCCGGCTCCTGTCGAGTTTTGAAACTATTTCCTTGGCATTTTAGAAGAGGTCATTAGATTCGGGAGAGTTGCCAACCT
Source organism: Microtus californicus (assembly GCA_028537955.1). Taxonomy (NCBI): domain Eukaryota; kingdom Metazoa; phylum Chordata; class Mammalia; order Rodentia; family Cricetidae; genus Microtus; species Microtus californicus. The sequence continues at coordinate 116,789 of JAQJZF010000073.1, forward strand.
ACAGGAATCTCAAGTCCCCATCAATTCCCCCTGTCAAGCTTCTACTATTCATCCAAGACTGTACCAAGAAAATGTTGGTTTACAGTCTTAAGATGGTCAACCAGCAATTCCCAATAACAGGTTTTGAAAGGCATCCACGGAATGCAGTTATCAGGAAAAATATGATGCATATGAAATGTGAATAAGTTCTATCAGATCCAGGTTTCTTTCTCTGTCCCCCTTTGTTTGTTTCTTTTTCTTGTTGTTACTTTATTTTAAGCCTCTTCTCTCAAAGAGCGACACATGAAGACAAATTGAAGCCAGGAGTTAAGACAACACTGTGCACACAAGCTTCAGTCACATTCTTTTATTACTGAACAGACAAAACCTCTCTGACCCATGCCCCCTCTCCTTTATCTCAACATGTGGGCTTTAGTTAAATGACCATTCTTTTCAGAGCCAAAACCAAACTATCACGCATTTGTGTATCATTTCAGAAAGAAGTATAATGACTTATGAAGAGTCCAGGTTAGAAATATGTGAGTATGTAATCAAATATTGAAAATCCATAGCCAGGCAGTGGCACATACCTTTAATCCCAACACTCGGGAGGCAGAGGCAGGTGCTTCTTTGAGTTAAAGTCCAGCCTGGTCTACAGTGTGAGTTCCATGACAGTTGGGGCTACACCGAGAAACCCTTTTCTTGATAAACAAAAGAAAACATAACAAAATCCAGTCGTTGTCCAGTCGTTGTGAAGAGCACTTCAGTGGAGAAAGGCTCAATTTACACTTCTGCAAAGGGGAGCATCACAAGTCCCATTTTCCTCAATGGGTTTTTAGTTCCTTTACCAAGCTTATCTACTGCAATTACATGGAGTTGCGACCAGATTCCTATGGGACTGGATGCAGTTCCAGTTCCTATGGTGAACATGGGGGCACTGGGAAGGAACTGAAAAGTGAAAGTCAACCTTTGCCACACAACCTTTGCTACAGCCTTTCTGCTAGATTGTAGCTGGGCTATTAGTTTGCTTATCCCAAAGAGTAAGTAGGTGAACAAAAGATACTAAAATAGCCATTAGTATACTTTGGTATAAATGTTGAAGTCAGGGGGAAAAAGAACCCCTTCTTTTTTTTTTGCAGAGTTTCATTCATGTCATCAATAAATACTTACTGATTTTTTACTATCTGGTAATCAGTGTCTTAGGGGTTAAGAATGTAACAGTAACCAAGACTGGTAAGGTCCTTTTCTTTGGGGAATTTATCTTCTGGTGGAGAGAAGCAGATCTACAAGCTAACAAAGTAGACAAGATTATTTTTGACACTGGTTAGTGACATGCAGGTAATAAAAAGGAATAAATCAATAGAGACTGAGGGTGGATGTAGATGATTATCATAGGCACAATTAGGGAAGGTGTCTCAGATGCAGTAGCCTCTGACTCAAGTCCTAAGCGATAGTGACTCAATATGACTGGGCAATGTAAACCCTGAATATATTTCCAAGAAAAATGAAAAAACCTATTTTCACACGCACAAAAACACCTGTTTATGAGTGTTCAGAGCAGCATTATTCAAAATATCCAAAAAGGAAGGTGAAAATAAATAGATAAACAATATATGGTATATACATTCATGGAGCATTATATTCAACCACAAAGAAGGAATGACGCTCCAATAGGGAATGGATGAATTTCAAAACTATAATGGTAATTGAAATAAGCCAGTCACAAATAAGCCAGCCACACAGACCTCATTTTATATAATTCAAAATTCTAAGATTTATTTATTTTACTTTACATATAAAAGTGTTTTTGCCTGCATGCATGTACAAACAGCACATGTGTTCCTGGTGTCCATGGGGACCAGAAAGGATTGGATCCAGTGGCTGTAGCTGCATGTAGGTGCTGGAAACTAAACCTGAATTCTTCCAAGAACAGGGAGCTCTAAGGATTTGGGAGGAAAAGGTTTTATAATGAATGCTGAGCCACAAGCTGGCCAAATCTTTTCAGGCAACAACACCAAAAAGCTCTAGATTGTTAACTTAATAAGGTCACAATAATGTATTTTTCTCCTATATGCATTCCAGGTCTATAAAGGCTTTAGTTTCTAAAATTGCTTTTTAAGTTAATGACAGTTTCTAGGTGCAATTGACTTCTGGCTAAGAAGCAATGTAAGAACTCAATTAACCATTGTGTTAGTTGAGCCAGATTATGCAGTTTCTCATTAAACTACTTGGAAGGTGGTCACCTTTCATTCAGGTGCTGTTTATGTAAGAGAACTTGAAGGAGGCCTTGCGTGTTCAGTATGTTTACGAAATGTGCCCCATAACTTTTCCTTCAAGCCTGATTTCTCTAGTGTTCCTGTAATAATGAACAGCACTCCCACCCATCAACGTAGTTACAAACTTTCTCCCATATTCCCCTCCCTTAATCAGTTACTAAATCTTGTCACCTACATTTCTAAGTACCTTTAGCGTGTGCCTAGCTGTCTATTCATGTTCAGCCCCATTGCCACCTCATAGACTTAGGCCTCTCTTTCATATGGAATTTTGCAATAGTAACCTGGGAAGTAAATTCCTCTCCAAGTTATTCTTCCTGCTACTAATCTGATTTTTTTACACTTACATATGTGTGTCTAAGTGAATGTCTGTGTATGCACACATACACACACACAATTTGTAGCGCATGTGTGGAGGTCAGAGGACAATGTGCTTGAGTTGGTTCTCTCTTGCAAGCCTGTGCTATGGGATTCCTTTTCTGTTGATTGAGTTTTCTGTTCCACCAAGTCCTGTAGTTGTTCAGTCCCAAAGAAAACACACAGAGGTCTACATTAATTATAAACTGATTGGCCTATGAGTTCAGGCTTCTTATTAACTCTTATAACTTATATTAGAACATAATTCTTGTCTGTTTTAGATATGTGGCTTGGTACCTTTTTCAGCGAGGCAGTCACATCTTGCTTGCTCCCTGTCTGGCTTCCTCTATGTCTTGGTGATGACTGCAGACTGAATCTTCCCTCTTCCTAGAATTCTCAATACCCACCTCTATCTACTTCCTGCCAGGTTGTCCGGCTTATACTCCTTACCTGGCTACTAGCCACTCAGCGCTTATTTAAAATACAAGTGACAGGGTACAGAACATAGTCCCACAGCACTTTTAACATGTAGTATAAACTAAAACTTGGGGACAAGTATTAGAACCTGAGACAGTCATCACAACTGCAATACACCCGCCACTGTTTGCCTCACAACTCCAAGAAGGACCTTGCATCACAACCTTCTGCCCTGCCTCTTCTCCGAGGGGCTACTATTTCTCTCATCCTGAGTCTGCCAAGAACTTTCTGATCCATTCCAGCCAGCTGAATGTGAAATTCACCTCTCAAACCAAATACTATTCAACTGGACAATGGACTATGACATAAATAAAATTCCTGTAACACACGTAGATCCCAGAGATCCAACTCAGAAAATAAGGCCTGGCAGCAAGTGTTTTTCGCTACTGAGCTATCTAGATGATGCTACTGGATACTTCAAATACAAATATCTGCAAAAAGTCTCCTGCAAAAAGTTTTCAATGGCTTCTTGGAGCTTGATATGTAAATTCCAAGAAAATAATACTGCAAATACAGGCTTCTGTTTCATTTGGCTTGATTTGGTTTTCCATGACAGTGTTCTTCTGCACAGCTCTGGTTGTTCGTTGTTCTGGAGCTTACTCAGTAGACCAAACTGTGAGCTCAGAGATTTCACCTGTTTATGCCTCCCAAGTGCTGGGATTGAAAGTATGTGCCATCACTCCAGGCAAGGCTTCTGTTTTTGTCTTCAGCTTACTTTTGCAACATAACTTCCAATTATTTCCCTATATTTTAGGAGGTGTTACTTCCAGAAACCCTTCTGTGGTGCTTTGAATCAGATATTTGTCCTGGAGGCTCATGTCTGTGAACACTTGTTCCCCAGTTGGTGGTGCTGCTTGGGGAGGTTATGGAACCCTTAGGAGGAAGAGTCATGCTGGAGGAAATACATCAGTAGGAATGGGCTTTGAGAGTTTAGAGCCTTACTCCACTTCCAGTTTGTTCTCCTTGCTTCAAGTCTGTTGTTGAAAGTATAATCTCTTAGCATCCTTCTTCTGCCACCATGCCATTGCCCTCCCACTTTTATGGACTGATTCTCTCTCTCTCTCTCTCTCTCTCTCTCTCTCTCTCTCTCTCTCTCTCACTGTAAATAAAACTAAATTCTTCCATAAGTCCTTTCTGGTAGTACTATTCTATCACAGCAACAAAAAGTAGCAAGCACAATCCTATGTCAGAAGTTCTGTTTTCACTAACTTTATAGATACTGTTTTTCTGCCAAAAATAATGCTCCCTTTTCTGTTCCTTTCCCAGTGTGGTAGTTTGAATGTAATTGACTTCCATAAGCTCATTGGAAGTGACACTAACAGGAGGTGAAGCTTAGATGGAGTAGGTGTAGCATTGTTGGAGGAAGTATGTCTCTGTGGAGGCAGAACTTGCGGTCTCCTATTTGCTCAAGCCATGCCCAGTGTCTCAGTTCACTTCCTGTTGCCTGTGGATCAGATGTAGAATTCTCAGTTACTTCTCCAGTGCCATGTCTGCCTGCACCCTGCCATGTCCCACCATGATGATAATGGACTGAACCTCTGAACTATAAGCCACCCAATTAATTGTTTTCTATGTAAGAGTTGCCATGGTCATTGTGTCTCTTCACAGCAGTAGACACTTTAACTAAGACACACAGTATCCCTCTGAATCCCTATCCTGTCTCAAAATCAAGCTCAAATGTCTTTTTCCTGAACCCGAGATCCATTCCCTACACCAGCGAGAAAGCACATGTTTAATAGCTTGAATAGCCATGAATGCTTAAATGTGTGAGTAGATCATATGGACCAAGGCTGGGTAATTTAGACCTATAACAACAATTGCAAGGCTCTAAAGGATGTAAGAATTTGAATCAATAAGATTGGATGAGGGACGGAAGGGACAGTAAGTTAGAAAATAAAGACCTGAACTAAAAAGCAGGTTTGTGGTATCCTTTTTTTGTTATTATTTCTTGTTTCTTGTGCAGTGGTAGGGATGAAATTCAGGTCTTCATATGGGTTAGGTACATGTTCTACCATTGGGTGATATCCCCATCCAAGATGTCTATTCTTTTTAAACTTAAATTAAATTTAATTTTAAATTATGCATGTGTATTTTGCCTCCTTGCATGTATGTGCACAATTTGTGTGCCTAACCCCCAAGCAGTCCAGAAGAGGACATCAATTCCCCTGGAACTGGAGTTCAAGACAGCTGTCGTGTAAAGTGGCCCTCAGGTCCTCTGTTAGAGTACCAATATGTTTAACTTCTGAGCCATCTCTCCAGTCCCTAGGATGTCTAGTTAAAAAATGTTTCATTAGCATATATTCTTTGTATAAAGCGACAGATTTCATAATGATACTTTTGTTCAACTTGTCACATATTTTGACCACATTTACTCTCCATTACTCTCTTCCCTCGTCTCCCTATTCTGTTAGTCTATTCTACTCTTCCTAAAATTTTCATTTGAGTTTTTTTCTTTTTACCTTTCACATCTATCCAGGATCCATAAATGTGTTGGTTTAATAACAGAGAGGGAAATAAAGGAAAGCAATATCTTTTTATATAGATTATTTTTATTGAGCTCTATATGTTCTTCTTCATATGTTGAGCCCAGTTTTGATCTCTAATTTAGTGTGTTCAACTTGGGGTACCTGTAGAAACCAGGACTCTATAAAGAAACTCCTCGGAGATAGCCCTTTAGGAGAGTGAGAGGTTAGTAAAAGGTAGTGAATATGGGGAAAAGACTGGGGTGTGACTTGAATGAAAATGGCCTCCATAGGCTCACATATTTTAGAACTTTGCCCCCAGTTGGTGGAACTATTTGTGGGAAGGATTAGAAGATGTGGGTTTGCTGTAGGAGTGACATCACTGGGGATAGCCTCTGAGGTTTCAAAAGCCCACACAAAGTCCAATCGTGCTGTCTCTATCTCTCTCTGCCTACAGATCAGAATATAAGCTCTCAACTACAAGCACCCTGCCTGCCGACCGCTGCCATGCTTCCCGCCATGATGGTCACATACTCTAAGTCTATGAAACTGTAATCTCCCAATAAGCTTTCTTCTGTAAATTGACTTAGTCAACTTTCTTTATAGCAATTGGAAAGTAAATAGTGCAGGGCAGGAAGCAGGGAGAGCTTGTACATAGGAAAGGAAAGATGGGAAGGAAGAGTTAGCCAAAATGAGGAGTATGAAAACAGAATATGGAACCACACTATCTTGTAACCAAATTAAAGATAGGAAATTTATAAAGTTTAAATGTATTTTAGGGCTGGAGAGATGACTCAGTGGTTTAGTGTATACTGCTCTTGCAGAGGACCAAATTTCATTCCAAGCAGCCATATCAGGTGGCTCACAATCACCTGTAACTTCAGCTGCAGGGAAATCAAATGCTTTTCAAGGTTGTGGGCACCTGCTCACTCTCTCTCTCCTTCTCTTCCTCTTCCTCTCTCCCTCCTCCTCGTGTGTATGTGTGTGTGTGTGTGTGTGTGTGTGTGTGTGCGTGTGAAAGAGAGAGAGAGACAGATAGAGAGACACAGAGAGAGAGACAGAGAGAGTAATTAAAAATAAAATAAATCTTTTTAAAAAATTGAGGAGATGTACTTTACTTGATACATAGCTGTAAGGAATTGCTTCTAGAAGCCAGGGATTACTCACCACATCTGCAGTGTAAGGGGTAGGGCATCTTCTGATAAATTATTGCTCAGTGAAGTCTCAGAGTGCTGCCCTCATAACTAAACACCTCATGCCACTCCTCTAAGTTGCCCTCTGGAACTAGTTGATAATAACGGCAGCTTTGGCTAGCTAAAGTAAGTCTGCATAAGAACTATCCACAGGGAACACATGGGTGTGTAGTGATATTTCATTTGTATTTGAATAAATAAAGTTTGCCTGATGATCAGAGAGTAAAACAGACCCCTGGACAGCCTTACAGACCAGGCAGTAGTAGTACACATCTTTAATCCCAGTACCAACACTAGCTTGCCATAGAAACCTGGCAGTAGCGGTGCATGCCTTTAATCCCAGACCTAAAGAGGACTGTAAGATGGAATGACACAGCTCTCAGATACAGTCTCATTCTGAGGATTCCAAGAGTCCATTTGGACTGAGGTAGAGGTAAGAACCAGTGGCTGGCTGTTTTGCTTTTCTGGTCTTCAGGTTGAACCACACCATCTGTCTCTGGGATTTTATTAATCATGTTACATGGGTGAAAGAGGAGCTCTAGCAATCCTATTTCTCACTGATAGACCAACTGCTACTAGGAGATGGAGAATTGTTACTTTAGTTATGTACCCACTAATGACCCCACTAGGCTCAAATGAATACTACCAATTCACTGGTCACACATATGACCATGGTTAACCTAAATGGGTCACAAAATCATACCAAAAGTCACAGTTCTGGAAAAGAAACTGAGAAGAAGGCTGACAGGGACAGGAGGGAGGTTTTAAAATCTTAAGAATGCACGGGAGAGAATGATCAGTACATATTGCCTATATGTATGAAATTGTCAAATACAGCTCGAAGAGCAATCAGGGTTCCCTGACCTGTGGGAAGCCCAAGGACTGCCCACCTCTATCCAGGTCTAGTAAGGTGAGCATTCAAACTGCCTAGGCTCCCCCAAAGCCAGTACGTGCAGTAGGGTCAAAAACCCACTGCCATTGTTCTTGAGTTCTCAGTATTCCTCATTGTCTGCTATGTTCAACTAGTCCAGATTTAAATCCTTAATGAATAAATAAATATGAAAAAAAGATGGGCTGTTACAGCTATCAGATGTCCTTCATATACCGAACCTGAAGGGCCCTGCCATGACAGAATAAAATTCTCTTACTTTTCCATCAAAAAAAGAAAGAAATTGTCAAATACAAAATTAATAAAAATTAAACAATACCACTAACAAAGCCAAGACAGGGACTGGGATATAGCTCAGTTGTTAGTAAGCTTGCCTACCATACAGGAAACCCCATTCCATCCCCAGCATTGCCTAAATACTAGACACAGTGTCAAATGCTGTAATCTTAGTACATGGCTAGTAGAACGAGAAGGATGAATTCAAGGCCATGCTCAGCTACGTAACAAGGAGTCAGAAGTCAGTGTGGGCGATATAAAAGTCTGTCTCAAACAACAATGACACATACAAAATCAAGGCCTTGGGAGCATACCTCAAGGCCCTGTGTTTGATGGCCAGAACTGGAAAAAATAACAACAAAAAAGCACAAACCAGACAAACAAACATGTGAACAGCTCAAAGCTTTCCTTCCCTGACCTTTTTCAATCCTGTATTGTTCATTGTGCATGTTTAATACAGCCTTTGTCACAAATTGAAGAAATATATCTTTGCTTCTCCATTTGTTTTATCAAAGTAGTAACCCCTGTTATTCTGTTGTATTGCTATGTGGTGCCTAAATCCTTCCTGTGTTTATACATGGAAGATAGTAACAAATACTCATTAGTGAATGGTTAAATGAGTGATTGCTTACACAGTTAAAGGCACTGAAATCTCCCGCAGATTCTACTTCATCTAACAGACAAGGAAACTAAGGAAAAGGAAGATATAAGTGAAAAGAAGATGGAATTTGGGTTCTCAATCACAGCGGGACTAGAATAACAAGCATGTGGGGTAAACATCTTAAGAGGTTTGGGCTTTTATTTATCCCTGATTTTGAATTATATAGACCAAACAAGTCAAATAGAGCTGCATTGACAATCGTGAGAAATGACCAATAGAAACAATTCCTCGGCTTTGGAAATCTAGAGTAGCACAGTCATTTCAACTTCACCTTGGGATTTTGCTGTCTACTTTGCACAAATCACCAATTAAAAGTTATAAGGCCTTCTAATTCAACTGCAGTTAATCACTTGCAGCTGCTATTAAAACTTAGTGATTCACAGATTCAATGCAATACCCTGCAAAATTTCAGCAAAATTCTTCCTAGACCTCAAAAAAAACAACAACAACAAAAAAAACATCCAGGATATCCAAAACAATCCTGTACAATTGTACAATAAAAGAACTCCTGGAAGCATCACAATCCCTGACTACAAACTCTATTACAAAGCTACAGTACTGAAAACAGACTGGTATTGGCATAAGAAAAGACAGGCGGACCAATGGAACAGAATAGAAGACCCGGATATCAATCCACACATCTTCGAATACCTCATTTTTGACAAAGAAGCAAAAAATATCAAATGGAAAAAAGAAAGCATATTTAAAAAGTGGTGATGGCATAAGTGGATTTCAACATGTAGAAGAATGAAAATAGACCCATATCTATAACCATGCACAAAACTCAAGTCCAAATGGATCAAAGACATCAACATAAAGCCAGCCATACTGAACCTTATAGAAGAGAAAGTATGAAATACACTTGAATACATTGACACAGGAGACTACTTCCTAAATATAACCCCAGCAGCATGGAGACTGAGAGGGAAAAAAATTAATAAATGGGACCTCCTGGAACTGAAAAGGATCTGTAAAGCAAAGGACATGATCAACAAGACAAAATGACAGCCTACAGAATGGGAAAAGATATTCACCAACCCCACATCAGACAGAGGTGTATGATCTACAAAATATACAAAAAAACTCAGGAAAATGGACACCAAAAGAACACATAATCCAATAAAAAATTGGAGTACAGACCTAAACAAAGATCACTCAACAGAGAAATCTAAAATGGCTGAAAGAAACTTAAGGAAATATTCAATATCCTTAGTCATCAGAGAAATGCAAATCAAAACAACTCTGAGATTCCATCTTACACCTGTAAGATTGGGTCAAGAAGGAAATAAAGGGGGAAATTAAAGACTTCCTAAAATTCAATGAAAGTGACCACACACCATACCCAAATTTATAGGACACAATGAAAGCAGTGTTAAGAAGCAAGTTCATAGCACTAAATACCTACATAAAGAAGCTGAAAAATCCCATACTAGTGAATTAACAGAATATTTGAAAACTTTAGAACAAAAAGAAGCAAACTCACCTAAGAGAACTAGATGGCCGGAAATAATCAAAGTGAGAGCTGAAATCAATGAAGTGGTATCAAAGAAAACAATACAAAAAAATCAATGAGAGAAGGAATTGGTTTTTCCAGAAAATCAAAAAAATAGACAAACCTTTATCCAAACTAACCAAAAGGCGAAGAAAGAATATCCAAATAAAAAAATCAGGAATGAAAAGGGGGACATAACAACAGACATGGAGGAAATATAGAGGATCATCAGGTCATATTTTGAAAACCTGTACTCCAAAAACTTGAAAAACTTAAAGGACAATGTTATGGATAAATATCACCAAAATTACCAAAATTAAATCAAGACCAGATAAGCAAATTAAACAGACCTATAACTGCTAAAGAAATAGAAACAGTCATCAAAAGTCTCCCAACCAAAAAGAGCCCAGGATCAGATAGTTTCAGCTCAGAATTCTACAAGACTTTCAAAGATGAACTAATACCAATTCTCCTCAAATTATTCCACACAATAGAAACAGAAGAAACAATGCCAAACTCTTTTTATGAGGCTACAAATACCCTAATACCCAAATCACAGAAAGACAATACTAAGAAAGAGAATTACAGACGAAACTCACTCAAGAACATTGCTGCAAAAATACTAGCAAATCGAATCCAAGAACACATAAGAACCATCATTCACCATGACCAAGTCAGCTTCATACCACAGATGCAGGGATGGTCAGCGAATGAAAATATGCCAATGTAATCCACGATATAAACAAGCTGAAAAACAAAAAAACCCACATGATCATGTCATTAGATGCTGAAAAAGCATTTGACAAAATACAACATCCCTTCATAATAAAGGTTTTGGAGAGAGCAGGGATACAAGGAACATACCTAAACATAATTAAGGCAATATACAAAAGCTAACAGCCAACATCAAACTAAATGGATAGAAACTCCCAGTGATTCCACTGAAATCAGGAAAAAGACAAGGTTGTCCACTCTGTCCATATCTATTCAATATAGTATTTGAGGTCCTTGCTAAAGCAACAAGACACAAAGAGGAGATCAAGGGAATACAAATTAGAAAAGAAGTCAAATTCTCATTGTTTGCTGATGATATGATAGTTTACATAAGTGACCCCAAAAATTCTACCAAGGAACTTTTACAACTCATAAACACTTTCAGCAATGTAGCAGGATACAAATTTAACTTAAAAAATCAGTAGCCCTTCTGTACACAGATATAAAAGGGCTGGGGAAGAAATTAGAGAATAAACACCCTTCAATATAGCCACAAATAGCATAAAATATCTCAGAGTAATTCTAACCAAACAAGTGGAAGACTTGCATGACAAGAACTTTAAATCTTTGAAGAAAGAAATTAAAGAAGACACCAGAAAATGGAAAGATCTCCCATGCTCTTGGGTCGGCAGAATTAACATAGTAAAAATGGCAATTTTAACAAAAATAATCTACAGATTCAACACAATGCCCATCAAAATCCCTGCAAAGTTCTTCAAAGAACTTGAAAGAATGGTACTCAACTTCATTTAGAAAAGAAAAAAACCCAAAATGTCCAAAACAATCCTGTACAATAAAAGAACTTTGGGAGGCATCACAATCCCTGACTTCAAATTCTACTACAGAGCTACAGTACTGAAACCAGCCTGGTATAGGCATAAGAACAGGCAGGAAGACCAATGGAACCAAACAGAAGACCTGGATATCAATCCACACATCTTCGAACACATGATCTTTGATAAAGAAGCAAAAAATATCAAACGGAAAAAAAGAAAGCATATTTAACAAGTGGTGTTGGTATAACTAGACTTCAACATGTAGAAAAATAAAAATAGACCCATATCTATCACCATGCACAAAACTCAAGTCCAAATGGATCAAAGACATCAACATAAAGCCAGCCACACTGAACTTTATAGAAGAGAAAGTGGTAAGTACACTTGAATGCATTGCCACAGGGAATCACTTCCTAATTATAACCCCAGCAGCACAGAGACTGAGAGAAAAAAATTAATAAATGGGACCTCCTGAAACTGGAAAGCTTCCATAATATAAAGGACATGGTCAACAAGACAAAACAACAGCCTACAGAATGGGAAAAGATCTTCACCAACCCCACATCAGACAGAAATCTCATCTACAAAATATACAAAAATCTCAAGAAATTGGACACCAAAAGAACCCATAATCCAATAAAAAAAATGGAGTACAGACCTAAACAGAGAAGTGTCAACAGAGGAATCTAAAATGGCTGAAAGAAACTTAAGGAAATATTCAACATCCTTAGTCATCAGAGAAATGCAAATCAAAACAACTCTGAGATTCCATCTTACACCAATAAGAATGGCCAAGATCAAAAACCCTGGTGACAACTTATGCTGGAGAGGTTGTGAGGTAATGGGAAGACTTCTGCATTGCTGGTGGGAATGCAAGCTGGTACAACCCCTTTGCATGTCAATGTGGCGATTTCTCAGAAAATTGGGAAACAACCTTCCCAAGACCCAGTAATACCACTTTTGGGTATATATCCAAAGGATGCTCAATCATGCCACAAGGACATGTGCTCAACTATGTTCATAGCAGCTTTGTTTGTCATAGCCAGAACCTGAAAACAACCTAAATGCCCCTTGATCAAAGAATGGATAAGAAAAATATGGTACATTTACACATTGAAGTACAACACAGCAGAGAAAAATAATGAGAGCTTGAATATTGCAGGAAAATGGATGGAGCTAGAAAACATTATTTTGAATGAGGTAACACAGACACAGAAAGACAATTATCACACCAACTCACTTATAGGTGTTTTTTAAACATAAAGCAAAGAAAGTCAGCCTATACACCACAATCCCAGAGAATTTAGACAACAATGCAGACACTAAGAGAGACTTACATAGATATAATCCATATGGGAAGTAGAAAGTAGAAAAAGACGAGATCTCCTGAGTAAATTGGGAGCATGGGGACATTGGGGGAGGGTTGAAGTGGGCAGGGGAAAGGCAGGAAGGGGAGTAGAGGAAAATGTAGAGCTCAATAAATATCAATAAAAAAGCTTTGTCATCCAAGCTGGGCATAGAGGCACAGGACTGTAATTCCTGCACTTGAAAGACAGAGCAGGTACTCTGTTGAAAGCCTGAGGTCAACCTACTCTACAGACCCTCGAGAGCCAGTATTGAGAACCTGTCACAAAACAGCAGCATAGAAATCCGAGGACCAGAGTTGTGGCTGTATCTCAGTGAGGGAGTGTTCTATTACTACATACAAGGCCCTGGGTTTGATCCCCAGCACCGCAGAGCTGAAGATCAAAGAACTAAAGCATTTTCCACATCTTGTCTAGTATTGTCCTAGACTGTCTAGAGCCTAGCCCACAGCTTGCCTCAAAGGTTGTCCTCATGGGTGGATGAGCTTTCTTAAATTCTTGGCCCAGTTTGCTTCCAGGCCAATATAGCAGCTACATTTTTTTAAAAGTTACATGTGTCACATGACAATTAGGCAAAAAGATGAAATCTTGCCATGGTTTCATAGAAATGTTCAGCTGAAGAAAAGATGAAATTCAATAGGACTTTTGTTTGCAGGCCTGTCTGGTCACAGGTTGGCTGTGTGATTTGTTGACTTGCTTGCCTATTTGTTTGGAGACAGTATTCAAATCCACCTAGCATGTCACAATCTGCCTATTCATAATCTCACAGATTTCCTAATGGAAAACCCAGTTTCTAGCTAGGCTGACCTTTATCTGGGGTTTAAGCCCTCCATGTTCCGTGCAAGCACCAACACTCCTTGACTATTCATTCCCCTAGCCCTTTTGTCCACCTGCTCACTGTTCACCCGACCCTGGAAGGCAGCTGCTACTGAGAGCTTCAGCTGCTAATCCTTGCTGCCTTTCTTTCATGCCTTTGGCTGGCTCCTGACAATGTTTTTCTTGTTTGAGCTAGGGTGTGCCACTGATTCCAGAAGTGCTAAAGTCCTGGGCATGTATTTGCAAAGTCCCTCAATATCCAAATGATGAAGCCATGAGCCCAGAAGAGCAAAGCCTGTACAGACAGAGATCTGGGACACCACTGGCTTTAATATTCAAACAAGAGCGTGCCACAAGTCCTCTGAGCCAGTTAGCAATCAGGCCTGGTGTTCAACTTCTGCTAACTTCTTCACAGAGAACACATAGGGCACCTTTAATCCATACCAGTCACCCCATTTTTCATGATATGTTCACCCAGAAATGGGAGTCTGTGACTGTTTTGACAGAGAAAAGAAAAAAGCTAGGAATGCTGATCTGAGGCTACAGGAGGAGGATATGAAGCAAAACAAACAAAATATTGAAAAGTTTCAAAAGAACAAGATCAAGAGACTACAGGTGTCACAGCTCTTTGGTTACTCAGCATTGTGACTGTAAGCAAGCTATGCTCCTTCTCAGAGCCCCCACATTCTCATTCAAACTTTTCTTCAGGAACAGAACTCATGAATCAGGGAAAATTAAAACTGAACTAAATATTAATCACCTCAGAACGCTATTGGTGATTTTATTGGCAACAAAAATCATGATTTTTATCTTTAAAGCAAAATGAGAACGATATATTCTGATTTATTTCATAAGTGAAGTGACATAATGTCTGAAAATTTGTCTTAAAATAACCCTCCATTTGTTTCAATTAGGGAGAGGATTGGATAGCTCAAACAAGAATGGTAAAATAGTGATTTGTCAATTTCCTACTTGGGTTTATTTGAAATGCTGCATATTTGAATGACGAACCATTTCAAGGTAAAAACACAGACTTAACTGTGAGCACTATGCTTCCTTCATCTTCCCAAGGTCCATCTGGAAACTGTTTCGAGTGGAAAGAGTTCTGTTGACTTCTCATGGTCCTGAACTCACTGTGGCTAAAGGTAGCTCTTACTACCTGCTACCTGGAGACCAGAATTGATTGATACATGTCTTCACCAAAGTCAGAGTTTGGGTGCCTCAGGGAAGAGGAAGCTGGGGAGGCCAGGTCAGCATACTGACTCTTGTCTTATTTTCTCTTCACATCTTGCAGCTGTTCTTCTAGAAGACCACTTAATGGCTGACCCTCAGGAAGGTGCCTGTCCCTTCAACTTTATCTAGTATCCTCTTCCCTTGGGTTCCTATTGCTTGTCTTGGCTTATACCACATTGATGTTGAAAGTTTTATTTGGTGAGCTCCCAGCTGCCTCCATGGATTTTCTGACTTATCACAATAATGGAGAGATAGGGATCTTATACTCAAGGAGAATGATGGGGGAATAACAGTTGGGGCCATTGGGAAGCACAACAAAGCACAAGGTAGGAACCATTTTTCTCCCCAGGCTTTAGACAACCAGACCAAGGCCAAGGTTATGAAACGGGTAAACTGTAGAGCCAGAATTTGGCACCAACTGTGTGTGTGTTGCTCGATTTCATGATTTTATGTAACCTGCTGCGTAATGGGTGCTGGAAGAATGCCCCAAGAAGGTCTGTTTATTGATCTCTGCGTAGTCACTGTAGATGAATTGTGACTGGATTCAACGTACAGACACCCATTCTTTTTATTTTTGTTCTTGGTACTGCTCAATACATATTCACATTCATCAGACAGAGAAACAGAAGTTCCCTCAGAGGCCCAGTCCACTAATACTTCTTCACTCAAGTCAAGACTAGGCATTCTGTGCAGTGGAGAGGCTAAGGATTTACACAGCTGTGTATGATGTCAAGGCGTGATTCAGAGTACCAGGCTGTTCTTAATTAGGGGGAAAATATCTGCAAACTAGAAAAGGCTATGCTGGCGACAGCTAAAACAGTAGATACGGAACTCCCCTTCTGGAGATTCAGCATACATGTGCTAGAAGGACTGTGAGAGGGACCATCACACCACAACTGTGGGGGACAGAATTATGGCCCCAGCAAACTGCCATAGAAGCTGTAGCTTCATTATTGTTGAGGGGAAAGAAAATGAAAGAAGAGAGTGCGGTTCATTTGGGAAGTCTTCCCTGCCTAGGATGGGGCTCAGCAGTAGATCTCTTGCCTAGCAGGTACCTGTCCTGGGTTCCAAATCTAGTGGTGCAAAATAAAAGTTAAAGTCTTCCTGGGCCTTATGGCTTGACTTGAATATCGAAAAACTGTTGGGTCCACGGAGGTTCTACAAAGATGGGGACAGGCCACCAAAATCTAATAACCCAGAGGCAAACTTTATTCCAGGAAAATAAAAGAAAAAAAAGAAAAGAAAATCTCCATGGGGCACAAAAAGCTTTTTAGCTAGCTGAGACCACAGGCAGAGATGGACTTGTAAGGTTGTAGCAAAGGCTGTTTCTGTTTTTTTTTAAACCCCTCCTATTATAGCAAGCATTAGGCAATAACAAAAGAATTTTTAAAATCTCAAGGAAAGACTCAGATACAAATTGTCCTTTTTTGCAATTCCCATTAACAGTTAAACTAGTGTTTTGTATTTAGACCATTGTTTTACCCTGGCATTCCTTGATAGTGTTCGCCAGGGCCCTGCACCTCCCCTGCACTGCCAGTTTCACATAGCAGGGAAGGGCAGGGGACAATGTAAAAACCAAAAAGTCAAAAGCCACATCCATCCCATCATTTAAAACTTAACTTGGCTCACATCATTTTAGTGGCCAGGGGGGTCATCTAAAAGCTGATCCTCAGTTTGTAGAGTTACCCTAAGTTTGCAGAGGGCTGCTTCAGCCTTGCAAACAGAAAAAGTCGAGTAACCCACTATTAATAGTTAATCTTTAAGCTGCTGAGAAAGCTGCTGACAGTCTGCTCTCATTCTTCTGGGCTTACAACTTCATATTTCTTTATTTCTACATTCTTATTTCGGGAATCTACAGTCATATATTCTTATTCTTGGACTCTTCACAAACAATAAAGTGAAGTTAGAGAACAGGTGTTGTTTTCCCTATCACAGTGGCTGTGCTTTACATTGCTGGTGCCCAGCCACTAAGGCCCTACCCAGATGGAATGCTGTTCCCTGAGACAGTGTCTCTGTTACTGCTGCTAGAGGTAGTTCTCAGTAAATCTCTATAGTTCTAATAAAACTTGAGATTCTAAGGCTAGGGTGAAAACCTGCAAACTCGAAGTAGTAACGGGCTTTCTCTTGAAACTGCTCTCTCCTAAAAGTAAAACAAAACAGAAGGAAACAAAACTTTTGCTAAGTTCTTTCCTGTTACTTCCTGTCAACCAGTTACTAACCCCACCTCTCTGAGCCCATGGTAATTTTATTTAATGAATGCAAATGCAACACATCTTTACATAGTTAACAAATTGGTATGAACAAATGTAACACATCTTGGCCTCTTTAAGCTAATAGTCCACAACATAACGGGACTGAAGATGAGGGGAAGAGCACAGGCTAAGTCTCTGAGTGTCTTATATTTGGATTTTAGTATCTACTACACATCAGCTACTGTCTGAGGTCTGAAAGTACAAAGGGGAACTCAGTCATGTTCTGGGCATCATTTGGGATCTAGTGGAGGAACCAAGACACACATAAACTTTCATGGACCAATAGGTATTGCGTAGTGGAATGGGCCTGGATTGGTTAGACTTCCACCAAGGTGACTAAATACCTGATAGAAACAACTGAAAAGAAGGATTTGTTTTAGCGTCCAGTTTCAGAAGGCTCATTCCATGGTCATTTGGCCTCATGCAATTGGGCAGAGCATCATGGACATGGTAGCAGAAGTAGGATGTTCACTTCATGACAAATAGGGAGCCCAGAAAAGGGGATAGCCTTCAAAGGTGTGGCCCCGAGTGACCAAGACTACACCTTTATAAAGGCATGTCCCCAGATAGGCATCACTTGGTAAAGTTTCCAGAAACTCCCAAGATAATTGTTAGCTAGCAACCAAGAGTTCAGAACACATAACTATGAAGGGGCACAGCAAACTCAAACTGTAACATTCTGTCCTCTGCTTGTAAAAACCCATGGCCAGCTCATGAGATGAAATGCATTTAGTTCATCCTCAAGAGTCTCCCCAAAGTCTTAACTAGTCCAAATTGCTCAAAAGTCTAAGTTCATGGTCTCTACATAGATGTAAGACAGTCTTTTGATGAGATCCCCTCTAAATGGAAATAAGTCGCAAACTTCTAACATACAAGAACACACAGTAGTTATTCCCATTCTAAAGGGCATGAACATATGAATTCCAAGGAAATACTGCAAGACTAAAGTCCAATGAAGCAAGCATTAAATCTTGTTGCCTTACATCTGGGTACATGGTGGCAACATAATGTGAATGTCAATGGGCTTAGGTACTATTTCTATGACCATGCCATTTGCAGCTCACATGGCCTTTCTTGTAACCTAACTCCATTCTTTGACTGAAGCTTCCCTTAGTAGATGTTCCTAATTCCAAGAATATAAAACATCGTGGGATTTCTCATATCTCTGCCTTCACCCTTAGCTTCATTCCCTGCTTCATTAGGGGCTCCCTGCTGGGAAACTGACCCTACTAAGCAATGCATAGTCTCACAGATTTTCCTCCAAAATGAGATGGCAGCCTCCAGGATTCCTGGATTAGTTCCTTTTGCTTTTGCTGTGATCCAAATATCTAAGAGAATAACTGCAAGAAGAAATACCTTTATTTTAGCTCACAGCTTTGAGTTTCACTTCACAGTCCTTGGCTCCACAGATTCTGGGCATATGCCAAGGCAGAGCATTCTAACTAGTGCCATGACCTTGGGACCAAGCAGTCAATGCCCAGGTCTATGGAGAGCACTGCATATTTTAACCATAATAATACCTGAAGCATGGGGCAGTGATGGTGACATACCTCACGTCTGGGAAACTCACATGCAGAGTTGAGCTGAATCTTGAGCACATATGGAGGGTATTGTCAGGGGAAATGGTGGAGGGTGGGAAGGATGCTTTAGGTATTTGAGTATTTGGGCTGCTATTTGAGTGAGAGAGTTTTGTAATTGTCCTTTGGGTGGTTTGGGTTGAGTGGAATTGGCAGCACCAAGGTGCAATTGGTAGTCTCTGCTGGAACCCTGGTCTTGGTGACTGGAGCCAGCTATTCAAAGCTTCTTTGGGCAAACTGGGGGCTTTGTTTGGTGATAATGAGAAACCACTAGCAAGGAGAAAGAGAAAAGGATAAGGCAGCAAATTTTTTATGTCACCTGAGAAGGGGAAAGGCTGAGAGGAGAGAGCCTAAAAAGCAGGTTGACGATTTGATTGTCCAGGCAAGAGAGAAAATTTCTTTGGACCAGGGACTGAGGCGCTGAGTGAAGGTAATGGCTTCAAACACATGTCAATATGTAGAAGCCACGGGGCTGGGTGTCATGAGGTAAAGAAGAAGCAGAAAAGGCAACAATAACAGTGACATTCTAGTTGGATCTGTGTGATACTGTCCATGGAAGCAAGGAACACATGGAGATAGAAGTGACAGTAACAAGTGACAGTTGACACTTCAGCTTTGGCTTGCTGCATTTATGGGTGTCAGTGAGGTTTCTAGGTGACTGTGTACTGCAGAAGCTGAGAATCTTGGCTCAGAGCCCAGGCAAGGCTTGGAGGCTGGGAAGCCACAATGGTCCACGTGGTACTGGTTAAGCTCATGACTTGGTTTTCCTCAGATTATTTTATAACTTTGAGGCCTGGAGATGGGAACACAGCCAGGTCTGCCTCCAGGAGTGTGTTGGTGGGGAAACTGGCCTTGAGCTGTTTTTTTTTTTGTTGTTTTGTTTTGATTTTTGCCTTCCCAGAAACCTTATCTGATCTCCCTCCAAGTCAGAATCTTCCTTTAAGGGCTCTGGTTTTGGCCAGCATTGGGAGAGCACATGGCAATCAGGCATGAACAAGCCCCTGCACAGAGCTCAAGAGCACAAGTGACCTTGAGGTAAGGACAGCACAGCCCCCAGATCTTCAGCCATTCAGCTTAAAGACAGAAACAAAAACCAGGGGACCCTGTTGTAGTAAAATTTACCAAATCAATGAGTGAGGACAAAAGGAGAAAAGGCCACAACCCCATGACAGAGGCTTGAGCCATTATGCTAGGAAGCTGGAGCAGGGAGCACAGCCATAGTAGGCTCTTTATATATTTATCAATTTAGCTTTGAGGTTCATTCTGTGAAAACTGAAGCTGGGCTCTTAGGAGTCTTAAAACTTTAATTAGACCCAGAAGGTCCTAGAACCAAGTCCCATAATCCCATAAATCTAATGCAAGAAGGTAGGTATGACAACCTGAGTCACACTGTGAGGACAGGTAGCATTTATCCAACAAAGTAGAAAACATGTGATACCAATGACCAAAGCACCTGCTGTCACTAAGATTTGTTAGCGTTGTCCTCACCTGAACTATAGACTTATGAAAGCAGACATGCATTCATATATATCCTGAGTCTCTTTAATGTCTATTGTTTGCTTACAAACAATGTAGTGATGAGGCAAGCAGGCCTGCTTTTCATCCCACCCAGCTCCCGCATGGCTATATTTACACCAGAAATAACAACTCACAAATTGTATTCATTTAAATACTGCCTGGCCCATTAGCTTACCAGGAAGATTCTAACCTATGTCCATTTCAGGCCGGAGCTTCATGGCATCTGCCTGACTGTGGTGATACATAGATTACTAGATATGGGTTAAAGCAAGATGTGAGAGTTAGTCAGTAAAAGGCTAGAGCTAATGGTCCAGGTCATGTTTAAATAAATACAGTTTCCTTGTAATTATTTCGGGTGTAAAGCTTCCTGGGACAAAGACCCTCCTATATCCAAACAGGTCCTGGACTGAGGACCAAAACAGGCCAGAAACTATATAGCGTTTAACAAGGGATCCATCTATGTCTTTTTCTCCTCTTTAAAAGTAGTACTTGCTTGGAGCACCATATTAGTTACTTTTTTCAATATTGTGACAAAATATCTCTCAAAAGCAACATACAGAAGAAGTGAGAGTTTATGGTCCATCATGGCAGGGAAATCACAGTCGCAGGATCAGTAGTGGCTAGTCACATTGATCCACTAAGGAACAGGGAGAGATGAGTGCCACTGCTCAGTTAAGTTTTTCTTTATTGCTTTCTTCTTCCTCCTCCTCCTTCTCTTCTTCTTCTTCTTCTTCTTCTTCTTCTTCTTCTTCTTCTTCTTCTTCTTCTTCTTCTTCTTCTTCTTCTTCTTCTTCTTCTTCTTCTTCTTCTTCTTCTTTTCCCTTTGCCTTTTTTCTTCAGTGAAAACCCAAGACCCTGGAATGGTGCCACTTCCTTTCAGGGTGCATCTTCCTTTCTTAGTTGACCTTCACTGACAATGCTGTCACAGACATGCCCACATGTATTTCTCCTAGTTAATCACAAAGTCAATTAAGCTGACAAGATAAACTACCCATCACACATCCTCACCCCAGAAGCCATCTGAAAACAATTCCAAAATTCTAGAAATACTTCCACTGGGATCAGCAGTTCTTTTCTTGGACACCAAATAGTCTTATAAGTTCCTATAGCTACTTCTTCCAACAGGAATCTAGGCTGTTTCCAGGGAATTTCTGCTTCACTTTAGGCCATGAATACCTGAGGATCAAGTGTGAGGAATGTGGAAAAACCCAGGATCAGTTATTAAGGTACTAGATACAAGCCTTCTTGTCTGACTGAACATAGCCACCATCTAGAGAACTGTGTTCCCTGGAGGCCCTCAAATGTTTGCACAGAGCCCTTGGGAAACTCCAGTGTAGCTTTAGACCCTGCCTCCCCATTACTTGACATGGGCTCTTGATGCTTAGGCTAACCCCATTTTGGTTTTGTCTTCAGAACACTATCAGACTTGATTTGATATAATTTTGTTTTAGTCCCCAGCAACTCAAAACTAATTGGGTACAACTTCCTCAGGGTGGTAGGATAGTAAGCTCCAGATACGTGAAAGGCTTTGTCTGGCCTGATTTTTTTACAATGTATTTATCTAGTCCTTCCCACCCATAGGCCCTAATTATCTCTCCTCTGAATCCAGGAAGACAGTAGTTATTAATAGGTGAAGTCTCGCATAAACACCATGTCTTGGGGTGGGGGTGCAATGTCTGTCCCTATTGAAATCATCTTCAGTGTCCCCTGCCTTCCAGAATATAGTATTACATAGAGAGAGGGTCCCTTTCTTTGTCCCGGCTGCCCAGCTAGCGTACACCCGAAATAACCACAAAGAAACTGTCTTAACTAAAACACTGCTTGGCCCATTAGCTCTAGTTTCTTATTGGATAATTATTTTTTAAAAAAATATTTATTTATTTGTTATGTATACAATATTCTGTCTGTGTGTATGTCTGCAGGCCAGAAAAGGGCTCCAGACCTCATTACAGATGGTGTGAGCCACCATGTGGTTGCCGGGAATTGAACTCAGAACCTTTGGAAGAGCAGGCAATGCTCTTAACCACTGAGCCATCTCTCCAGCCCCTTATTGGATAATTCTTAATTCTTAATTTAACCCACTTCTGTTACTTTGTGTATTGCCACGTCACTGAGCTTAATGGCAAGATTCTAACCAGCATCCGTCTCAAGCAAAAGATCCATGGCTTCTCTCATTCTGCCCTTCTTCCCAGCATCCAGTTCTGTCTTCTCCGCCTACTGAAGTTCTGCCCTATCAGGCCCAAAGCAGTTTCTTTATTCATATAACCAATGAAAGCAACACATGAACAAAAAAACCTCCTAAACCAATATAGCATATGAGCTATTGTGACTTTCCTCATTACGTACTAGGAGTTAAGAAGTTCCTAAACTTTTTCTTCTAAACTCTTGGTTGGTTGTTCAAACAATGCACATTCAAGGAGTTCTTAAAGGCTGGTCCAGTGGGAAAAGACTATTAGGTAAGTGACCCAGTATCAGTTTAGTGGCTCCGGTCAGTAGAGAAGTCTTGTGCACCAGGAAAACACAGGGTGTCATCTCTAAGCCCCATGTAATATTTCTTACCTCAGTGTACATAAGCACACCCCGGGAAGAGATCCCAGGGTCAGGTTATGTCCCTGAGAGGGATGGTTTACCTGCCCACTCAATAGTGGTTGAGTTCTCAGTAGTCCTCATTGTCCGCTATGTTCAGCAAGTCCAGTTTTATCCCATGCTTTTTCAGACCCAGGCCAGCTGGCCTTGGTGAATTCCTGATAGAACATCCCCGTTGTCTCAGTGTGTGGGTGCACCCCTCGCGGTCCTGAGTTCCTTGCTTGTGCTCTCTCTCCTTCTGCTCCTGATTTGGACCTTGAGATTTCAGTCCGGTGCTCCAATGTTGGTCTCTGTCTCTGTCTCCTTTCATGAGAACTCAAGAACAATGGCAATGGGTTTTTGATCCTACTGCACATACTGACTTTGGGGAGCCTAGGCAGTTTGGATGCTCACCTTACTAGACCTGGATGAAGGTGGGTGGTCCTTGGACTACCCACAGGTCAGGGAACCCTGATTGCTCTTTGAGCTGATGAGGGAGGAGGACTTGATTGGGGGAGGGGGAGGGAAATGGGAGGCGGTGGCGGGGAGGAGCAGAAATCTTTAATAAATAAATAAATAAATAAATAAATAAATAAATAAATAAACAGTGGTTGAGTGAACTTACTCTCTGTGTTGTTCTGTATGTACTTGCTACAAAAACCCAGCCAATACTTATTTCCAGACCTGATTACAGTTTCAGGTTTTTTCCTAGAAAACAATGTTGAGAGTATGGAGAAGATAAGGCGATTATCTTCTCCTGATTACACCAGAGCCTGGTGAAACTGCCTAAAGGGACTGGGACTTCAATAGTGAGGGTATCTGGAAGCCATGGCAGTGTATAACTTTAATCCCAGAACTAGGGGAACAAGAAAGGGAGCATCTCCATGAGTTTGTTCAGGCCCAGCTTGGTCTACATGATGAGTTTCATGCTAGGCACAATGTCAGCCACTCAGTCTCTTTGAGCCTTAGCTTCCTCCTGTCTAAAATGTAGGTAAGAGGTGTGTGTGTCTTAGAGTGGTAGGATTGCCTCCACATGTGTTTCAAGTTGTGCTAATGTACACCAGCAGAGCATGCTGGAGTGGGAGACAGAAACTCAGAAGTCCATGCGTGTTTGAGTTTTAGTTATCTTAGGATTTGCCCATGGCGAGTCTACAGAAACAGTGCTTTGTACTGTTGCTCTCACAGATCCTATCAGCCTAGCCACTTGAATACAGCAGAAAAATAAAAGGTCAGGAGCTAAATCACATACAGCCCCAAATTCTTGGCACAAATACTGCATCAGGACACCCTTGAGGACACCGATTGCCAGATGCTGTTCATCACTTGGTTTTTTGGTTCAGCCAAGGTTCCATGTGGTGGGCCTCCATGTGGTGGGACTCTTCTAGATTTTGAGCTGTGGACAATATTCTTTTCTGCGCTTTACTCCTACCCTGCTGTCATTGAAGTCCATCAGTCATAGCCCAAGTGCCCTTTCCTTCCAGTGCAGCCTCTTGTTCCCTTTTTCAGTGCATGTGACCAGAGCTGTGGGTGGCTGCCTGTCCATCTGTAAGATCTGGGAGGCTTAGTACAAGTGCTACCTTCCGAGTGAGTGCTTTTGGACAGAATGAGTGGGTGGTTCAGATAAAAAATGATTCAGTGATATTTACTGACAAAGCCTGGCTTGTTCCCCGAGAATTTCTTCAGGACTAACTGAGTGGCTTTAAAAATACTGATTGGCTGGCTTGTCCTCTGGGACTCTGATTCAACAAAGTTGGAGTGAACTCCCAAGGGAAGAAGGCTGATGCCCAGGCAGACTTTACAAGAGTTGACTACAAAAACTTCTCCCCGGTGAACAATAACTCCCAGGCTTTGATGAACAGTGAATTAGCCTGGCAGAGTGGTACTTGTGTTAAACCGTGGCTTTGGAGGCCCATCCCACTATTTCTTCTGCTATGGCAGCTCTGGGGTAAGCAAGAGAAACTTGAACATTTAACCAGATTTAACCCAGGTAACTCAGGCCTAGGAGAAATGGTTGTTTGCTTTGTAATCATTCCTGCCTATACAATTCAATGATCTCTTGAAAAAAAGGCTTGTCTAGCCCATTATGAATTTATGTATCTTGTTCACATTAAAGTGCATCTAGTTCAGAAATTATTGAAATATTTTCTTACTCTTTTGCTGGTACATAATTAAAAACTGTTGCTAAGTGAAAGGCATTTCAGCTCATTAATTTATTGAAGCTCTAGCTATTGCTTCAGAAGAATTAACCCCCCAAAAAACTTAAGACAACATTTATTATTGTATAATGTCTGTGGGTCAGGGAATTTGAACATGACTTAGTTGGTTTTCTTTATCTCAGAATCTTATTTAAGACACAGGCCATGGCATAGGGGCAGATCTGATAGTTCAACCTGGGGAGTATGCTGGCTAGTTTTCTGTCAACTTGTCACAAACTAGTGTTGTCTGAAAGTAGAGATCTTCAATTGAGGAAATGCCTCCAAAAGATCCTTCTGTTTGGCATTTTCTTGACTAGTAATTGATGAGGAGGGCCCAGCCCATTGTGAGTGGTACCATCCTTAGTCTGGTGGTCCTGGCATATATAAGAAAGCAGGCTAAGCAAGTCCTGATGAGCAAGTCAGTAAGAAACACTCCTAATGGCTCCTACTTCAGTTCCTGCTTCCAGAGTTCTGCCCTGTTTTGAGTTCTTCCCCTGACTTCCTTCAGGGATGGAGTATATGGAAGTGTACATCAAACAAACCCATTCCTCCCCAACCTGCTTTTGGTCACTGTGTTTTATCATAGCAATAAAAACCCTAACTAAGACAGGAAGAAACTTTTCCCAAACTCACTTAACCTGATGGATAGGAGGATGTAGGGACTTTTTGTTTTTTCTTTGTTTGTTGTTTTGTTTCTTTATGACTATTGACAAAAAACATCAGTTTCTCACCATACAGGGTTCTCTAAGGAGTGACTCCAGCTCATAACATGGCAGTTGACTTCCATCAGTGTGAGTAAAGGAAAGAGAGAGACAGAGAGAGATGGGAAAAGAGGAAGGAAAGAAGGAGAGAGACAGTCTAGGGTTCAGTGTGGAGTATTTGTATACCTGTTAAAAATCATGGTACTTTTTGACTCAAAATCCCTTTACACTTTCCTTTTGTCTTACTCTGTTAATTAGAAGTAGATTGTTAGGTCCAACTCACAGTCAAGAGGAAGAGATTAAGAACTGAATACCAAGAGATACAAAACACTAAGAGATATCTCAGTAGGTTCCTACTGCAGGGCTCATATTTTAAAGTAAAATGTATGTCATAGTTAATTTACTTAAAATGGATGAAATTGAATAATGTGGACTGTGAAGAGAATGTAAAACAAATATAATTTTTGTCAAGTACATTTAAATATAATGTTCCAGTGTGTTTTGTTTGAAGGATGAATGTTTATAAAACTGTCAAACACAATTTGTATGTGATATAATACAATAGAAAAAAATTCTTTTCTAATGTGATGTTTGAGATTCTTGTATTTTGCCAACTAAAAATAAATTTGCTTATATTCATGTTAGTCCTTTGCTTCTACATGATGGCATTAGGAGGAAATTCTCTATGTTTCTCTATATTTGTTTCACAAATAACATAGCAAAAATGTTTATTTCATTTCCCCAATAAATATGGATATAAATTGCCTATAGTTGTCACAATGCTTTCAGTTTTACCACTGATTAATAAACTCTATAGACAACTTAATGTTGTTGTAAGGAGGCCACTTGTTTGTTCCTGGCTGCTTGGCAGCTCAGCCCCAGAATAATCACACAGAAACTGTATTATTTAAATCACTGCTTGGCCTATTAGCTCTAGCTTCTTATTGGCTACCTATTATATCTTCATTTAACCCATTTCTCTTAATCTGTGTATCACCACTTGGTTGTGGCTTACCGGCTAAAGTTCCAGCATTTGTCTCTGGCGGGGTTACATGGCTTCTCTCTGACTTCACTCTTTTTTATCCCAGTATTCAGTTAGTTTTCCCTGCCTAGTTCTGTTCACCTATAGCTCTGCTATAGGCCCAAAGCAGTTTCTTTATTCATTAATGGTAATCACAGCATACAGACGGGGAATCCCTCATCATAGTTTTGTTATGGAAAAATTAAAATTGCTGCAGGATCCCCTACTAATGCAGCAGTAGGCAGCAGAAATGCTGTAGGTCCCCAAGCAGTGGTAGTGGGCCATGTGGTGGCAGGAAGTGGGCCCTGGGAACAGCCAGTCTCAGGCAGAGATGGCTCCTGGTTCCTGAGGTGGCTGGTCCCAGACAGGGAAACACGTGGCAGGCAGGAAAGAGACAGAGACATGGATAGGCATGACATGCAGGAGGAGGTTAAATATTTATTCAGGGGGTTATGGAGGGGGAAGGGAGAAGGGGAGACGAGGAGAGGAAGAGTGAAACAGAGACAGAGAGGAGAGAGAGACAGAAAAGTGGGGGAAGCAGAGGCATGGGGAGAGAGGCAGAAGCGAAGCTGCCTCTCTGAGAGGAATACCTAAAAGAGAGGAAGCTCAGGTTGGAAGCTGAAGATCAGTCTGCCTCAGTGAATGGGGGAGGGAGTAGGCGTGGCTTGTCTCTTAAAGAGACAGAACAAATCATTAGTTTTTTTTTTTTATCAGATTGTTGTTGTGTAAGAATCTTATTAGGTCAGGCATTGTGGTACACCCCTTGAATCCCAGCGCTGGGAAGGCAGAGAGGCAGCAACAACCCTGTGAGTTCAAGGTCAGCCTGGTCTACACAGTGAATTTCAAGACAACTAGAACTACATAGTGAGAACCTGTCTCAAAAGAAAAAAAAACAATCCTGTAAATGATAGATGATGGCAAACACCTGTAATCTCAGGATGGTTGGCTAATTTAGGCTTCTATAGCAAGACCCTGACTAAGAAACCAACAAACAATGGTAAAAGAATCTTGAAAAAATGTAACTTCAGACAATTTATTAATGTGCTAGTGCTAGCCTAATAAAACCAAATACTCAGTGTCTTTAAACAAGAAAAATAGTTTTTGTCTTACAATTCTGAAAAAAATAGATCACAAAGATCAAGATGTTGATAGAGGTGATTTCTTCAGAGGTGTCTCTCCTTGGCCTGCAGATAGCCATTTTATCCCTGTGCTTCCTAACAGTATTTTATTTGCTCATATCTGTCTTCAAATTTCTTCCTCTTATTAAGGATACCACTCAAGGTAGGTAAGATCCCACTCAAGTGATCCAATTATAACTTAGTTATCACAACCCTCTCTCCAAACACAGACCTACTCTGGCACAACGGGGCTTAAGGCTTCACCATAAGACTTGGAGGGCAGGTCATAAGAATCAGCCTCTGAAACACTATCTTTCAGAATTCCTATCATTATTTTTTTGCCATTTTTATCATATTATCATCTTTTTATCTCAACAGAAGTGTTCCTCATGTTTCTTGTCTCTAGCCAACAGTCAACCATAGGCACAAATGGAACAGTCTGTAACTAAATAAAAATAAATTAAACCTATGTAATGATTGAAACATTAGGCTATAGAGATGTGCTATAGCTCAGTGTCTGTTTATCATGTATGGGGCCTGGCTGTAATTTATATAATCTAAACTTCCAAACCAAACACACACACACACACACACACACACACACACACACACACACATACACACACACACACACACACACACTGACATACACACACAAGGCTAGGCTATTATAGATATGGAAGTGATAAGAGTTTGAACATTGTGATCCAATATTCATTGCTTTATGGGGTTACTAGAAGTTATCAAATGTCCTCTTTTCAAAATACATACTTTTTTTTTAAAAAAAAAACCACTCTTAATCTGGATCTTTTTTTTAATATTTATTTATTTATTTATGTATTATGTATACAATATTCTGTCTGTATGCCTGAAGGCCAGAAGAGGGCGCAGACCTCTTTACAGATGGTTGTGAGCCAACATGTGGTTGCTGGGAATTTGAACTCAGGACCTTTGGAAGAGCAGGCAATGCTCCTAACCACTGAGCTATCTCTCTAGCCCCAAAATACATACTTTTAAGAAACTTTCAGTATTGACTTTGTAAATGGAAAATGAAAAGTAGTCATTACTGATTTACAGTTTAAATCAAGTTTATGAACTACCACTTTAGAAACGCTCTTTGATCTAGATTTCTATTCCTACTCTAGATAGGAGTCAGATAGAGTTCATTCAGTGGTTTCCATTTGTCTAATAATGGAAATAACACTGGGCGAGAGGCAAGAGATGTTCACCTATGTCATCTTCTTTAGATTCTCTAACAAGGAATTCAGCCAATCATTTAGTTCTGTTAAGCTAATACTAAAACACCAACAGAAGGTGAGCAGTAAATTCAAATTAAGAAACCAGGAACAGCAAGTTCTGTAGCTTATCAAGGAGCCCAAGAGCCCCGAGCCCTACCCTTGAAGTTTTCATAGACCTCCCATCCTCATCAGCCCCAATTAAACATGTGTGATTTCAAGCATTTACATTAGATGGAAATTTTAAAATAATTATTTCGTTTTCTTTTTACTTTAGCTATTGGTATTTCTTCAACTATATTCTGCCATTTTCTTCTGCAAAGATTCAGCATTCCTCAACATTTAAGGCTAAATGTGTTCTTGTGGGTTGAACATGTAACCAAGTCACCATTTATATCATTGATGCTTGGAAAGTAGGGTTTGAATTGAAGGAAAAATATGAACACATTTTATTTTAGAACTGGATCTACTTGTAAACTTGAAATTGTTTGCATCTTATTTTCCTCCTATTGGGTTGCTTCATCCAGCTTTGATAATGAGAGTATGTACCTGGTCTAACTGTAACTTCTTCTGCCATGTTTGGTTGATATCCATGGAAGGGCTGTTCTTTTCTGAATGGAAACAGAGGAGTGGATCTGGAGGATAGGGCTGGTAGGAGAGAACTGGGATCAGTGGAGAGAGTGGAAGTGGAAAATGTGGTCCAGATGTAATGTAGGAGAGAATAATAATGAGGAGGAGGAGAAGGAAGAAGAAGAATAAGAGGAAGAAGGAGGAGGAGGAAGAGGAATAGGAGGACGAGGAGGAAGAGAGGGAGGAGGAGGAGGAAAAGGAGAAGGAGGAGGTACCAGTGCACATAGAAGAGAAAAGCAGTGAGATCTGCTTGAGACTACATTTCTAATAGGTTGGCTGACAATTTTTCAGTTTTGGGTGCTGGGTATCAAGACTGGAGCCTTTCCTTTGCTAGGCCAAAACTGAATGACTGAGCTACAGCCATAGTCCCTGATCTTCTCTTTGAGGTCTCTTAAATCATTCCAGGATATAACTCTTGTGATAGACAGCTATTAGCATGGTGCTGAAGTCACAGGCATCTGAGCTAACCTGAGCACTTTCCTTGAAATGGGTGACCTCTCTATCTGAAATGGGTTGAACTTGGTTCTACTATTCTTCAACCATTGTGATAACTGCAATTGTCCTTAAATCAGTAGGAAAATAGTCATATTCTTATGTCATTGCTCGCCTGAGTTCATGGAAAGCACTTTTCTGGCTTTAGTAAAAGATATCTATATTAGTTACTTTCCTATTGTTATGCTAAAATGCCATGACTAAGAGCACTTAGAGAAAAAAAATTAGGATTTTTTTGGGAATATGTTTCCAGAGATGATTTGCTGTAGGATAATGCTTTTGTACACTATAAATATTTGTCATTCATATTGGTTTAATAAAGCTCAGATTGTCTAGTAGCCTGGTACGAAATATAGGTGGGTAACAAGGCCAAGAGAATTCTGGAAAAAGGAAAAGCCAGACACAGTCACCATCCAGACTTAGAGGAAGCAAAATAAGAATGCCTCACTGAATAAGTTACCAAGCCACATGACTAAACACAGATAAGAATTACAGGTTAATTTAAGATTTAAGAGCTAGCTAGAAATATGCCTGGGCTATTGGACAAACAATATACTAATTAATATAGTTTCTGTGTGATTATTCAGGTCTAGGTAGCCAGGAAGCAAGGGTGGCGTGAAGACATGGTGGCAACAGCAGCAGCCGGCAGCTCATACATTGAACCACAGGTGTGAAGCAGACAGAACGGTCTAGACAGAAGTGGCAAGAGTCTTTGAAACCTCAAAACCTTATTCCAGTAACATATTTAATCCCTCAACAAGGCCACACATCCCAAGTCTCCTAAAACGGTGCCATCAACTGGGACCAAAGTATTCAAATGCCTGAGCCTATGGTGGACATTTCATTCTAATTGCCAGAATAACGTAGCTTCCTAAGGAAATCAATTTTTATTAAAAAAAAAAGAATAAGAAGAAAGAAAACTTCTAAAAATAAGACCAGATTTCCCAACAAATAATTTTTTGTTTGATTTGTCTTTTTGCCTGTAGCCCCTTAAATTTTCTCAGTTGAATTTTGGGAGATTTATGATTTGTTCCTTTTTACATTATTTTTTAAAGATATGATTCATGGTAGGCAGAGGGAAATCACATTTTAGAAGGTAGAAATTTTAAATAGTAAAACCTATCACCCAAATTATCGTAACAGAGTTGCTAAGCTCACAAGATAAAACTTTCTCAGATAGCCCCTACAGCCAAAATATTATCTTTGCTGTGCCCCACTAAAACCATCCATCTTCTTCTGTGCTGAGCACTTGATGGGTGCAGGGCATTATTTACTGGAACAATATGCTATTGTGTTCACTAGTCAGATATGCAAAAGATCATGTTATTCGAGGTCTTGGGCAATGTGGCAGGTGTAACAGATATAGTGTAGGCAGAATTGTCCAACAAAGAGAAAGCAAAATCAGGCATGCTTGGGAGTATATCACAGAGCCAAGCCAAGAAAGGTGAGGGCCTTCCTAGAAGCTCAGCAACCATAGAAACTAGTGTTATTTAGTCACATTTTCTTGAATGCACTATTTAATGATGATGTTAGTTAAAAGGTTGTGGGGAGGGAGACTCTCCGGAGAGTCTGAGATCTGACTCCCAACCCTATGAGATAAGGCTGAATTGGTCTGAAAGATATGGAGAAATGGAGTGGCCCTCAGTACAGTCACAGTTACTAAGAAGGTAAATTGAAAGCAGAAGAAGTACAGAAATACATGAAGCAATATAAACCCAGAGTTTGATTAGAATAATCTGATTAAATATGTAATAGAAGGTTTATACCAAGAATTACTTACGCCACCAGGATTAGAAATGTTCTTTCCACTTCCCCAGACAAAATGATGCCTAGTGATACAAATGAGATTTGTGATTGTCTTTCAATTAAAATGTATTTGCCTTGCTCTTTATAAGATCTTGCTGGAGCAGGCATTTAGAGTCACTCGAAGTGTCTTTGCTTTAAAAGAAAACATGAACAGAATTTGCTGCCTAATTAATACAGCTTTGAAAAACTTTCCCCAGAAATTCACACTAGAAAGTATTTTCTGAATCAAAGTCACTGCTGAAGTGCCAGTCTGCAGCTCAAGTGTTTTCAGCTTTGCTTAGTTCCTAATTGATCTGGCTTTGCCTTCTCTAAGATAATAAGCTCTGATGCATTGTTGACTTGCTAAAAGGAGAGACTCATGTGCTGTTATCTAGACAACCAATCTAATACAGTCACTATTTTCTCTCAGGGCTTTAACACCCCCTGCATTATGTGTGTGTGTGCCCATGCAAACGTGTGCCATCTGACCAGAGTTTTAAGGACAAGAAGAGTTAAAAGAAACACCAAACCACAGTTTAATGAACTGTCTCTCGCTTCAGATTTAGAACATGCATAATTAGTTATAGTTTTCAAAACCTCAAAAAGAAATGTGAGTAGAGTTCATATGTTTTGCCACCAGCAGGCGGCAGATATACATGGAGAAACTGAAAGCATATCCAATCTGTCGCAGGATATTATGAATCTTGTCCACGAAGATAGAGATAGCATCATGTACAATGTTAATACATGTATATATACCAACGTATGTATATATGTGTTTAATTATACATATTAACATGTGCACATATATTACCATATCAATATACATACTCATAAATATATATTATTAATTCATACAATACATAGATATAAATGTATACACATGTTTGTATGTACACATATATTATATACATATACACACACAGATAAATTTAAGGAATTTTAAAAAGCAGCTTTCCTTTTGCAAGTGTGATTAAAAAATACTAATTTTTACTAATGGTGGGCTTCTTATTTGTATTTTGTATTTTCTGGTTTGGATTATAACAAAGAGAGTTTGAATTTGATTGGGCATATTTTGATACCAGTATCTCAGGTAGGAGGGAACTGCTTTACTTCATAGAGAAATAAGAGGAATAAGGACAACTACTCATTGCTATCCTACATTTACTGTGCACCAGACACTGTGCAATGTGACAAATTCCACATCTCATTTATCTCTCAGACAATATTTTTAGAAGGTCCCCACTATTTTTATTTTACCATTTAACCAATAAAAATACTCAGTCATAGAGGTTAGGTAATGTGCCAAAGGAGATTGTAAGCGAGAGAAGAGACACCACAAATAAGCATTATTTGAACGGATTCTGGACTTTAATGGGATACCACACCACATTATAAATTTTCCTCATCCTACATATTCTCTACTGCCTTTAGTCCCAGCACTTGGGAGAGAGGCAGGCAGATGGCTGTGAGTTTGAGGCCAGCCTGGTCTACAGAGTGAGTTCTAGGACAGCCAAGAAACCCTGTCTTGAAAAAACAACAACAACAAAGAAAAGTAAAGTGAAGAATCAGAAAGATGGCCTGGACTGTGCATGACTGGGCTTTGGATTAAAATCAGATTGGTCCTATGCATGATTCTTGTTTGTAATTACAGCTTGCAATTAAATGGGACAAAAACTTCAAAGAAACAAATAAAACAGGACCTAAAACTCTGTGTGGTTGGTGATAGTGTGTATTGGGAGAGTGTCTCTTTCCAGAAGTGTAAAAGTATATGGGAGGGGGGCTTAAACTGTCTATATCAGTCAGGGTTCTCTAGAGGAGAACTGAGAGAATGTATATTGCAGTGACTTAGAGGCTATGGTTTAGCTAGTCCAACAAGTGCTGTTTTCTGACAGAAGTTCCAAGAATCTAATAGTTCAGCCCACGAGGATGGATGTCTCAGCTGGTCATTAATATACATCGACATACGGAAGAAGTAGGCTCCAATATCTGTGAAGGAAAGCCTCGGCATCTGGATAGATAGGCTTGCTTGTGAGTGTGAAGGCCAATAAGCAAAGGGCAAAAGCTTTCTTCCCCCAAGACCCTTATATATAGGTGAGGCCCAGATTTAGGGTGGGTCTTCCTACTGCAAATAATCTGATTTAGAAAAATCCCTCACAGGTGTGTGCAGCTCCTTGGGTTTTTAGTTCATTCCAGATGTAAACAAGTTGAAAACCAAGAATAACTGTCACACCGTCATTTAGATTCTGTCAAAGAGGTCAGAAACACAGTGCCTCAGCCATCAGGGAGATTCAGTCTTTAGTACTAGAAACAGAAGTATTGACACCTTAGCAAAGCAGAAGACTCCATCCAGTGTGAGACAACAAAACAGACAGACAAACAAAAAACAAAACCATACCTTGTGGCCTGTTTCAATGCTGGAATGAAATATCAGAAGGACAAAGGCAGGGACAGATGGCTTTCTTGAATACTAATGACAAAGGCTAACAGGAATAAAAGAATTGACAATAAAGCTCCCAGTTATGTTTGTGATAGAAGATTAAAAGTCATTGTAATAACCCATAGTACCCAGGAGTTCTATACTGGAAAAAGCAACTATCACTAACCCCCTTCCCTCAATTTTTAAGTCTTTTAAGACACAATCATACATACTTTTGATTGATTTTGTTGTCGCATTTAACCCTAAACTACCAAAGGAGAGTTTATCTTGCTTGATGGAACTTTATTGATTTACTTATTTTTCGTTTTTCAAGACTGTTTTTTAAGCCCTCGCTGACCTGGAACTAACTTTGTAGACCAGGCTGCCTCAAACTCACAGAGATCTACCTGCCTCTGCTCAGCATAAGTCCAAACTAGTTTCTCTGAATGTGGGTGACAGTTGTACATCTGGGGCTGACTGGGGACTGACAGATTCACAAGTACAGGTCAGCAGAGGACAGAAGACACAGGAAGTTGGGGATTGAGTGGACTCCAAGTGGAAGCATTTTCTTTGTGAGGAAAATCTTTTTTATCTCTTTGATTATTCCCCTGTGTTTTATCATGTTCTACTTTTGGAAACTCACAGATCATTTTGGCTCTCTAATTCTCATATTTTGATCTCTTCTCCCCCCTTTTGTACTGTATTCTGAGAACTAGATGTAAATGTATCCTCTACTGAATTTAAATAAAGCAAAACAAACAAAGAAACAAATCCTTCTTCTCTTGTATTTGAATTTTGCAGAACAAGTTCTTGTTTTTAGAATGATCATTTTTGTATCGAGGATCAACATATATTTCATGGAAATAGTACATCTATGTATCTCGCTAAGAACATTGATCTCTAAGTTATTCATGTCTAATTTCTGTTTCTTACAAGTTCCTTGTTTCTGTGTTTATCTCTTTTGCTAAAGGCTTTTGTCCAATGCATCACTATTCTTAATAATTTACTTGTATTTCAAAGTGAAATCTCTCTCTCTGTTTGTGTGTGTGTGTGTGTGTGTGTGTGTGTGTGTGTGTTGGGGCAGTGGTTGACTGGTGGGTCTTGCTTAGCCATTTCTTTGGAAGACCCTAAAATTTAGTATCTATATGTCTTTTTTTTCCTAAGCCAATCAAATTCCCCTGATGGGAATTTTCCAATTCTTTGTCCTAGGGATACATGTCTACCTAATAGCATTAAAGCTGATAGGCAAGATGACTGTCAAAGGGTGTATTGAACCACCCTAGTCATCAGCTACTCAATAATATTCATCATTATCATTCTCAACATTCATTGAGGAGTTGCTTCACCAAACACAAACATGCATGTATAAGTATGTTCTTTACATCATTGTTAAACATGGGAAAAGTTTAAAGCATTCTATATGGCCAAAATGAAACATTAATTATAAAGCCCATGGTATATCGCCACACTAAAATAGCAGGTAGGCATTATAAACAGTCTAAGGGCTCTGGTTACTGGAGTTGGATACCTCCCCAAGAACTACTTGACTTTCGATTTCAAATGAACTGATCTTACCTTTCACCTCCACTCCAATCACACACCAAAGTTGGATTAAAATAGAATAGAGGATGCCCATTGAGAATTGTAATGATGGGGAAGGTAGAAGATCTCTATCCCCACCTCCCTTCTTTTTGCCAAAGGAATGCCTTGATGCCCTAGCAATTGTCTAGCAACTCAATTGAAGTACCTCTGTTGTAAAAGCATATCCACTGTGGCCAGTTTCAAACCACCTATGTGACATCATGCTAATGTATTTTCTGACATGTTCTCAAGTGATTTCCATGAGTTGTGGTGAGTTTACTTCAGTGCATGACTGGAAAAGAGGCCCTAGAATAGGATAGGAGTTATACATGCAGCTCAGCCACCCTGTTGGAGCACTGCAGTGATTCAACACATACTCAGCCGCTAGTTCTGTGCTGCAGAATGGCCATTTACCCTCTGGGGGTGGAGAACTCTAGAAAGGAGGGAACGATGGGATTGTCACTTAAAGCAGAAGCAAATGCTTCTTGAGGATTTTTTATTTTTTTTGAAAGATTTATTTACTGTGCATATAGTATTCTGCCTGCCTGCATGCCTACAGGCCAGAAGAGAGCACAGATCTCATTACAGATGGTTGTGAGCCACCATGTGATTGCTGGGAGTTAAACCTTAGGAAAGCAGCCAGTGCTCTTAACCAAAAAGCCATCTCTTCAGCCTGCTCCTTGAGATTTTTATCCCTAAAAGATATAGAAACCAGAGTCTTGGTGGAGATAGGGAGCTTTGATTTTCCACTCCTACCCCACCTAGTATTCAGAAAAGGCACCGATTCTGACACAAAGAATCTCAGCCCTCAG
Source organism: Microtus californicus (assembly GCA_028537955.1). Lineage (NCBI taxonomy): Eukaryota > Metazoa > Chordata > Mammalia > Rodentia > Cricetidae > Microtus > Microtus californicus. The sequence continues at coordinate 153,712 of JAQJZF010000073.1, forward strand.
AGTAATACTCAACAGGGAAATACAAGGGACAGGCCACATTTTGAGGTATTATTCTCCACTGTGTCCCTCTGTAGCCAGCTCCATTGCAAATTTGATAAGAAGTGGAAAGTACCCCACTGGTTTTGCTCTTTTGTCCTTTGATTTCAAGGCCACAATGATAAAGGCCACCAAGTGTGTAATACAAAGAGTACAGAGAGAGTATAAAGAGGACAGTGGTGAATCAAACAGGAAATTAAAAGTTGGAAATAAGAGCTAAGCCTTATGAACCAGAAAAGGGAGGTTGAGGGAATGGCCCACACCTTTAATTCCAGTTTGTGAGAGACTGAGTTTGGAAAACCGCTGCAAATTTAGGCCAGCTTCTGATTCAACATTAGAGGCTATGAACCAAAATACATAGCAACAGCAGCTAAAATGGACTTGTTTGAACATCTCGAATACTACAGTATTATGGATCAGAGATAGCATCAATGAGCTTGCCAGCCATAGGAGAAAGAAACATAACAGGACTTTTGAACAGATGAAAATGAAAATCATAGTGTATAGTTGTCTTGGAATGACAAGTGTATAGCTATTTAGAAATTTTCTCACTTAATCCATGGCCATATCACTCTGAACATGCCTGATCTCAGAAAGTAAGCAAATTCAGGCCTGATCAGGACTGAGATGGGAAACTCTTCTTCATTCTGTTTTTCGGAGGTATGAATTTTGGATTAAACAGATTAATATATAAATGTCCATGTTACTGAAGCAGATAAAGGTGATATAAGGAACAGACTTGAAGATATGAAGTTTGAAGAAATGAATTTTCTGGTATATGCATAGTTTATGTTAATACAAGGTGTGGAAGCAAGCTAGCTTCAAGAATTCTCAGGGGACCATTCATGAGGACACCTTCCTGGAAAGACAAATGTCAGGGTGGAAAGGAGGCAGCAGCAATTATTGTTTTACCTCAGGAATTCTCTCAGCCTACTTGTTCTTTCGAATATGCAGAGAGAACATAGAGAGAAACATAGTACAGATTCTTAAAGTGGGAAACAGAAAAAGGATCGAAGTAATACAACAAAGGTTCCATGTCTTATTAATCTTCCTGAGTAATTAGAAAGCTTGGTCTGAAAAGAAGAACAATGTTTTTCCATGATGTATCCAAGAGCCAGAAACAGCTTGGCCTCCTGGAATTCTTAATATAAATTCTGGTTTTTCTCAACACTGCTATACAGGCATTGCTGGAAACTGCGTATTTAGCTTCAGTCACCTAAACAAATGATATTACCTTTGACAATGGATCTAAGTATCGAGGTACGTTTTCTGTTTTTCTTTGAGGTCACAGCTGTTTTTATTTGCTTAAAGTGTGACTGGGAAATACTCTTTCAGACATTTCCATTTGAAGCATGATACAGCAATGTACATTTAAAACAGTTTTCTGAAAACCATTTACTAGGTAATTCAATTACAACACTGTTATTGATCATAAACATAGTGAACTGTACTGAAGGGGAAAAGCAGACACCCTCACATGTGTGCTCTCTGCCTGTTAGAAAGTTCCAGAGAGAATACTTGGGAGAGCAACAATCATAGTCGTCTTAAGACCCTAAGAGCTCTGCAAGCGTGGCTTCCATTTCTTGCACACTGTTGATAAGAGTGTGACAGGGAAGCCAGTCAGGAAAAACATTTTTTAAAAAATCAACTAAGGCAGATTACAAATGATTTCCTTTCACAAAAGAATTAAAAACATCTCCTCCAACTGTTTAAAAAACAAGGTCAACTTCACTGGGCCACAGCATTCTAGCAAACAGTTAGAAATGGACTTTAACAGTCATTTGCAATTGGTCTCTTTATCATGAGGAGTTGGAGAACCGACTTAAAATCATAGAAGCAGGTGGTTAAATACAAAATGTGTAAATGATAACCCTTCATAAATATAAGACATTGACAAAAGCAGAGAATACTGGGCACAGAAATAAAGTTTTTCCAGAACAAAAAAAAAAAAAAACATTGCTTAAGGTAACAGAGCTAAGCGTTTTCCTACCTTGGATGAATTCTGAAAATCCCATCCCTAAAGACTGAAAACTCCTGGCACATTTCCTTATCAATTCTACGATCACCTTTTCCAACACTACAGTTTGAGCCTCCTCCCTTTCCCCAATGCCACCTCCATTAACATAGTGGTGCAACTAACATGTTCTTTACAGGGAAAATGTTCCAATTTCCCAACGCAGTTCTCTTCAGTGTTACTGCAAATAGCTTGACTTTTTTTTTTTTAACTTGTTCAACTTGGTTTTCAGCACTAATAAATCTCAACATTGTAACCTGCAAAAAATAAAAATAAAACACTGCAAACCTTCACACTAGTAAGCAGATTAAAAAAACATTTGAAATATTCAAGGAAAATCAAGATTTAGTACTTCCCCCTAGGCATTGAATAGTGTAATCTCCCAACATTATTACTGCATGAAGTTCAAAGTAGGCCTTAAAGACAAAATCTTTCTGTAATAAAGAAAAAGTGCAAAGTAACAAATGGAAATGTAAAGTCTTTTGCAAGAATAAGAATTTGGACACTGATGAGGAAAATGATTTTCATCCTTCCTTGTACACCTGACACCTATACGAACAACCTTGTCCTTAATGTCTGCAACACTAGTAACATATAATAGTCATGGACTTGGTCAAATAAAAAAGCAACTGCTACTAAAAATAATTGTATTCATCCTACAGAACCCAAGAGATAGGAGTGTTATTCAAAAGTGTCCACATGCATGTCACATCTGAAATATTCTTTCTATTCTGAAAGAAAAACTAGAGAAAAGACCCGATTCCCTCAGAAAGCAAGGACTCGATGCAGGTTGTGACTTTATATTAAAGCTCCGTGCAAAAACATGGAGATAAAGGAAGCGATTTCCATTTGCCGGTCACTATTCCAGCAACACAGCTTCGAGAGTTCTGTTCTCATTAAACAACCCTATGTCTGTTCCAGGAAGAAAAGATGACCCTGTGACAAATGGGACAGGTGTTATTCTCTGATAACTAGCGGTCAATGCAGTGGACGTGGTACTCATGGAAGCGAGGTAGTGCACGAACTTTGTAGCCTTCTGTATATTCAGTAATGCAAATAGTACATGTATTCAATGCATCGTTTTCACCAAAACTTCTCGTTGCCAAGTTATTAATCTGGACATTGGTGGGTCCTCTAGTTAGGTGGTTGTCATTAAAGGGGTAAAGTCGGGTTGCTTCAATACCTCCTTCAAACATCTGTGAGATACTTTCTGAATATTCATCAATGGAACTGGAGCCAGGGTTGTAGCTGGGGACGGAAGCAGAGTTGTTACCACCAGCGCTCCCTCTTCCACTCCAGGGAAACTCACCAAAAGCTGTTGTTCTCTGCCTTAACCTGGTTTGAATCGGAAGAGATGTAGTTTCCCTTGATCCACTATTGAAGATTGTAAGAGTGGAAAACCTGGGAGTACTCACAGAGGTTCTCCCAGCTGCACGTTCAGAAAATGTAAAGGTGCCTATAAAACCTCCAGGTTCACTTTCATAAGTGACCGCGATGTTTGGGATCTAAGACCTTGACCAAGTTCTGCTAGCTATGCTATCTCTCTGCCTGTCTTCTGCAAGCAGAACTCTTCTGACTTGAAGGTCTCTGGTTGGAGGTCTTTGACCAGATCCTGCTGCTTCACCATTGGTATCTGTGTCTGAAGAGCTTGTCCCTTGAGCAGAGGAATTTCTTGACCCAGCAGCCACAAAATGAGCTCAGGTCTAGTTATCTGGTGTCTCAAAGTCCCGTTTTGAGGGGCTCAAGAACTTCCCTCGATCTCATTTACCAAAGGCTGCTCAAAAGTCTGAGATGAGATGCTATGATGAGATCTTCATGGAATTTCATTTGCTGGGTGCAGAGAAGACCTACTTCTTTCAGCTCTGGCTCTGGTTCTTCGCTGGTGTTCTGGTTTTGGGCTTCTTGCCCTCCTCCAACCTCTGGTGGATGGCACATCTGTTAATGCTTCAGCAGAACTATGTTCTGACCTAGGTGTTCTGGCAGATGATGTCTCAGATGCTGAATTTTCCACTTGCCTTTGGAGGCTGCGATCCATGTTTTCTACACTAAGACGTGTAGCAGATGGTTCATTTTCATTCTCTGAGGTTTGGCTTCCATTGTTACGGTTAACATTTGTCTCTAAACTGAATCTGAAATCACCACTGTTTGGATTAGTGTGACTCACTGCCCTCCCGGACTGCTTTCCTCTCTGACCACTTCTTGTTGTATTGCCAGTCTGTCTGACAGAGCTAAGCCAATCTATTACGGAGTCACCATTGGACTCGTCATCTGAAGAGTCTCCATTTTCTTCTGAGCTCTGCAGCGGCGGCAGCGGCGGCGGCCCCTCTTTTATTTGCTGTAGTCTTCTGAACAGCTCCTCCCCAGTACTTTGACCTGGGGTGCCCAGCAAACTGTTGTCTCTCAGAAGTCGATAGTCTTCTCTGCTCAGATTATTTACAAATCAATAGAAAGCTTCTTCCCGATCAAAGTGATCCACTTGCCTTCTGTGCTGTGCTGCAGATTGGTCATTTCCTTGATCACTAGAATCTGAGTTTTCCATCTTGATGAACAAATGGATGATTAAGTGTCTGTTATGACATAGTGCTGAATTCCAATCAACTGGACCTTCAGTTTTCTTCGCTAGGCTTCGGTGGTCCTGGCAGGAGGGGACTGGCTGGGCTCTGCCGCCTCCGCTGCCCACGAGGCCGCCTAAGCTCTGCCGCGTGCCTGCCTCCTGCTCTCTAGCCTGCCTCAGAATGCCTGGGAGAGACCCGCCTCTAGCCCAGCGCCTGCCCATTCTGAGACGTAGCTCCAGCAACCATTATCTTCCCCACTGTTACCTAGCAGTGACAGAAATCCACTCAAGATAACTTTTCTTAAAGTCACCCCACATTACCTATTGAATGTATTTCAGGTCCCCTTTCTCAGCTACTCCTCAGGACTCAAGAAGTCCTATTCAGAAAGCAGATGATTCAGCCAAAGCATACCAGGTGGGCCTGGAGAAGAGTGACTGGTAGTCATACTCGTAGGACAAACCCACTCTTCTTGCAATGCTGGCATCACGCTGGGGAATTTAGTGAGATAGTGACTGCTTCATGATAGGTTGGCATCGCACAGGATGTTCATTGTGCCCTTCCCCAATCACAGTGGCTAGGTGCCATCATGAGAAGGAACCAAGGGGTTGACCTTCGCTACTCTGGTGTCATGAGAACAAGGATTAGATCAGAGAGCCTGAGGACACCCTGCTACAGCCCTCCAGTGGGAGATAGCTGTAGACACTATTACAGAGAACGGGAAAGCAGATATGGACATGCTGATCCTTTCAGGTTGGCATCTGATTAGGGTGCTAAGGGAATGGTGGTTTCTAGCCCAGCCCTCCATGTAAGTGTAAGGAACTGTTACTGTCACCTGAGGTCGGCAGGAAGTTTGACTTCTAGAAGTACCTTTCTGCCATGCATTTCACTACCTGCAGGATGGAAAACAGAAACTCAGACCCATTGGAATGCTTGATTTCCACAGCCCCCTTCCTCCCACTGAGTGTTCACTGAGGGGTGACTTATGAAAACACAGAGCCTGAGCCTCCTACTCAGATCTCAGTCCTCTCTTTGCTCCCCTTCCCCACTCTTCAAAGTGTTCAGGGGCCTCTCATCAACTTGGTAAGTAGGCAGAGCCCGAAACATAAACTCTGGAGAACGTGGAACATGGGAGCACCTGCATAGCCCTAAGGCTTGGAAAGCAGAGTGTGTGGAGTAGATGCTGTTGCTACACAAAGAAGAAACAATCCCAAAGAAGATGGACATATTGAAGGCCTGACCCTTGGCTATTCTAGTATCAGCAGTTTCATAAATGATAGACAAGGCAAGAGAACTCTATTTAAACACACCACTCTTTGCTCCTAGCAGACTCCAATGTTGGGAGACCCAGAAAGAAATCACACACTGAAGTAGGTGCGTCTTCTATCTATCTGTTGCTTTCACTGGTTAATTAATAAAGAAAACTGCTTAGCCTGATAGGTCCGAACATAGGTAGGCGGGGAAGACAGAACAGATGCTGGGAGGAATAAGGCACTGAGACAGACGCTATATTTCTCCTCTCCAAGATGGATGCAGGTTAAGATCCTTCCTGGTAAGCCACCACCTCGTGGTGCTACACTCAGTAATAGAAATGTGTTAATCAAGATGTTGGAATTAGCCAGTAAGAGGCAAGATAATTGTAGTTACCCTCTACATTATTTAGACTACTTGAAATAGAAAGCTTAGCAAAACTTTTGTTATATGTTTCTTGCTTAATATTGTTTGTTGTTTGTAATTTTATTTTTGGTATCTGTTCCTACTGTATATAGTTGTATTAGGTTTAGTTCGATCTTGTTTAGAGAAAGGTGGAGATGATGGGGGACTTCAGCCAATCACATGCTGGTTAGTGTGTCCCCTGGGGCCACAGATAGCCAATAAAAGCATCCATGTGCTCTAGCTCTCTCTTTTTGTGTTCCTGCTCTCCTGAATCGCTGGTACCCTGGTTTTGTAAGTTTCCTTTTTTCTGTTTATTAAACCTGAATATTATTTTAATTTGGTTTGGTTAATTACAACTTCTAATCAGCCTCCCCCATCAATACACAAATGTGATTTGAAAATTAGTTGACCAACATAATTAGTATGATGTGTTGAGATTTCCTGTGCCAGACTTAGTCCATCAATTCTGATTTCAGGTCCCTGCAGCTCCTCAGGGTAAAGACAGAATGCAGCGAGATTCTCTGAGAGGATACAAGACAAATGGCATCTAACCTAGTTCCCAGTAGAGTCCTTGTTCCCCCTTGGAACCTCATGAGCACAGACTTCACTGTCAATGTTTCTATTGGCCCTTTGGTCTTCCATGCCCTACCCATTAAGCTTTACGCACAGTGTTCGAGGACTTCTCTAGCCAACAACTCGGAACTCTTCTACATTCCTTCTGTGACCTCATTCCTAAGGCCTACGGACTGAAAGATCACATTTATAATAATAATGATTCCCACCCTGGAACCAAGGTTCTGGACTTATTTCATTTCTCATTTTCCTCACAAAATACCAGACCAAAGTACTTTCAGAAGACAAGGGCATATTTTGTGCATGCTTTGGAGCAAATACAGCCCGTCATATTGGGATACCATGGCAGTGACAGTGGCTCCCGCTCTTGTGGCAGGCTGTTGAGACAACTCTTTATACTGTGCCAGTGGCGATGAGGCAGAGAATGATGATGCTCTGCTCAGTTTGCTTTTTCCTTTTGTCCTCTTTGCTCACTCTGGGAGCCCAGCCCATTGACTGGTGCTGCCGACATTCCCAGAGTATATTCCCTGAGAGCTGTCTCTCTAGAAATGTGCTACTCGACTGGCCCAAATTCACTTATGGTGGCAATAAAGATCAACCACAGAAACATAATGAAGACCATGTACACCAACCTTGTCACCAGCATTGTGCTAAATGTGAGAAAAGTGAAAGCATTTCATTTCGAATAAGAAGGTGAAAAGTCCACTTTCTTCACTCTTTTTCAGTTCAGGGCTGAAATCTTAGTCAAAGCAGTAAGACAAGAGACAGAACCCAAAAGAATATAGAAGTAGTTAAATTACCTCTCAGATTCTGTACTTCAGAGAACCAAAGGTGTCTTAGATCTCATAAGCATTTTCGGCACAGTAGCAGAATACCAAATAAAACTATAGAATTAGATGTTTCTCTAAATAAATACTGAGCTTACTGAGAGAGAAATAAAACAATTCCTTTAGTAATTGCAAAAATAAAATCACCTAGGCAATTGGACTAGTGAGATAGCCCACTGATAAGAGATCATGCTACTCTTAAAGAGAACTAAAGTTTGGGAAGCTCACAACTTCCTCCAACTCCAGCTCCCTGAGACCCAGTGTTATGTTCTGGCCATTGAGGGCACTCGCATACACACAGCTATACACAAAAATACATAATTATACAAACAAAATGAGTCAAAAATTAACTGCCTAGGAATAAACCTAACTTTTAAGCTGAATATTTGTTCAAGGCACCGGCAATTATAATGAAGCTGGGCAGTGGTGCCACATGCTTTTAATCCCAGCACTCAGGAGGCAGAGGCTGGCAGATCTCTGTGAGTTTGAGGCGAGCCTGGTCTACAGAGCAAGATCCAGAACAGACTCCAAAGCTACACATAGAAACCCTGTCTTGAAAAACCAAAAAGAAGACATGTGCAATTAAAATTTTATTATATTTTCCACTTCTTTCTTTCTGTGTGTATACACATTCACTTGCCACTGTGGGTGTGTGAAGGTCCGAGGACCAATTCCATCAGATAGCTCCCAGGAACTGAATGGAGCTTTTCAGACTTAGTAGCATATGCCATTACCTGCTAAGCCATCTCTCTAGCCCTACAATTAAAATGTAGAACAATAATTAGCAATTGTTGTAGGAGGGAGAGGGGAGAGGATGAGTTCGGGAGTGGGAGGCAGTGGACATTTTGAATGCTATTATTTATAAAGCAATTAAACAAATAAACAAACAAAACAATAAATATGTTAAACATCGGGCCTGGAGAGATGGCTTGGCAGCTAAGAGCACTGGCTGCTCTTCCAGAAGGCCTGGCTTCAATTCCTAGCACCCACATGGCAGCTCACATGTCCAGTTCCAGAGGATTTGACACCTTCACACCAAAGCACATAAAATAAATTTTCATGAATAATAAAAGATTTAAAACACCAAAGAAACAATTTGAAGAATGACTTTCTGATATGAATTTTAAAAATTAATATTGAGAAAATGGTGATCTTACCAAAAGCAATTGACAGATTCAGTGCGATCCCAATCAAAATTATGATGTTATTCTTCACAGAAATGCTAAAGGACTTCCAAAATTCACACAGAGACACAAAACATCACACGTAACCAAAGCTATCCTAATCATGGCAATGCCTGATTTTGTCATACTACAGAACCATAGAGACAAAAACAGCATGCTACCAGCACCAAAACAGAGACAAAGACAAAGGAATAGAAAAGAGACTCAGAGTAAATCCACACAGGTACAGGTTGGCATGTGTGTCTGAGACAGGATCCCTTGCAGCTCAGGATGGTCTTGCCTTGAACTACTGATCCTACTGCCACTATCTCCCAGGTCCTGGAATCACAGATGGTCATTTGACCTAATTTTTGACAAAGGTGCCAAAAACTCACACCATAGAAAGCACCACTTTTTCACCAAATGATGCTGAGAAAACTGTATGTTCTCCTGAAGAAGAATTAATCTAAGTCACTATCTCTCGCCTAATTGTACAGAAGTCAATTAGGACTGCAACAATGACCTTAATAAAAGGCTTTCAATTTTGAAACTGCCAGCCTGAAATGGGGAGAACATGTCATGTGAGGCGAGGCATGGAAAGGACATTCTGACAAGAGCTCCAAGTGCTCAGGAGGCACAACTGACAGATTGGGTTTTCTGAAAGTGTAGAGCTGCACAGCAAAGGGAATAGGCAGCAGAGTGGAGATGCCACATACAGAAGGAAGGAATTTCTTGCTAGCTCTATACCTGAAATAAAATACTCAAATATCAGTATCCAAATCATTCAATCAATACATTGACCAATGAACTAAACAAAAAACTCTTAGAAGAAGAAAGGCAAATATGGCTGATAAAGGTAGGGAAAATGTTCAACATCCTTAGACAGCGGCAGGTCTGCAAGGTAAAACTACATTCAGATTCCACCTCACTGCAGTCGATATGGCCACCAAAAACAAAGCAGTGACATCCCATGCTGGCAAGAATGAGAGAAAATGAAACCTGGTGGAGATGTCAATCCAGCCACTATGGAAAATCACAGTGCAGGTTCCTCAAAGCACTGACAATAGAACTGTCACATGATGTAGCTGCAGGACTGCTGGGAATAACTGGAAGGGAATCTGAGCCAGCCTGTTACAGATAGACGAGGGAGCCCCTGTTTCTTTTGTGGCACTATTCACAAAGGCCAAGTTATGGCATCATCCTAGGTGTTCATCATCAGATTAATGGATAAAGGAAATTTGATGTCTCTCTCTCTCTCTCTCTTACACACACACACACACACACACACACACACGCACACACACACACACAAGATATGAAAGAGGAAGAGTAACTATTTAGAAAGATAAGGGGAACTAGGAGAAAAAAAAGTAAAGAGTACAAAAGAGCATGATCATACTACAATGATATGTGTGTATGGAAATGTCATATTGAAACTCATTATTTCCTGTATTAAGTGAAAACTTAATTAAAAGATGTTCTGTCTATAGTAAAAGCAATCACAAGGAAAGCAAAGTATTTTGTTACCTTTAAAGCTATTTGTTATATAGTCATCCCTACAAGGTCATCAAAATTCCTGCATCTGTGTAGGACTATTCTGAATTTAATGCATCTTCAAGTGATGTTTGCCTGGCTATGTTTCTGAACGTGTGACAAAGTAGCAGCCAATTGCTTAAAAGCAACAGTCCTTAAATGGATCTCTATTTTGATTGCTTCTATAGACTAAACCTATGTCTCTGTGTGTCTATGTCTGCCTGTCTCTCTCTATGTGTTAGAAGGTGAAGAAAAAGCCCCTCCTTCTGTCTTTTGTTTTGTTTTGTTTTTGTTGAGACAGGGTTTCTCTGTAGCTTTAGAGCCTGTCCTGGAACTAGCTCTTGTAGATCAGGCTATCCCCAAACTCAGAGATATACACCTGCCTCTGTCTCCCTAGTGCTGGGATTAAAGGCATGTGGCACCACCGCCTGGAAGCCCTCCTTCTGTCTTATTTGGCTCTTATGACTGCAGTTGTGACAGTGAGAAGCACAGCCTACCTTCTGAGTGAACTTTGTTCACATTTACCAATAGTGTTTTCTGTCAAGCCAGATAATTCCTCTAAGTAGTCCCTTAATTTTAACAAAAATAAAGTATGTTGTAGTTTCATATTTTTATCTAGGTTCTTAGATCTTTGAGCTTGATTTTGTTTTAGCCCAACCAAATTACATTTTCAACCTGGCCTAGAATATTCTTCCAAAACTTTTGTATAGCTGTAAGTTCCAAGTTATTTATAACATGAAAGACTGTAGAAATATGATTTGCACAATATTTGGGAGCTACCTAAAAGGTAGAACTCTCCATAAGAGAATTCTCTGGGTGTACCATACAGAGATCAAAGTTGTGGAAATCCAGCATCATCTTCACTATATTGCCTAAGCACTTCACTATATTGCCAAGTATGGTGGCACATGCCTGTAGTACTAGCCCTAGGGAAATACAGCAGGAGGATGGGAAGTTTGAGGCCTGCTTAAGCTAGATGGTGAAAATCTGTGTCAGACAAACAGAAAGGACCTAAAGATGGAAATGGCTGCGTGGGGCATCACACTGTTGTGATGTGACACTGGCACTTAATAAGTAGAGGGAGGAGAGCCAAGAGTTCAAGGTCACCCTTGACTATTTAAAGTAGTTAGTTTGAAGCTAGACTGGGGTGTCACACACACACAAACACAAACACATACACACACAAACCATTGACCTGAAAAATATGCCTCCAAGGCAAGGGGAAGGAATTGGCAGAAACTTGAGTCTGTGTCTCACTTACACTATCTAGGCTGGCCTCAAACTTGTGACCTAGGGCTTATCCTTCCCAGAACTCTAGGACTGTAGGCTAGCAATAGTGATGCTTTCTGAGCCTTTTACACCTGTTGCTTTCTTGTACTACTTCATGTGCTAATGAATGCTCTAGTTTTCCTTGTATGTAAAATCAGATTTCCTGTGGTTTAATCTAAACCCACCTTATAAACCTCAAAGCAATTCTTTTTTCTTTCTTTCTTTTATCATTCATTATTCACTGGCCTAAAGAGGCTCTTTATGGTTGTAAGGCTTCCTAAGGCTCTTTTGTCCTGCCTTTCTAATTGAAGAGCTGCTAATCACTATAATCCCACATTCTTTATGCCACAGGACAGTCCTCCCCCTCCAGTGCCCCAAATCTCTTTTTATAACCTTTTCTAGTTTTGCTTCTCTCCCCCTCCCCCACCTGTTAGGCAAATCTTCTGAAAGGGCAGTGACCCAAACCTTCCTTGGTGGATAGCAAACAGGGTCATTGCTTGACTTTGTGCTCTGGGGGTTCCCACTCAGTCAGCAGAGATCTGAGATCAGGTGGTTGGTGGGCTGGATGAATGGAGAGGCCTGGAAGGACAAAGAACATAGAAGCTTTGTCAGTTTAAGTTAAAAGGAGATAATGTGCATTTAAATTAAGGCTGGCTGCTTGGATATGGCAAATTCCTCTCCCTTTAACTCTTTGCTATTCTGCTTCATGGTATTCCTTCATGAGATTCCCTCACCTTTAGCTCATAACATTCCTTTCTGTGTTTAGTTGCCATATCCAACTTGAATCGACATTTTGTGTGGGGATGGTGAGGGGAGAAGGATGGAAAGCCCATGGTTTCCTGGGGGTGGTATGCTGATGAAGATATGTCCTGATATAGATGCTTGGATAAAGAGAAGGGACAGGTTCCGGGCATCTGTTGTGTAGGGAAAATAAAGGTCCTCTAACCACATTTGTGTCAAATAGCTCCATAAGGCACTGATTATGTGCCTTTGGTATGAATGATATTATCTGGAAAGACCTATTCTGAAAAAAAAAAAAAAAGAGCCGAGCTAGCAAAGTGTCCTAATTCCACCATGCTTCTGGGGATAATTTCCTAATTGGTACAAACAACAGACTGTGTTAAGGATAGCCTAAAGGATAACTTTGCAACGTGACTCATGGTTTGATTCACTAAAACTTGTCTGGATTAGACTGAGAGGTGAGTGAGGGTGTATCTGAGAGTGGATAATGTAAGGGGGAACCTGAAGCTCTTTCACACATGCAAACGAAGCAAAACTCCAGGACATGTCTGAGTCCCTCATCCTTAGAACACGCATGCGACTGTGCACACACACACACACACACACACACACACACACACAGAGAGAAAGAGAGAGAGAGAGAGAGAGAGAGAGAGAGAGAGAGAGAGAGAGAGAGAGAAGGGTGTGAGTGTGTTCCGGATGCCAGAAGCAGTATCCCATCAACAGGTCTTATGACTCATGATTTCCCCTGAACTCAAAAGTCTGAGTTTACATTTAAGTGGATTACTCAGGAGTAAAGTAAAGGCATCTTCCCTTCCTGGAACTTGAGTTTTGTAAAACAAATACAACTCCTCCACAATGCACATGAAGGGAAGCCCGCCCCGTGAAATTTATCCAAAAGTCAACTCTCTTCAATTTTGGGATTGCACAATACGCTTACGAAAGCAAAGAGCATGTCCCAAGAATGAATTCCTGACAGAACCTTCTGCAGATGTCAATTGAACTTTCTTCTATTTCCCAAAGTGGTTTTGTTCCTGACAAAAAATATTATAACATGGTACTATGAGGTGCCACTCAGGACACTGATGTATGTTTTACTCACAATTGCTAAATGCCTGCTTTCAATAAGTTCTTTCTGGCAACTTTATACATACTAATGGAATGTTTCCAGGGACTTTGGTAAGTACACATGAATGCTGGACTTATGTTTTAAAAATGACAGCATGCACTTAGTATTTAAAATACAATGACCCGAGGAATACTTCACTGATAAGCAAAAGGACCAGGGTTATTGAAGCCATAGATTAAAACACTCTCCTATGTCTGCAGTTGGAAAGCCTGGGCTTTTCCTTCTAAAAATAATTCCTTTACTTATTGTGCCACTCTACCAGATGAACTAGACATAGGACTACTTCTTTTATCAGGCCAGGGTATGTGTTATTGAATGTTTCCTGAGTCACATGTTAAGGAGAAAGTTCAGATGGATTTCTACATAGACACTAGAAACTCTCCTGTTTATTCTGACCAACTCATGAGAAAAAAAACAACAAAAAACAAAAACAAGTAGAGAAACAGAGACTGTTGTAGGAGGTTGCCTCCCTAGTCCTATAATAATCACACAGAAAACATATTATTTGCAATGCTGTTTGGCCAATAACTTAAGTTTTTTCTGGCTAACTCATATCTTAAATTAACCTATCTCCACTAATCAGTATATGGCCATGAGACTGTGGGTTATGGGGCAAAGTTCTGGCATCTTTCTCCGTCAGGGTTGCATGGCTTCTCACTGACTCTGCCTTCTTTCTCCCAGCATTCAGTTTAGTTATTCCTGCCTAGCTAAGTTCTGCTTTGCTATAGGCCAAAGCAGTTTTCTTTATTCTTTAATATAATCACAACATACAGCAGGGAATCTCACAAGAGACTGGGAAAATATGTGAGAGTAAAGGCTTGTAGTAGAAGCCTAGCAAATTGTGAATGGGATCCAGCCTCATGAGTGTTTTGATTATACACTATGTCTATCTACCACAGAGGATTGAGAACGCCTTAATTATGACTGCTTGATGATTTGCCATGTGATTTAGTCTGCCCTAGGTAGACTATATATAGGTGTGAATTAATAACCCCCACCATGTCCATGTTGCTAACACCAGGGAGCAGTGAAGTGAGACCTCTTTTCTACCTTCTTCTGATGTTGTGTTTAGGAAATAGAACTGGGAGACGCAGAAACAGAGAACCAGGACGGGGCAAACAGGAACTGCTATTGGACATAAGGGACACAAGAATGTTACTGTTTCTGAGGCTGCTGTGGGTGGAAGTATGGTACAAGTGTGGGCATGTGACTGTATACCAAAGAGCATGTTACGCCATGGCAACACGATGTCCTTTATTGTTACTCTATAGGGGTGGAGGCTAAAAGCCTGGCATGATCTGCAAGTGTAATGCTCTTTAGTCCTAGGAAGAGCCTGAAGCTGCAACCCCAGGTCACCCTGATACTCATAAGTTCTTTGATCTGAGGATTCTTTTAAAGATCTCTTGTCAGGAGGAATGACTTGACCAGAAAGCAGCCCTGATTTAAGAAAACAGAAGGAAAAGCTCAGATGTCTCTCACATCTGAGAGACAGAGGCAGGGAAATCCCTGTGACTTGAAGGTCAGTTTGCTCCAGACAAGCCAGAACAGTGAGAATCTGTCTCAAAATCCAAACCAAACTAAAACAACAACAGGAAAAGAAAACCCACCAAAACAACAATAGCGAAAATAGACACACCAGCACCAAATGTTTCCTAACATTTCCACAGAATGGTTAAAGGGGAGAAAGACTAACTCCAAACTAGAAATGGCCAGCTAAACTCCAGACTTCTCAGTCACAGCCCAGTGGTGGGACAAAACAGGAAGGCAAACAATAATGGCACAAGTAGCTGACCTTTTTCTGTGTGTGCTCTGCTAGGAAATTCTGTCTTGGAGGATTTAGTAAAGTAGCTGGCATGTTGGCAGAGTCTTTTGTTCCTTCACCCAGGAATCCTGTAATCTAATCGTCTCTGTGGTGCTGGAAATAAGATCATAGGGGCATGGCTTGTCTGGAGAAGGAAACTGAGCAGGGCCAGGTTACTTGGAAGAGCTCCAGATGTAAGCTGTGGGTTCTGGTTCCTCAGATAGCCTTGTGCAGAGAACAGGAGCCATGGGTACTTCTCAGCACCTTGTTTCCTGTGACATTAAGTCAATCATTGTGTCTCCCTAGGCTTTTCTATTGTAAATTTGAATTAGATATGGTCAGGATTCAAAACCCTAGCAACATGCTCTTTCGTCTTTGGACACCTATCCACTATAAATAGCTTTGAATGCTATCACTTCCTCATCCACAAAAAGTAGGAAATATTGGTATGTGGTTCTTTTGTTTTGTTTTGTTTTTGTTTTTTGAGACCGGGTTTCTCTGTGTAACAATCCTTGATGTTATGGAACTAGATCTTGTAGACCAGACTAGCCTGAACTCACAGAGATCTGCCTGCCTCTGTCTCCCAAGTTTGGGGGATTAAAGTTGTGTGCCATCACCGCTTGGTGTTATGTGGATCTTATGGAACAATATAATGTATAGTCATGTAAATATACACTTATTTGACAATTAGTTCTTCCCAATCAATTAATAAATAGTATAACCTATCACTAGGGCATAATTTTGAAGGGTATGTTAAGTTTATTTCTTTCCCACTCAGACGTTATATGAAGCCACTTAACAAGAAACATTATTCTATCTAGTAAAAAGCTTCTTGCCACCAAGCCTGATGATCCGTGTTCCATTATCTGGCCCCATAGGGCGAAGAGAACTAGCTTCCATAGTTGTCCTCTGGCCTCTACTCACCATGTCATGAGTATGCACATGAATTTACACACTAAATCTATAAGTGCAAATAAAAACGATTCTTTCTGGGCTGCCGAATCCAAACATCAGTGGAGTATACTAGTTACCATTAATTCTGCGACTTTTGTGCTTTACCCCATGGAAACTATTCTGACCAGAAGTATGTTGTAACAAGAGCGGCAGGGCTGCGTCCCCGGCACCCAGCCGCCCACATGGCTAGCTTATGCCCCGAAATAATTACACGGAAACTGTATTCTTTTAAACACTGCTTGGCCTCTTACAGGCTAGCTCTTACATATCGATCTAACCCATTTCTATTAATCTGTGTAGCTCCACGAGCTCGCTTACCAGGAAGGATCTTAACCTGCATCTGCCTGGAATGGGAGAATCATGGCGACTCCTTGACTCAGCTTCTTTCTCCCAGAATTCTGTTCTGTTTACTCCACCTACCTAAATTTTACCCTTTCAGAGAGCCAAGCAGTTTTTGTTTATTACTTAACCAATGAAATCAACAGATTGATATATGACACTCTCACATCAGAAGTATGTATCTTTTCTGTTTTGATTTGTTTGTGTTTGCTTGTTTGTTTATTTATTGTTTTACAAGACATGGTTTCTCCATAGCTTTGGAGCCTCCCTAGTGTTGGGGATAAAGGTGTGTGCCACCACTGCCAAGATAGATGCTAATATTCTTTGTGGTTTTGCTACTATAATTGTTTTATTATGTTTTGTTTTCAACACAGGGTTTCTCTGTGTAGCCCTGTCTATCCTGGAACTTGCTCTGTAGGCCCGGCTTGCCTAGAGCTCACAGAGATGGACCTGACTCTGCCTCCCAAGTGCTAGGATTAAAGGCTTGTGCTACCAAGCCCGACAAACGTTAATGTTCTTTATGGTAATGTAAGTGGTCTCATATTGGTAACAAGGATTGGTCTCAAGTTGCCATGTATGTCTGTACACAATTATATATGTGGATCTATACCTATTATGGTTAGAATAATTTACCTTCCATATATGGATTGTCCTTTGACCTGTAGCTTCATCTTGACACTGTGTGCACATTGGTCCTCCCGAGACTCTTTTGTAGAGTGAATGACCATAGTCCTAATTGTGGCACACCTCATGTTTTATTTGTTGCAGTTTCCTCCTAGAAATTGTAATCTACGCTGTAAAGTTTTGATTCACTGATAACACTTTTTTCTGTTCACCTGGCTTGTGGAGGTCCCAATTTCCTCTCCCCCATTGCAGCATATGAGTATTGGGCTGGTTATCTATTTCCCATCCTGGTGTGGCACTGTTTCAGTGAGTATAATTTCTTTGCAAGTAGAGTGGCTGTGTTCTGGGAACAAATCTATCCTTGGATAGTCCATAATACACTTCCTGGACTGGGCTAGCAAAGTCCACGTGATTCATTATATCTCACATCTACACCATGATTCTGAGTACACATGTCCTTTTATCCAGGAATCAATTTAGGATGATTTCTAACAGGAAGCCTTATTTCAGGGGAGGGCCGACTAGATCCTTAGACTGCTTTTGTTCATGAAGACGAGCTTGATAACAGACTCCCCACTTCCTTACTCTGTCAGGGGTCAAATGGCCCAACAGAATGCTCTGACCACTTACACTTTTCCTTTGTGAGTCTCTTCCACCTTTGCTGTCCCTTCCCCCGAAAGCCACCTCATTCCTAAGCTTGCAGTTTGTAAACTTTCTTCTAGGAGCATAAATGGTCCCATAGACCTTGATAAGTGAGAGAGAATGGTGTAGCGGTGTAAATAAATGCAGGCAGATTGTAAAGAATATGTACAACTTTAATGAAGAAATAAACTTACAGAACCAAGGTTCCCACACAGCACAGGAAGCAGAAGGGGTGCACGGGCTCCTGTGTGCCTGATTTACAAGTAAACATTCGCCCGAGGCAAGCCCACCTCCTAAGGGGCTGGCTTAACCCTACAGAATGGCAGGTGGCCATGAAACTGGAAGTGACACCTCTAAGTCACAGACACAAAGAAACACGCAGGCAGTTTGAAGGTTTCACTCAAAGCGCTTCTGAAAGCACTGAGACCAGCTAGTAAGATTACTGGAGACCAGATTATACCAATTCTGGCTGAGGCTTAGCATGTGCCTAAATTTAATTTAATACGTAAGGGCAATGCACAACATCTCATACTTTCCTGCTTCGTTTTCCCTTTCTTGTGTTAGAATGTTTGCTCATCAAAAGACTTTCTCCAATTGAATGTCAAAATGGCCACACATCTTTTAAACAACAATACATTTTCTGAGGGGGAGTACAGTGTATACGAGCATGAACCACAGTGTCAAAGCCCTAGACTCAAATTCTGGCTCTGTATCTCCTTGGCATAGATCTTTGGGGGGCAATTACTTTACCAGAAACCCTTGGGTGTTTTCTTCTTCTGTGATGTGCCATTACAAACACTCCATACCTCCTTGTGTTCTGATGAGGATTTTACTAAACACAAATATGTAAAAAGCGTCTTAACACAGTGAGCTTTTTGTTTGTTTGTTTACTCCTTTGGTTGGTGTAGTGGTTTTTGAGAGAGGATGTACTTTGTATAGTTTTGGCTGTCCTGGGACTCGGTCTGTAGACCAGACTGGTTTTGAACTCACAGAGATCCTCCTGCCTCTCCTACTAGACTGCTGGAATTAAAGACATGTGCCAACATTGCCCAGCTAAATCAGTGTTTTAAGAATGGTTTGGTGGCTGGACAAATGGCTCAGCCATTAAGAGCCCGTACTATTCTTCCAGAGGCTCTGAGTTCAAGTTCTAACTCCAATTTCAGGTGACTCACAACTACCTGCAATTTCACCTCCAGTGGGATTCAACACCTTCACTGATGTGCATAAAACACACACACAAACAACCACTCATGATCACTAAAAATGGAAATAATTTTTTAATACATTAATAAATTTTAATAATGATAATAGCTTGTCCCTATAATTTCAAAGATTTTTTTCATGTGTACAAGTGTCTGCCTGCATGTACATAAGTGCACTGTGTCCATTTCTGGGGTCTGCAGAAGCCAGAAGAGAGGGCCAGATTCCCTGGTACTGGAGCTACAGCTGATTGCGAGCTGCCCAATGCAGGTGCTGGGAAATGAATTGGATATGACTATTTGCTGGCTCCTTTTATGCCAACTTGATACAAGCTAGAGTCACTGGAGAGGAGGGAGGCACAAATGAGAAAACTCCATATGTCTAGGCTGTAGGAAGCTTTTGGATATTTTCTTAATTAATGACTGATGGCGGAGGACCATTGTGGGTGGGGCCGCCACCCCTGGGCAGGTGGTCCAGGGTTCTATAAGCAAGCTGGCTGAGTAAGCCATGAGGAACGAATCAGTAACAGCACTCCTCCATGGTCACTACATCAGGTGCTCCTCCAGGATTCTGCCCTGTTTGAGTCCCTCTCCTGACTTCACTCAATGATGAACAGTGAGGTGGAAGTGTAAGCCAAATAAAATCTTTTCCTCCTAAGAATGGTTTTGGTCATTATGCTTCATCACAGCAATAGAAACCCTAAGGCATTGTAAGAACAACAAATGGGCTTAACTGCCGAGCATCTTGCCACCTCCTCATTATTCTCCTCCTCCTCATCAGGACCCAGGTATAAGTGGAGATGGCTCATTTGTCTCCCAGCCACCCAGCATAGAGGGGAATCACACATCAACCAGGTTCTAAAATCTCCTGTCTCATGAGTGTTATGGATTTTGTAAACTCTGTCTCATAAGTGTTGTGGGTTTTGTATACTGCCTTTGAACTTCAATGGTCTGAATATTGTTCCAACATTATCTTTAACACTCTAAGCTTAGACTACACTTATTACATCTGAGAGAACTTTCACAAGGCTGGCTTGTATCTCTTTTTACGTGGCTCTGGGAGTCTCCGTGGAAGTGAACAATTATAAGAAACCCCAAACTGCCGAATCTACAAGGGATTGAGTACAAATTAAAGAGCAAGGCAAATGAAACTGAGCACTGAATGGAAGGCTGCCTAGCACATCACAGTCTCCTGCAGGCAAACAGGAAGTGGCAGACCAGAGCTACCCTTTCTGGTTTGTGGTGTGCTCACTTTGTTCCATTCCTTATGCCCATCCTCTCTTGAATCTCCTCACCTCTAAAAAAAAAACTGTGTTAGGACTGCTGACAGAGAAAGACATGTGGTGTTTCTTAGTGGGTGGTGACTCACTGGGGAGCAGGAATCCTTTGCCACAGGGGCAGGAAAAGAGAGCTGGCTGTGTGCATGCGGGTTGGAAGATTGCCTTCCAGGTAATCAAAAGAAGCAAAAGTAGGCCATAAGAACATGGAGGCAGCGCTTCCAAGATCTTCAGCTCTGGCCCTTAGCTATGGCATTGCCTGCATGTGGAAGAGGAGCAGGAAGGACCAAAATCCCACGCATCAAGTGTTGATTGTAAGAAACTCACAGAGGGCATTCAAACGAAAGGACTTCTTGAAGACTTAAATGTGAATCTCTAAGATTTATAAGGATGAGATCAAAGATTTGAGTAGTAACCATAAATGAGAGGCTTTGGCTCAGTGCTTTCCCTGCCGTGAGCCTCCAGGAACCTTGGGCTTTCATGATGCTCAATTTCCCAGCAACTCTCACCTATGCTTCAGCATTTGCAGGAATCCTTACAGTAATTTACCATGGAGTCACAGTGGGAAGTTTGCCACCCTCCACAGCATCTCTCTGCCACACTAATTTCAGTGGATTCTGTGTTCTTCAATGTCCAGCCACAAAGAGCAACCATGCACAGGAGGCTATGCTTTCCTTTCTATCTCATTCCAGTAGGGCCAGTTCTCCCCCCCCCCCAATCTGTTGCTAAAATTCCTTCCCAGGGGAGAGATATAATCAACAAAGTCAACCCCCTCTCCTAAGGTCCCATTGACAAATAGAAGCACATTTCCACCATAGTGTATACTGGGGGAACCAATGAGTTTATCTGACTGCCTTCCAGAGAATAGGTAATGGTTTACTTACAGAGGTAATCAGTTAAGGCAGAGGACACAAGTGATAAGGAGTTGGATACTCAGATGTGACTCTTGTGACCCCACCCCCACCCCTTGATGAAGGTGTGTGTATAGTCAACAGGCCAAGCTCAGATGATCGTTTTGACAGATCGGCACAGCTGAACTACCCAAGATATCAGTTGCTTGACTCAGAGGACAGTTGCAACACTGCTCCCCCATATTCATTAGTTGTCAGGTTCTTCCTAAACACCACTGTCCTCTTTCCCTGGCTCCCACTCACGATGACGTCACAGTTGGGACCATAAATGAAAACTGCTTTGGACCTACCTTCTGTCAGGTCCAAAAGGAACTCAAGACAAATGTGCTGCCCATTAATATCCAAAGCACATGCTGACCTAGGCTCTTTCAGCAAGTACCTGATGGCATCCTTTTATTCCTCTCAGTGTTCCTCATCGTGTCCTGAATCTCTCCAGCCCACTGACTTCCCTTACCCCAGCTTCTCATTCCTATATCGTGGCCATGCACTCTCTTGGCTCTTGGTTCTCTTTCTTGGTCTGTTTTCCCCTGTCTCTTGGTCCCCCTCTCTTGCCATCCCAGTCTTTTTCTCTCTTTCTCTCTTCTCTCATAGCCTGGTTCATTCTGTTGCCCATTATCAGTCTACTGCTTTCTCCCCCCTATTCTTGACTCTTCCAGATGCCTCTGACTGTACCTTCCCTGTTATCTACAATAAAAGCCTCCTCAACTATACCTAGGACTGGTCACATTCTCATTTCATTCACCTTCCTTTCTTTCCCTTCTACAATTTGTCTTGATTTTTATTTTTCTGATACAGGTCAAAGAATAAACCCTGAGTTTGAGTACTGACAACAGACACTACCTCATTTTGAGATTTTTCCCATGCAACTTACACATTGTAATAGGTTCCCAGTCCGTTTATTGCCATAGTTTTCTGTAAAGGGCTAAATGGCAAATATTTTAAGGTTTTCAAGCCATACACTCTGTTACTGTTATTTAACTCAGCTCTCAAATAATGATGTCAGCAAAAGACTAATTGTAGCTAAATGAGTGAGTGTGTGTCAACAAACAAGGAGAAAGCTGTGCATCATGTAATGTTCATGCATAGCAAAAATAAAAAACCATTCATTTTGTTTTCCAGTGATGT
Organism: Microtus californicus; assembly: GCA_028537955.1. Taxonomy (NCBI): domain Eukaryota; kingdom Metazoa; phylum Chordata; class Mammalia; order Rodentia; family Cricetidae; genus Microtus; species Microtus californicus. The sequence goes on from JAQJZF010000073.1 coordinate 176,077, forward strand.
AAAACCATACAAACATTCTTGCCTGGTCTGTATAAAAAGAAGCAGCTGGCTACATTTGGCTTGGGGTAGCAGTTTGTTAATGCATGCCTTAATGATTCCAATGGGAGTCATTAAGTCATGATATTAAAAGTTGAATGTGCTCGCATAACTGGATATCAATATGTAGAAGGATGAAAATGGACCCATATCTATCACCATGCACAAAAGTCAAGTGCAAATGGATCAAAATCTCAACATAAACCAGCCACACTAAATCTTATAGAAGAGAAAGTGGGAAGTACACTTCAATGCATTGACATAGGGAACCACTTCCTAAATATAACCTCAGCAGCACAGACACTGAAAAAAATTAATAAATGGGACCTCCTGGAACTGAAAAGCTTCTGTAAAGCAAAGGACATGGTCAGCAAGAGAAAACGACAGCCTCCAGAATGGGAAAAGATCTTCACTAACCTCACATCAGACAGAGGTCTGATCTCCAAAATATCCAAAGAACTCAAGAAATTGGACACCAAAAGATAACATAATCCAATAAAAAAATGGAGTACAGACCTAAGCAGAGAACTCTCAACAGAGGAATCTAAAATAGCTGACAGACACTTAAGGAAATGTGCAACATCCTTACTCATGAGAGAAATGCAGATCAAAACAACTCTGAGATTCCATCTTACACCTGTACGAATGGCCAAGATCAAAAACACTGATGACAACTTATGCTGGAGATGTTGTGGGGAAAAGGGAACACTCCTCCATTGCTGGTGGGAACGCAAGCTGGTACAGATAATTCAACTTAGCAGTGTCATTCAAGTGGTTCTGGCTTTAGAGTCATGATAGACATAAGGATTATGGAATCTTCTTCTATGGATAAGGAGAGTCACTGAGGCCAGGCATGTGGCAGAAAAAAATCCTTGCATGGAGGCCTTGAAAGGCTATTGTGTGAAGGTGTGAAAGTGAAGCCTGGAGATCAGGGGAGACCCCAAGATAGCAAAGATGCCAGAACCATAGGATACCTACAAAGGAGAGCTGCATACAGTGGGTCAAACCAGCCTGTGCTGGCTAGTTTTATGTCAATTTGACACAAGCTAGAGTCATCAAAGAGGAGGGAACCTCAATTGGGAAACTGTCTCCATAAGATTGGTCTGCGGTCAAGACTGTAGAGCATTTTGTTAATTAGTGATTGATAGGGGAGGGTTCAGTCCATTGTGGATGTTGCCATCCCTAAGCTGTTGGTCCTAGATTCCATAAGAATGTAGGATAATACAGAATGGGAAAAGATCTTCACTAACCCCACATCAGACAGAGGTCTGATCTCCAAAATATACGAAGACATTTGTCATCAAAAGAACTAATAATCCAATAAAAAAAATGGAGTGCAGACCTAAACAGAGAACTCTATACAGAGGAATCTAAAATGGCTGAAAGAAAGTTCTGGAAATATGCAACAATCCTTAGTCATCAGAGAAATGCAAATCAAAATAACTCTGAGATTCCATCTTACACCTGTATGAATGGCCAAGATCAAAAACACTGATGACAACTTTTGCTAGAGAGGTTTTGGAGGGAAGGAAACACTTCTGTGTTTCTGGTGGGAATGCAAGCTGATACAACCCCTTTGGATGTCAGTGTGGCGATTTCTCAGAAAATTAGGAAACACCCTTTCTTAAGACCCAGTAATACCACTTTTGAGTATATATCCAAAAGATGCTCAATTGTGCCACAAGTACATGTGCTCACCTATGTTCATAACAGCATTGTTTGTCATAGCCAGAACTTGAAAACAACTTAAATCTGCTTCAACTGAAGAATGGATAAGAAAAATGTGGTACATTTACACAATGGAGTACTACACAGCAGAAAAAATAAGGAGAGCTTGAATTTTGCAGGAAAATGGATGGAGCTATGTAGTGATGAGGCAAGCAGACCTGCTTTTCATCCTGCCCAGCTCCTGCACAGCTAGCTTTACACCTGAAATAACAACACACAAATTGTATTCATTTAAACACTGCCTGACCTATTATCTCCAGTCCCTTACTGGCTAATTATCACATAATGATCTAACCCATTTCTTTTTTTTTTAATTTTTTTATTGAGAAAAGGAAAACAAAACAAGTTTCTGCCTCCTCCCAGCCTCCCATTTCCCTCCCCCTCCTCCCACCCTTCTCCCCCTCCTCCCACTCCTCTCTTCCTCCCCCTACTCCTCTCCCCCTCCCTCTCCAGTCCAAAGAGCAGTCAGGGTTCCCTGCCCTGTGGAAAGTCCAAGGTCCTCCCAACTCCGTCCGTGTCTAGGAAGGTGAACATCCAAAATGGCTAGGCTCCCACAAAGCCAGAACATGAAGTAGGATCAAAACCCTGAGCCATTGTCCTTGGCTTCTCATCAGCCATCATTGTTCACCATGTTCAGAGATTCCGGTTTTATCCCATGCTTTTTCAGTCACAGTCCATCTGGCCTTGGTGAGTTCCCAATAGATCAGCCCCACTGTCTCAGTGGGTGGGTGCACCCCTCGTGGTCCCGACTTCTTTGCGCATGTTCTCCCTCCTTCTGCTCCTCATTGGGACATTGGGAGCTAAGTCCAGTGCTCCAGTGTGGGTCTCTGTCTCTATCTCCATCCATCACCAGATGAAGGTTCTATGGTGATATGCAAGATATTTGTCAGTATTGCTATAGGATAGGCTCATTTCAGGTTCCCTATCCTTAGCTGCCCAAGGAACTAACTGGGGACATCAGCTTGGGCTCCTGGTAGCCACTCTAGGTTCAAGTCTCTTGCCAACCCTAAGGTGGCTCCCTTAACTAATAATTGTGCTTCCATGCTCCCCTATCCAACCTTCCTTTATCCCAATCATCCTTTTTCCCCAAGTTCCCCCATCCTCCCCTTCTCCCTTTTCTCTCTCCATCTCCCCTTACCCCCATCCCACCCCACCCCCAGGATCCCAATTTTCTCCCCGGCCATTTTGTCTACTTCCCAGAGGATAACTATATGTTTTTCCTTGGGTTCACCTTCTTACTTAGCTTCTTTAGGTTCACCAATTGTAGACTCCGTGACTCTTATTTATGGCTAGATCTATATTGCCACTTGACTGTGGCTTACCGGCATGAGTCTAACCAGCATCCATCTTGGAGAGGAGATTCATGGTGTCTGTCTGACTCTGCTTTCTTTCTCCCAGCATTCTGTTCGGTCTACTCTGCCTACCTAGACTGCTGTCCTATCAAAAGGCCAAGGCAGTTTCTTTATTAACCAATGAAAGTAACACATAGACAGAAGACCCTCCCACATCAGAGCTAGAAAACATCATTTTGTGATGGAGGAAGGTCATTGGTTAAAAAATAAAGAAACTGCTTGGCCCTCATAGGTTAAAACATAGGTGGGAGGAGTAAACAGAACAAAATACTGGGAGGAAGAGGAAGTGAGCTCAGAGGCCATGCTCCCCTCTCCCATGCAGACGCCATGAAGCAAGCTGCCAGGTCAGACATGCTGAATCTTTCCCGGTAAGACTGATGCTATACAGATTATTAGAGATGGGTTGATCGGGATATGAGAATTAGCCTGTAAGGGCTAGAGTTAATGGGCCAAGCCATGTTTCAAAGAATACAGTGTCCGTGTAATTATTTCGGGGCATAAGCTAGCAGGAGGCCGGGTGCTGGGGACGCAGCCCCACCGCTCCTATTACAACAATTTTGAGTAAGGTAACCCAGACACAGAAAGACAATTATCACATGTCCTCTCTCATAAAGCAAAAAAAAAAAATAACTAAAGCAAAGAAAATCAGCCCACAAGTCACAATTTCAGAGTACTTAGACAACAATGAGGACCCTAAGAGAAATCCATAGATCTAATCTACATGGAAAGTAGAAAAAGACAGGATCTTCTGAGTAAATTGGGAGCATGGGGAGCTTGAGGGGGAGTTGGAGAGGAGGGGAGAGGCAGGGAGGCGAACAGAGAAAAATATAGAGCTCAATGAAAATCAATAAAAAAAGAAAAAAAGTAGGCTAAGGAAGTCATAGGGAGCAAGCCAATATGCAACACTCCTTCATGACCTCTGCCACAGCTCTTGCCCCCAAGTTCCTGCCCTGTTTGAGTTTCTGTCTTAACTGCCTTTGATGATATCAAAACAGTGCTGTGGAAGAGTAAGTCAAATATACCCTGTCCTCTGCAACTTGCTTTTGGTCACGGTGTTTTGTCAGAGCAATGATAACCCTAATTAGGACACAGCCCAAGAGAGAAAACTATGTTGTAGGCAGCAAAACTGGAAGGGTAGAGACATCTAGCCCATTGGCACCAGGTTCAGAGCTACAGAATTTTCACTTTGCTCTGCTGGGTATTGGTCTTCCTTTGGTCTGGTATTTCTGCACTCTGTTCCAATTCCTCCCTGTTGGAATGGAAATGTATGTGCTGTGACATCGTAAGCTGGAAGTATATAATTTCTGTTCTGGTTTCACAGGCAGTCACACATAAGAGAATGTCTGGAATCTCATAAGATTTTGAACTTTTAAACAGTGTTGAGAATGAAAGACTATGGAGACTTGGAAATTGTACTGAATGCATTTTGATGTTATGATATGCCATGAAGCTGTGGCAGTCAGATAGTGAAATATGGTTGTTTGAATGAGATATCCCCTATAATTCTCAGGCAGTTAATACTTGGTCCCCAGTTGGTGGAACTCTTTGAGAAGCATTTGGAAGTGCAGCCTTAATGAAAGGGGTATGTACCTGAGTGGGGCTTGAGGTTTCAAAAGACTCAGGCCATTCTCAGCTATCTCCCTCCTACTTTTGGATCAAGATGTAAATTCTCCACTGTTCTGCCATTACACCTTTGCTCTGTTATCATGGATTCTAACCCTCTGAAACCATAAGCCCAATTATATTCTTTTTCATATAAGTTTCCTTGGTTATGGTGTTTTATCACCATAATAGAAAAGTAGTACAATGCTGAAGATATAGGAGAAAATAATTCTGGCAAAATCCCCAACTCTAATGGAGTTTTCATTCTAGTGATGAGTAAAGACAAGCAAACAGGCAATTTTAATAACTCTCATTAACTGCTATGACACACAGCAAATAATGATAGTCAAGGTAATTAATTCTAGCATTAGTGATGAAACTACCCTTGCCTATCAGTGGCTCAACACACACAAAGAAGTGTGTTTATTAATTATGTCACAGGCCAGTGGATGTCAAGGAGCTTCTCTGGGTAGATATCCAAGCAATGACTCAAGATACAGGCTCTTCTCTCATATGTATTCACCATCCCATGACCTCTTTAGAGTCCTGAATTGGACCCTCGCTACTCTGTGGACTAACATGCAAGAGCAGCTCATGGAAAACTACATAGGAAGATTACAGCCAAGACTTGAAAGTGACCAGAAGCCAATTCAATGGCAGGAGAACCAGAGAAATATGATGTTCTTCTTTGCTCAGTAAGAAAATGAAGGAAGCTAGGTTAATTTCTGCCACTGATGTGTTGTACAGTTAAGGAATTATTGAAAGAAAGAGTTAATATTTACTCTAGCTATATCAGAAGAAGCTTCCTGGATGAAGTAAGATTTAAAGTACTACCTGAAGGGTAAGGAATATTTAACCTGCTAAAGTGGAGTTAAACAAATTCAAACAGCATGCATGCCTCTAATCCCAACAAAGCAATGAGATAAGAGATTTGAGACTAATCTGGGCTATTAAAAAAAACAAATCAGAAGATCCCAAGAAGAGAGAAGAATAGGTGCTCATGACAAATGACTGGTAGCATGATCTATTGCAGGAGGAGAATGAAATTCAGCAGGCCAAAGAGTAGGTCATGAAATCAAGAGCTCTCAAGTGGTGGTGATGAAGAATGAAGGCCACTGCTCAAAGTGAGAGGCCGTCATTGTCATGCTCACAAATAGAGGCAGCAAAGATCCTTCAGGGCAGCTGGTCCCTGACCAAGGGGCACTAGGGTAGAAGCTTCCGACTTCCTGGCCTTTGTGGGGCTAAGTAGAGAAAGGGAGTTGGAGAGGGGAGAGAAGTCCTGTTTCCAGAGAGGTGGAGTGTGTGTAATGTGCCTTAAAACAATTAGATCAAAGCAGAAGCCAAATATTTACAGTGGGTCCTGGCAATGGTCTTAATTTTGTGTCCCCTACTGAGAGTCTTCAAGGGAATTTCTCCAGCCACCAAGGCCAGGTGAAAAACAGGGACAAAAAGACTTCAGAAACAGGATTCACATCAAAGTCTATTCCTGGCAAAATACCAGCCCACAAAGTTACACACTTTTTCTTTTCTGTTTCAATCTGACTAGATGACATGATATATCCCATGAAGACAGTAAAGGGACTGGATTATTTAGCTTGAAATCAATAAACAACAATTAAAGTGTCATATTCTGTTTTACGTTTTTCTGAACCCATCAGGTCTTTTTCTTTTTTTTTATGAGAAAACTGAGAAGGTAACTGTTAAGTCCCAAGCCTAGGACAAAGGGCTAACTTAGGTGCTTATTAACATATCAGAGTAGACACTGGCACCCTACCTGTTACAAGGCATATCAGGCTTCCTTCCCTGAACTATCCAGCCAGAAACTGGGCTGCCCATTCCCCCAGATCTTCTAGCCTCTATATAACTCAACCATTTTGACTACATCAGTCTCTTGGCCGGAGGCTCCTCCTTTGCTCCCCCTCCTCCACATGGCCCAACTCACTGTGCTCATGTTCACTCAGGACCTTTCCAGATACGTCTGGCTGTGTTCTCTCGCATATATACAATAAACCTTCTCAACCTGTCCCTAGGAGTGGTCATGTCCTCCTTTTAATTTTTTTCTTTTCATTTAATAATTTTATGGTGACTTGCTAATGGTCACAGAACTGATATTTGAAGAAAGGAAACGATCACTAGAGTCCATGCCCTCTACACAGCCTCTAGGCAAATACTTCCTGGGTTCTAACTGGGAGCACTGGGCTATCCTGGGAAAATGATTAATAAGATAGCCTTCTGTCTTTAAGGAGTTAGAGGTATATGCCATGGTCCCAGTCATGTCTAGCACACTACACAAGATATAGGAGATGAAATTGAAGTATTCATGGATATTTACCAGGGCACTACCATGCTTCTTTGTTTCTGTATTGTCTATGGTAGCTTCTCAATAGTGCATGAGAGTCCAACAGCTGTAGTAGAAACCACATGGCCCACAAAACCCAACTACCATCTAGTACACTGATCAAGACAGCGTTCTGGCCCCTTGGTGTGCTGAGTAACACAAGCACATACGTTTAATTTCAATATAAAGTAAGGAAAGTAAGTGCTGTTTGGTGGGAAAAGTAAAGGATTTGACTTAGTATCAAATGACAGATTTGAAATTTTTTTATTATTTTCATCTAATGAGTGGAAAGGGTGGTGGTGGGGTGTAAATGTGCCATCCATGGCGCGTGTAATTCTTTTACCCACCCATAAGGCTGCACTTCCGGGTTCTGAAGCTGGTGCATGTACCCCCTGTGTGTGCATGCGTGGGTCGCCCGCCGTCTGCATCATCAGCATCTGACACAGAAGCCCCCGTATGCAGGCACAGGGCATATCATCTGAGCCCGTTATCAGCGTCTGACATAGGCATGTCTTTCCCCTTGTGCACATGTGCTAGGAAGCCTTTAAAAGCTGTATGCGCCATTTCTACTTCCTCCTTTCTGTCCACACCATTTCCCCGAGCTCGTAAGCACAAAACCCTCTTAATAAGCTCCTACGCTGGTTCATTCACATCTTGTGTGCTCTTTTCATTTCTGCCGGACATTTTGAGTATGTGTGCAGCTGGTTCTTGTAGCTGATTTTTTTTTATTTTTTTGGGGGGGGGCTGCCACCCATTTCTCAAATAAATACACAGAGACTTATTCTTACTTATAAATGCCTGGCCTTAGCTTGGCTTCTTTCTAGCCAGATTTTCTTTCTTTTATTTTTTTAATCTTTAATATATTTCTATTTTTTCTTTGATAATTTTTTTTTCTTAGTTGCTTTTATTGAGTTATACATTTTTCTCCACTCCTCTTCCTTCCTCCCCTCTCCACTTCTATCCTTTATCTTCTTCCATGACCCCCACACTCCCAGTTGAGACAGTAGATCGTGTTCTAGCCAGCTTTTCTAATGTAAATTATTCTATTTCTCTTTAACTATGGTTTGCCTCTGGACTTTTTCCCTTTCTTTGTTATTTTTTTTCCCAAGACAGGGTTTCTCTGTAGCTCTGAAGCCTGTCCTGGAACTATCTATTGTAGACCAGGATGGCCTTAAACTCACAGAGATCTTCCTGCCTCTCCCTCCCTAGTGCTGGGATTAAAGGCATTAGCTACCACCACCTGGCTCTTCTTTGTTCTATTTATCTTTCTTTCCTTCTTACTCTGTGGCTGACTATGTGACTGGGTGACTGGCCCCTGGTATCCTCCTCTCCTCCTTTCCTTTCTCCTGACTCTTCTCTAGATTTCTCTTCCTATTTATTCTCTCTGCCCTCCAGTCCTACCTATCTCTCTCCTGTGTAGAGGAGCAGTACATTCCTGCCACCTGGCTCCCGGCTGCCTGGCTAGCTTATGCCCCAAAATAACAACACACAAATCGTATTCATTTAAACACTGCCTGGCCCATTAGCTCTAGCCTCTTACTGGCTAACTCTCACATCTTGATTAACCCATTTCTATTAATGTGTGTAGCACCACGAGGTGGTGGCTTACCGGGAAGATTCTAACCTGCATCCATCTCAGAGAGGAGAGCTATGGCATCTGCCCGACTCTGCTTTCTTTCTCCCAGAATTCTGTTCTGTCTTTCCTGCCTACCTATGTTCTGACCTATCAGGGCAAGCAGTTTTCTTTATTAATTATCCAATGAAAGCAACAGATAGATAGAAGATACTCCTACATCACTCCTGCCTAACTATTGGTCACTCTGCTTTTTACTAGACCAATTGCATGTTTTAAGCAGGCAAAGTAACACAGCTTTACAAAGTTAAACAAATGCAATGTAAGAGAATACAGCACATTTTTCATCATTAAACAAATATTGTGCAGCATAAACGAATGTAACACATCTTCAACTAATAAAAGGTTCTCTCCTGTCATATGAGTCACAAGGATGAAACTCTGGTGGCAAGTGCCTTTGTCTGTTTGACCATGTCAGCAGCCCTAGATTTGAATTTCAAACCTAGATCTATCTCTAGTAGTTATGTGGACTTAAGCAAGTCACTTAACTTCTCTGAACATATTTTGCAGATGTCAAGACTGATACTACCTTTTTGGCGTACATTTGTAAGCAATAGAGATAGTGTGTGTTAACACAAAATACTCAGATAATGTTATTAATATGTTATATGAGTGGAAGAAAGGTGCAGCATGAAAGTGGTGCATGACCACTTAAAGCAATTTAGAGTGCTCACCAAATCATTCCCTGGAGAGAAGATGATTTGCCCTGGCCTCAAGAATCAGCAGGACTTTTGTTTTCTTTTGCTTTGCTTTGGTGCTTTTGTTTTGTTGTCGTCGTTTTTGAGAACAGGTCTTATGTATCCCAGGTTTGCCTCAAACTTACTGTGTAACCAAAACTGGCCTTGAATTCTTGATTCTCCTAAATGCTAAGATTACAGGCATGCACCACCCCGTTTGACTTGATGGACCTATTTCAAGTCTTAGTTCTTTCACTTGAAAGCTACATGGTCCTGGACAACCAGTCTACCTCTTGGTGTCTCATGCTTTTCTTATATAAAAGAGGCCTAGAAAGAATCCTAATACTGAGCTTACAGAGCTGGTATACATATTTAATGAGATGATGTATATATGTATAACATTAAATACTTTGTTTCAATCTTGCTACATATCCAATAAAAACCAATCTATGTGAGCTAGTGAGATGGTTCCCTAGTGAAACACTTGCTGTACAATCCTGACAGCCTAAGGTGGATTTCTGCAACCCATGGAAAAGTGGAAAGAGAATGCCAATTCCACAAGGCTGGCTTCTGCCTTACACATTCCCACTGTGGCATGTATAGCTAGCTACACATGAATATGATACACAAATATTAATAATCCTTTCAAAGCCTATCATTGATATTGTGGGTGGTGGTTCTTATAGTTTAGGACTCAAGTTCTGGTGGTAGATGACCTGGGCTTGAATTCTGCCCCTGAGAAACTTACTTAATGTCTTAGTAAATTTCAATTACTGCAAAATGGAACTGGTGATAATAGTATCAGAACGTCATTTAATCAGGATTAAATGAGATAATTTAGCCCAATTTGCAGCAAATAGTAAGTACTTAATAAACGACAAGTATTGCTACTTAGTGTGATAATGGCAACATTTATTACCAACATTCAGCAATGTTGAATGACCAAGTAGTGGGTAAAACGAATTTCTGTAAAGTAGTTCAAAGAAAGAAATGCACCAGCTTCAGCTTTGACGTTCTAAAGGACACATAAAACAATCTCTGACTAAAGTGTAACAGATACACTAAAGTCTGTTCAGGATTTCCTGTCATTTCATAACTGCTAGCCCTAGGACAAATATGGAAATAAGAGAAGTATGTGTGGAGAAGTTACCAAACACTAGGGAGAAATGGTGCTCCTTGTTACTTGTTCCATCAATAAATAACCCATGATTTGATAAAGCAACAGACTCATTTCCCTAAAAACACCAGAAAGGATGTCACTCAGAGTTTTAAACTTTCCCACTTAAATATAAGCCTTTACTAAGTATATACTTAGATAATGATAACCCAAGGCCTGAAGCCAGATTTGCAGATTCATCCTCTTCCAAGGCTATAGTGATGCAAGAGTACCGGGGAAATGTTCAAAGAGCCCAGGTGCCCTAGTCCAACATTTGGACTGATTGGATTTCCTAACTCTACTTTCTTCCGTGGCTTTTCCCAGCCAGCCTAGAGGCCTGTATACAAGACTGACCATTAGAAAAGTTGTACAACATGCTAACTTTGCTTCTGTCTAGCCTTTCTTTCTGTTCTTCTATGCATTTGGTTGCTTTCACACCCTCTTCTCTGATTCACCCAGTCCCTCACTGCAATGTACCTTGTGAAATAGTTTTCCAGGGCATAAAGAGCATGGCCTCCCTGCTACCAAAGCTCACTTACTGTGCAGTTCTCTCAACATATAGGAAAATAATCTTAGTTTTTCAGCAGGATTCTGTTCCTTGCTTCCTGCAAAGATGATATAAAATTATAATGTATACCTATTTCCCAATGTTCCAATTCTCAAAGATTAACACATTCAGTTCAATGTCCCATTAACTGGAACCTTTATGGCACTCTGCTAAGAGAGTTAGGTTTCTTAGGATTAGAGTGGGATTGCTGCATGAACTCCATAGTAGCCATTACTGGACATTCTTCTCATATCAGTGAGGTAGATTTTAGGGTGTGTTGTCCAGATAAAGCAAAGCTCTACTCCATGAAGTCAACTTGGGCAAGCCTGGAGTGATGGCAAACTGAAGATGGGAATAATAGCTATCTCCCAAGGATACTGTGATGATTAAATGAAACAGTACAGTCAGGGATATGTAGCCATAGGTATTATATCAACAACTTCAACTAGGCATAGATTGAAAATGTAATCAAATATTTCTGATGGCCTTATCTATAATGAGCACATACAGATTTTTCTTGTCATTATTCTATAACTAGAAATCTTTTTTAAAAGATTTTTAAAATTGATTTTTGTTGAGCTCTAAATTTTCCTCTACTCCCCTCCCTGCCTCTCCCCTTCCTTTCAATCCTCTCCCAAGGTCCCCATGCTCCCAATTTACTCAGGAGATCTTGTCTTTTTCTACTTCCCACGTGGATTAGATCCATGTATGTCTCTCTTAGAGTCTTCATTATTGTCTAGGTTCTCTGGGATTGTGATTTGTGGGCTGATTTTCTTTGCTGTATGTTTAAAAACTACTTATGAGTGAGTACATATGATAATTGTCTTTCTGGGTCTGGGTTACCTCACTCAATATGATGTTTTGTAGCTCTATCCATTCGCCTGCAAATTTCAAGATGCCACTATAACCAGTAATCTAACAAGTATTTACATGGCATTAGGTATTATAAGTACCCTATAAATAACTTAATGTTTCTGGAAATGGGCTGGTGGTATAGTTCAGTGGTAGAGCACCTGCCATCGGGTAGATCCAAGCCCTGGGCTCTATCCCGAACATCACGAAAAAAGTATATGACAAGATGCACATAACTTACATGTTTTATATAAGAAATCTGAGAATCTTCAAATTTTAGTATCTCTAGGGAGTCCTGGAATCAGTTCCCCCCAGAGATTCAGGGATAAGAGAGAGAGAGAGAGAGAGAGAGAGAGAGAGAGAGAGAGAGAGAGAGTGTGTGTGTGTGTGTGTATTCCAAAACAACCCCTGGAACCATGTAATTGTCCAACAAATGTTATTTATTTTCACTCATTGACTCAGAGGCAGGAAGAATTCTGATACATCACTGTCTATGAGTCAGAACAGTGTTAGGCATACTTTTCCTTCTGAATCCACACTCAGTGAGCTTCTCTTTTAAATTAACTTAAATACTTGCTGTAAATATATATTCATTGGCTCATGGTGTGATTTTATTTTTCATCTCTTGGTTGACAACATTTAATAATTGGAAAATCTATATGGACATGGTGGTACAGGACTTTAGTACCAGCATTTGCGAGGCAGAGGCTAGTGTGTCTCTGTGAGTTCGAAGCCAGCCTACACAGTGAGCTCTAGGCCAACCAAGATTGCATAGTGGAACCATGTCTCAAAAAAGAATTGAGACGTTTACTGAACAAACTGGCAATTTGAATTCTTTCCTTTTTTCATGTTTTGCAATCTTAAGATCCAGCCTCGCAGGCCAGGATTCATTGTCCCCTCTCTGTTGTCTTTGAGTGGCGGCTGACACCTATGAGCCTTTCACATTCTTGGGTTTGTCGCTGTCTCAATCAGCCCACTTTCATGTTTTACTAGCACTAACAATAGCTAGCCCTTGTGAGGCCACCAGGAAGAGCTGAATTGGTTTATTAAAAAGGGACCCTAATTCAGAAGAAACAGGAAACAAATTTCTCTTCCTCAGAGGTCAGAGAAAGGGTTCAGCTCATTTGCCTGTCAGTTTATCAGAGAACGAAGAAGAAAGTTTCTTTTTATTTTGGGGAAAATTGCCCTTCAGTGGAGATGAGCCTTATGACTCTTTCTTTCCTAAAAGGAAAAAAATGCCCTGGGTGGTGGTGGCACATGACTTTAATCCCAGCACTCAGGAGGCAGAGGCCAGCAGATCTCTGGAGTTTGAGGCCAGCCTGGTCTACAAGAGCTAGTTCTAGGACAGCCAGGGCTACACAGAGAAACCCTGTCTCAAAAAACAAAACAAAAAAATGCAAAAACATCTGAATATGGGTCAGTTCGTGTGGTTGTATGTGCATCTCTGTGTGCAGCCTGTTGCACACTCCTCTCCCTTCGGATGAAGAAGTCCACGTGTCTCTATTTCAGCTAAGATGCTGTTTTCTGAAACCACTAAGGCTTTGTCTATGAAGTTTGTAGGGCATATATTGCTAAAATATTCTTTGCTGCTTTGAATACATTGACAGGCTTTCTCCTGGAAGGCATTCTAGAGCGATAACGATAACATTATCTATCTAATGATAACATAGCTTAGTAGGGGCTAAGTATTGTTCAACTACCCACTCAGTTACAATGAGAGAGCTTTTGCTTCTATCTCCATTATTGTTATTCTTGTGTGAAACAAAGCAACTAAGGGGTAAAGGTCAAGTCTCCATCATAAAGCTATGAAGCCAGTTAGTCACAGAGTGGTGATTCTTTTTTTTTTTAATTTATTTATTATGTATACAACATTCTGTTGTGTGTATGCCTGCAGGCCAGAAGAGGGCACCAGACCTCATTACAGATGGTTGTGAGCCACCATGTGGTTGCTGGGGATTGAACTCAGGACCTTAGGAAAAACAGGCAGTGCTCTTAACCTCTGAGCCATCTCTCCAGCCCCCAGAGTGGTGATTCTAACCCCAGTGGTCTATCCTGTACTCCTGAACTTGATATAATGGGTCTCAGTTGTGGGCTCAATGCTAGCAACACTAGCATTAAATTAGAAATCACTGCAAATCTGAATTATTGGGTTTCAGACTGTTTATGGGCTTTTGTGTTTTCAAGTAAGCCTTCTAGATGGTTCTGATGGAAAGCTTGGGAACTGCTATTTTAGGGAATAAGGGCAGCCAATATTGTAGTGGAGCACTGCAGACTGTTAAAAAGAGTTGGGTTGTCATAGTATCCTCTCATTTGAATGACAGTAGAGAGATGTGATGAGGCAGTGGACAACTCATTCACAAATGACTTTCTAGCCACCTTGGTCCATGTCAGGCAATTCCACTATTGGACATTTCTTCTTCTGAATTATGAAGACATCATGATTTATGGAACTTCTTTATTGCAATGCAAATGGCCTGGTGACAAGAATGTCATAAACCATTTGCTAGCTATGGCATCATATAGAGGGCTGCCACCCATTTTTGTTTCTCTCATCTCTCCTCTCAGAAGGGGTCCACACACCCTTGGTTCATCACAAAGGCTGGCACAGGAAAAGGACACAGGGTGGGAGGGAGATACAGTCGCTTAGCTTCTGTGAAGGATTCAGAACACCTATCTTCCTGTCTCTTCTGTTCTACTCACAACCCCAGTGTACGGTTTGAGTAAATGCCGGGTTTCTATTTGGCCTTTGACATAGCCTGGCACTAAAGTTAATGTGTTGTTCTATAGCACAGCTACAATTCAAGGCTGAGGACTCTTATCAACCACTGGCTGTGGGAGGCTTGAGGAAGACATTCAAGTTTTCTGTGCCCTTGACAAGCTCACTGTCCCCTCACGGTAAGCACACAGAGGCAATGGAAAAGCTGGGGATCCTACCACCTGCCTGGGTTAATGCAAATACTAAAAGGAAACTAGGCAAATTCCTTCAGCAGGAACTTGGAAAAGCCTACTCTGAAGCCACGTGTACAATGCAAAAGCACTTTGCTGGCTCTCAGTGCAGTCCAAACCGGTTTCCTCTGCTTTCCCTTCGTCTGGCAATACCCTTTAACTCTGCCCGAACTGCCGTTCCTGCCTCAAAAGTCAGAAAGGCCAAACATAAGGCCTCTATCCTTTTACAGAGAATCGTGCCTTAAGGAAGACAACAGGAAGCAAACAGTCATTATCGTGATACATTTTCCGCTGGAGTAACAATCACTTGGCTGTTCTCTCCCACCCCTTAATGACCCAAACAGTTCAGCTATTAAGTAATAAATTCTCTGAGTATTCATGACTGGCTGCTCTAATTCTGTAGTCCAAACTGTAACAATCAGGATAATTGAGCAAAGTCAGAAGACTTGGGGAAGCCAGCTGTTGTAGGAGGCAGACCATAAACTCCAACTGGCAGAAATCCTTTCCTCCAGAAGTAAATGCTGAAGCAAGAAACTAAACGGGATGAAAGCTGGAAACTTTAAACTTTCAGAAGGGCCAGTGAAAAAAAGATAATAGACTAGAAAGAGCTTCTGACCCCCCTCCTCATCCCCCACCTCCTCCTTTTGCCCGCATCCTTCTTGGCAACCAAACGAACTAGTTGGTGGGGTTTTCTCCAGCTGCTCATCTGAGGTCCTAATGAACTGGTGTGGGGGAGGGGCAAAGGGAAGCTGAAGCAGCTACCTGTTAAGAGAGCTAAACTGGAAGGATACCCTCCTATTTTTATCCTTTACCGTTTACCACAAACAAAATCTATTTCCCCAAAATACAAGAAAGAAGAAGGCCAAGCAGTGGTGGCAAATGCTCTTTGTTAGGCTGGGAGCCTGGGCCCCAGTTCCTGGCATCTATCTCAGCCCCCAGGCCTGGTCTGGACTTCAAATCCCAGCAGGGACCACTCCCCAGGGTACTTAAGTGATCCCTCAAAAGAACACGTGATCCCTCTTTCTTCCTCCAAGGGGTCTCCTTTCTATGGCTTCCCATTTCCCCCTCGGGGCCACCCGAGAGTGCAGATCTCCCATTAAACCTGGATATTTCTTAATTTGGCTTGTTTTGATTTGGCTTGATTGAGAATTTTTGCGTCGTCAGAGAGCTCGCTTAGGAAATATTCCTAACACCCTTAGTCCCACCATTGGCGGGGCAGAGGCCGGTGGATCTCTGTGAGTTCGAGGCCAGCCTCATCTACAAGAGAGTCCTAGGACAGACCCCAAAGCTACAGAGAAACTCCGTCTCAAAAAACAAAAACAAAAAAGAAAGAAAGAAAACTTTTATTTATTGACATTGAGCTCTTATATTTTGCAGATTTTGAATGGTGAGTGGTCTTGGTGGGATAAACAGATGACATTAGAATGATTAATGGCAGTGCTGCCTCCTCCTCTTCTTCCTCTTTTTGTGAGCCAAAAGTCACTCTGTAGTCCAGGCTGATCTTGAACTAGTAATTGTCCTGCCCTAACCTCTCACATGCTGGGATTACAGAGATATACCACCGCACTCCAGCTTCTGAGTGTCCATCACTTATGTAGGCATGCTCTATAAATAGATGCTCC
Source organism: Microtus californicus (assembly GCA_028537955.1). Lineage (NCBI taxonomy): Eukaryota > Metazoa > Chordata > Mammalia > Rodentia > Cricetidae > Microtus > Microtus californicus. Next base: position 192,566 of record JAQJZF010000073.1, read on the forward strand.
CTCACTGGAGAAGGTTGTCCCAGGCTCCGTTCGTGTGGCTACAGACCTTTAGAGAGGTTTCTCCTGTGTGTTCTAGGACAGGTTTGGGTTTATGTGTCCAACAGCTGAGCAGATGAAATTGCTCAGAGTGTCTTTAGAAACAAGTCAGGGGCTGACTCACCTCTGGATAACTGACTGTAAAGACACTCTCAGCCCCAGATTCCACAGACCAAATGCGTCCCTCTGGCACCACTGTATTTGGCTCATAAATTGAATAAACACAGAATCTCCTGAGCTAAAAAGTTTAAGAGTTTTGTTTACCCAGGGCCAGTGTCTGTCTGCATGAATCAAGCTTGTACCGACATAAAATGAATGCAGGCAGATTGTAAAAAAATATATACAGCTTTAATGTAGAAATAGAGTTACAGTACCACGGTTCCCGCGGAGAAACAGGAAGCAGAAGAGAAGGGTGGGCGCACACCTGGCAGATTTATAGGTAAACATTACCCCGAGGTGAACACGCCCCCTAAGGCTGGGCTTAACCCTACATCTCCCCCTTTTGTCTAAATAAGACAGAACTAAACCAAATACAACTATATACAATAATAACAAATAATAAATATAACAAGCAATATTGAGAACAAAAGTTTTGCTAAACATTCTATCTCAAGGAGTCTAAATAATGTAGAGAGTAACTACAATTATATAATCTTCAACTCCGTCAAAGATCTGAGAAGGGAATAAATATTACTTAACAAACGAGAGATATCCAAAATGTGCAACAATTGACAGAGACAACTGACTACCTGGGCAATCACCCAAAGTCTCATTTGCAATGTTGAGTCAACCAACTTTGGCTAAGGCCTAACATAACTGACATACCATTATTAAAGGCAAGGAACTTTCTTAGAACTATCCTACCCTGTCTTGGCAGGATAAGACAATCCTGTTTCATCTACTTAGGGATATTCTGTATCTTTGTCAGAAGTTGAGGTATGGGCTTTTCTTAACCCAAAGGCCAGTTCTGCCAAGAAGACAAGCTCCCAGTGGAGTGTCTTTGGTGCTCAACGTTCTCTCGGGAGTAGAGTGGTGTTGCCAGGAGTAATTGTGTCTCGTTGGCACAGAATTCTAGGTTAGATTAAAGGCCATTTTCTACAGCTCTTGGAAGAGGCTGAAGATTATACTATCTATACTAAATATAATCTCTATGTATCTAAAAGACCTGATTAACCTAAAAATAAATATGACAAACATATAATTCTCAATACCTATCTAACTTGAAGACTAAAAGAATAAACAACTGTGCAATATATGAAGACAATGATCTTCAACTGTAAACAATGTCATTACATATCAAATGTAAACAATGTTATTATATAAATAGTATCAGAGGTAGAAATGTACATTGTAATATGGTAGCTGTATCAATACAATATAGACAAAGTTATAAGCATACTCTTATACAAAAATAGAGGTAGGAACACTCACATTCAATATTCAATATATCAATATACAGGAAACAGTACCAATACAATTTTCTGAAAACAGTAATTCACAAATACCAATCATCCCATCAAACCAGTTAATCCCCCCTTTTTTTCAATATACCCCTAATTCCATAAAATATCTCCCCATCCCCTGAACTCTAAACCAACCACTAAAAGATGTCCCTAACCCTGAGGGCAAATTCTGCTGGGAGAGGGGATGTTGTCCTCCAAGATTGCTTCTAGCTGACATGGGGGCGACGTTCTCCTTAGGGGCTCCTGTGAAAGCAAATGATGGTAAAATTCCCAAATTAACCTTTGACCTAAGAAAATTGTAACTAGTCTCTGAGCGTTTTGAGAAGGTCGGGCCAGAGTGTTGTCAAAAATGTGCACCATTCGAAATTGTCTCGTGCAGTTGGTACCAAAAAACAGGTCTAATATTAGCGCTTAAAAAAAATATTCATGACGTCATAAAAACCAGATTGATTTGATGTTGTGGGGCCCCATCTTCATCCTGGAAACTTCAAAGATTACTGTAGGAAAATTTGTTGCTTGTTATGGGAAGTTTAAACATTAACAACAAAGACATATACTGACATATAAAGAAAGACACAGATATGAGAAAAGGCAAAAAAAAGTTTATCAAGTATATAATTATTCTTATTCTGTCCCATTTCATGGCTCCTGACCTGAGACAGAAACTCTGAAATATCTCTTATCAACAGGCTTGAGATTGAAGAGGGACTGAGCCATAGTCCAACTTCAAAACCAGCTCTACATATTTATAAAGAAATGTTTAATAAGACATGTATACATATATATATATATGTATGTATGTATATATATATATATAAATAAATTTGATACTTACAGAATATGTCCATCCATCAGTAATTAAATATTCAGGGTCCCTTAAATTCTTTGAAGATGAGTATTTTCCTGTGGAGATAAGAAAAGAACCCTGCCCCCAACCTATCTGTATTTCTTACCATCAATATGTTCCATCCATTTGCATACAAAATTTGAGAAGTCATTGTTTTTTACCGCAGCATAGTACTCTAATGTGTATATATTCCACACTTTCTTCATCCATTCTTCCATTGAGGGACATCTAGGTTGTTTCCAGGTTCTGGCTATTACAAATAATACTGCTATGAACATAGTTGAACAAATGCTTTTGTCATATGATCGGGCATCTCTTGGGTATATTCCCAAGAGTGGTATTGCTGGGTCCAGGGGTAGGTTGATCCCAAGGCAATGTCCCCAGTTAGTTCCTTGGGCAGTTGAGGATAGGGAACCTGAAATGACCCTATCCTATAGCAATATTGACGAATATCTTGCATATCACCATAGAACCTTCATCTGGTAATGGATGGAGATAGAGACAGAGACCCACTCTGGAGCACTGGACTGAGCTCCCAAGGTCCCAATGAGGAGCAGAAGGAGGGAGAAGATGAGCAAGGAAGTCAGGACCACGAGGGGTGCACCCACCCACTGAAACAGTGGGGCTGATCTATTGGGAGCTCACCAAAGCCAGCTGGTCTATGACTGAAAAAGCATGGGATAAAACCGGAGTCTCTGAACATGGCGAACAATGAGGGCTGATGAGAAGCCAAGGACAATGGCTCGGGGTTTTGATCCTACTTCATGTTCTGGCTTTGTGGGAGCCAAGCCATTTTGGATGTTCACCTTCCTAGACATGGACGGAGGGGGGAGGACCTTGGACTTTCCACAGGGCAGGGAACCCTGACTGCTCTTTGGACTGGAGAGGGAGGGAGAGGAGTAGCGGGAGGGGGATAAGGGTGGGAGGAGGGGGAGGAAAATGGGAGGCTGGGAGGAGGGGGAAACTTTTTTTTCCTTTTCTCAATAAAAAAAAAATTTTAAAAATTACATCATGTAAGTGGTTCATGTTTGTTCCTTTATTGCATTGTTTGAAAACTATTTCAAGCCAGGCAGTGGTGGTACACACCTTTAATCCCAGCACTTAAGAGACAGAGGCAGACAGATCTCTGTGAGTTTGAGGCCAACCTGATCTACAAGAGCTAGTTCCAGGACAGGCTCCAAAGCTACAAATAAACCCTGTCTCGACGAAAAAAAAAATCAAAACTTGTGTTACCTTAAAAACTGATCAAAGTTTATTACTTTGCTTAAATCACACACACACACACACACACACACACACACACACACACACACACACACACCATGTAAAGCTATCTTCTTTTCCCTTCACATTAGACAATAGAATTCTAGATGATTGGTAGAAAATGATTGCTATGATATTGTCAGGAGACCAACCTCCCTCATTTATTTTTACCAACAACAAAACTTCACAAGATTGTCCAATAGTTATCTCAGAGATCTTCTGTTGTTGCTTTCCTAGATGTGGGCTAAAAGCACATTCTAGGGGCTGGATCGCACCTGCTCAGGTCTAGTTGGTTTGGGCTACACTGTAATAATTTCTGTATATTGTTAAAGTTGCTTCCCTTTTGCTCCTCTCCAGGTGGACAACTGAAGTCTCTCTCAGAGTCTCCCCCTCCCTCCCTTCCGGTCTCTCTCTCCCCATCCCTCCTTGCTCCATCTCTGTGCTAGCTTGCACACATGTGTGTGTGTGTGTGTGTGTTCCCTTCACAGCACACATGGCCACATGTATGAACGTACTCCTTCACACACTTGAGCAACATTGTCTAGATGCTCTGAGTTTGTGTGTTAAATATTTACAAGAAATCTAGGTTGATAAACAGATAAAGATAGGGAAGACCTTGGCAGAGGTCAAATCAGAGCATCCAGGGCAAAGTATCTCAGTTCTTGGGGTCCTCAAAGGGAAGAAGAAATGAGAGCAAGAGCCAGTCTTAGTTACATTCTTAGTTACAATACAGATATTGCTCTAGACAAACTACCCCCTTAACCCTCACAACAGCGGTCAAGAGTTAAATGTTCTTCCTCTGCCTCCCTTCCCCCAGCTTCACTCACTCCAGAAGCCTTGGAACACCGACTCCCATCTCTAGCCCTGGGCTGCTACTATAACAAGAATGCTGTTATGCATTCTGATTTAACAGCTGAGGCAGAGCAGGGTTAAGCAGTTAACAAAAAAGGGTTCGGATATTTGAATTCAGACCCCAGAGTACACAGTTCCCAAGGTAAATGATGAACTGAGATAAAAATCTGTATACACAAATACCTTTAAGGCGATTTAGTTGTGTTTAGAGCACAGGACCAGGAAATGAGCACTGAGTATCAATTAGCTTTATTCTCTCTGAAGAAGGGCTTGATCCTGACTGAGAAATTACTGCTGATCACAAGAAGCCCGAGTGAGAGACTGGAGCTTAAATACAGTCTCATCCCTGCTTCTGGCAAAAGAGCTCCAAGTCTACCACATGCCACACCTCCTCCTCCTCCCGGATGATCGATGTCATATCCATATAGTAAGGACACTGTGTTTTGATATTCAGCACGCTGAAGGTCAAAAACATGACTTAGCAGGCAAAGTCACTTGCTGCCAAGCCTGACAACCTGAATTTGAGCCAAGGGACCTATAAGGTGGAAGAAGAGAACCGATTTCCAGAAACTGACTTTTGACCTCCACAAGTTGCTGTGGCACATGTGCTGCCCCTTTACACACACACACACTTACACACATACACACACACATACACACACATACACACACACATAAACCCACACACACATACACACACACACATACACACACACATACACACACATACACACACACATACACACACACATACACACACACATACACACACACATATACACACACACACACACAAACCCAGGAAATATAAATTTTTTTATTTTTTTTAGTTGTTGAAATTTCTGCCTCCTCCCCGCCTCCCATTTCCCTCCCCTTCCTCCCACACATCGCCCCCTCCCCCCACTCCCTTCCCCCTCTCCCCACTACTCTCTTCCTCCCCCCACTCCATTCCCCCTCCCTTTGGAGACTAAAGAGCAGTCCAGATTCCCTGCCCTGCGGGAAGTCCAAGGTCCTCCCACTTCTATCCAGGTCCAGGAAGGTGAGCATCCAAACAGGCTAGGCTTGCACAAAGCCAGTTCATGCATTAGGATTGAAACCTAGTGCCATTGTCCTTGGCTTCTCATCAGCCTTCATTGTCCGCCATGTTCAGAGAGTCCGGTCTCATCCCATGCTTATAATTTTTTAAAAAGCATAATGAACTCTCTGGAAGATAACTATATAAACCCTGAGTTCTACAGTGGTTATTTAAGGTGGATCCCATGAAAAGGGCATTGTTTTCACAGGGCTCCCCGCTACCACCCTAGAGGGCTTATTTATTTTGCTGTAGGAAATGAATAATGTTCAGTGATTTCTTAATTCAGCCGTGAGGTTCCAGCACAGTGCCTTGGGCACCCAGCCCAGTTTATGTATACAGGAAGAGGCTCCCGAGTGGCTGACTCAGTTCTAGAACAATATATATCCTGCTGGAGGACTTCCTGTCACAGAGCTTCACTGAAATCCTGAAGTAATTGAGTAAACAGCTTTGGTTCAGGTGAGAGAAAAAAAAACAAATCCAGATGAAGCAATGAGGGTGAGTATTTGGGCTGCCAGGAAGGCCTTTCTGGGGTTCTATGTTGGAACTGGTCTATCAGAACAAGAGAGAAAAGCTGGCGTTGGAGAGAACTTGAGAAAAAAAAAAACCTGGGTAGGAACACGGGCATGAGCTGCTTTCCTGAAATAGACGATGCCTTCTGGAGAAGTGCTGTTGATACACAGCGCCAGAAGTTTGGAGTTGTCTTAAGTACGAAAAGCAGGCAGAAAGATTTGGGGTTTTCAATAGCATGAAATTGTACTTTGGGACCAGAAAGCTCAGCTCAAAGGGTGACTCTGTGACCACTGATTCCACCCTGTTGGGTTTACAAGCATGGGAGAAGCTGACTGCTGGACTGAGCGTATTGATACCACCTTCTCCTTTGTAATTCCTACATCTTTTAAGCCTAAGCAATGGCAGTAGTAGGATTTTAAAAAATGACTAGCTTCTCTTCTTTGAAGCGAGTTCAAGACTTGTGTAGGCTCCATAGTGAGCTCCAAGCCTTCCCGGACTGCAGAATAACTGAAAGAAAATAAAAGCTTCTGTTCCCTCCACACAATTATTCCAAGACTCCTATTCATTGTCTGCTATTACACTTGAAGATCCTAAGACTAATATGACACAAAATATGTTAGAGACAGATAATCTTTATTCACAGTTACAAGCTTTTCTTTTAAAATCATTTTGACTGCCGAGCAGTGATGGAGCACACCTTTAATCCCAGCACTCGGGAGGCAGAGGCAAGTGGATCTCTGTGAGTTTGAGGCCAGCCTGGTCTACAAAGTGAGTTTCATGATAGGTTTCAAAGAGGTACAGAGAAACCCTGTCTTGAAAAACCAAAATACAAACAAACCCGAAATGAAACAAAACACCATTTTGGCTTTCTTTGCAAGCTGAGCTGGACAGTAAAGATATCTTGCCCTGTCATTAGCCTTTCTTTTCTTTTAGCCTCAAACTTGGACTAGACCGAGAACTAGGCAACCACCTCTCTGCCTCCTTTCCCCTGATCTTGCTCTGTGTCATTTCTTATGTGGACGTTGCCATAGGAGACATGTAGAGAGCTGAGTAGGGGAAGGAGTAACAGGCTCTTTTGGCAGTTCTTGTCTCATAAAACACCACACTATTAGAAATCTTTTGCTCCCTGTATCCTAACCTTGATTTTTATCAGAAAGCCCTGTGAAGTTTAGAATTAGGGGGTTATGTGAGTCTTTGCAGCCATTCTCCAGCCTTTTCCCTCTTTCCGTTAAAACCCTACCTTTAAGCGCAAGGCCTCTAAACTGGGGGGGGGGGGGTGATGGCACACACCTTTAATCCCAGCACTTGGGAGGCAGAGGCAGGCTGATCTCTGTGAGTTCGAGGCCAGCCTAGTCTATGCAGTGAGTTCTAGGACAGCCAGAACTACTGTTACACAGAGAAACCCTGTCTTGAAAAACAAAACAAAATTTAAAAAGAGCAAGGCTTTTGGCTAAGCTCAAGTATTGCTTTCCGACTGAAGTAGATGAGCTTGCAGCTGGATCCCTCAGGCCAGGAGATGAATGTGCATCAGAAAGGCCTGCATAGACTTTGGTGTAAACACTTCTTCAGATTATCCCAAAGCTCTAGCTAGAACATCTGCAGCACATACAAGCACACTATAACACTCTTGAGACTCACATGATTATTGGAACCTTTGAAGTAGCCAGGGAGATAGCAGGGCAACCTCTAGATTAAATTGACCCCAAACCTAGGTTACTCAAAAGGTCAAAATAAAACATCTCCCAAAGCTTGTTCATCTCAAGCTCTGCCCAGCCCCATTGCCTATTCATGCTTTCTGATTAAATTTTATTTAATTTTCCAATCAACTGAGCTCAGGGAAGCAGCAACAAAGAGCAACGTAACCTCTGCCAAAGCTGCCCCTGAGTTTGTTCCAGTAAAAGCACAGTTCTCTCTCCTCTCTTGTTCCCACAGGCCATTTGAGCAAACTGAAGTCCTTTCCTTCCTTCCCAGCATGGATGACTGTGTTCAATTCCATCCAAACCAAAGGTCCCTGAAGTCTAGCAGCTGCCAGCAGGCCATATTAATGGAGCCCTCCAATTGGGCTGCTGTTGAGAACTTCTGTTTCCCTTGTCAGTTCAACGGGAGTTTTAGACCTATGGCTATTACACGAAAGGGTTGAGAGGCTTAACAAACTGTTATCCATACCTGATTCTCCAGCTAGCAGTGACCAATAGATTCAAGGGCTTCTCTCTTATCCAGCCTTTACTCAATGTTGTCTTAACTGAGAGCTACTAGCTTGAAATAACAGCTACCATTTGGTTGATTGCTCTTTGCATTTAAGTAATGTTTCCCATACTCTTATGAATCTGTTGATTTTCTTTATTTCTTTGGGGTGTGTGTGTGTGTGTGTGTGTGTGTGTGTGTGTCTACATGGAAATAGAGCATCTTAAGTAGGTTCAAGTGTGTGCCTACATGAGGAGATCAGGGGTCAATAATGGTGTCTTCCTTTATCTCGATACTAAAAGTTATGTTCTACTTCTTCTTTATTAATTAGCTCGCTCACTCATTCACAAGTCTACAGACCCTAAAGCCTAGGAGTGATAGGTGGCTTGCTCAGAGGAATGCAGGTAGTGAGTGGCAAAGTTGAGTTTTGGGCCTAGGCATGGTGCTGTGGAGTCTGCACACTTAACAATCGAAGTGGCCGATGCCAAAGCAAAATACAACCATTAAAACGGCACACACTCCAACATACAATTTTCTAGTCAAGAAAACAATGTCCGTAGGATGAAATATACATTCTATAACTGGGTTATCTAGATTTGTATTACCATTTACCAACCATAAACTACACATCTTCCCCAGTACGTTAGGGCAAGTGGATAGACAGAAGAAAGGCTTTTTTTGTTGTTGTTGTTTCCTTGTAATTTCTAATAAACTAATTTGGTTGGGAGAGAAACTGACCATCAAGAATATAATTATGATTACTATAAAATATCAAGAAATTTGCCACTCGTATGGTACGCCTATCTCTGACTAGCAGTCTGTTGTAACATGAGCGGCAGGGCCGCGTCCCCGGCACCCGGCCGCCTGCATGGCTAGCTTATACCCCGAAATAATTACACGGAAACTGTATTCTTTTAAACACTGCTTGGCCTCTTACTGGCTAGCTCTTACATATCGATCTAACCCATTTCTATTAATCTGTGTAGCTCCACGAGCTCGCTTACCAGGAAGGATCTTAACCTGCGTCTGCCTGGAATGGGAGAATCATGGCGACTCCTGACTCAGCTTCTTTCTCCCAGAATTCTGTTTTGTTTACTCTGCCTACCTAAATTTTACCTTATCAGAGAGTCAAGCAGTTTTTCTTTATTACTTAACCAATGAAAGCAACAGATAAGATACAACACCCACCTCCATCATTTCCCCTTTTTCTGTTTAAACAAAAAAGAAGGCTTTCATTTTAACATAGTAAAATTAGATATAGCAAAACAGTAATAAAGCAAGAATTACAGTTATAATATTTATATCTATTTTATCTTTTATCATAACAATGGAAAACTATAACTACCTATCCATTCTTCAACTCCATCAAAGACTCCAGAAGGATATAATACTACCTAAGTAAACAAGAATTAAGAAATTTGAACATAAAATTACATATAGCAAAACAGTTATAAAGCAAGAATTACAGTTACAATATTTATATCTATTTTATCTTTTATCATAACAATGGAAAACTATAACTACCTATCCATTCTTCAACTCCATCAAAGACTCCAGAAGGATATAATACTACCTAAGTAAACAAGAATTAAGAAACTTTAAACTCTAGAAATGACAAAGACATCTCACTGCCTGGACAGTCACCCAAAGTTCCTCTGCACCGTTGGGGCATCCATCTTCAGCCTTCAGGCCCATAGTATCCAGCAGACATTTTCATCAAGCAGGAAATTCCAAAGACAGTTTAGTCACTTTCTGCTGTGTCCTGCAGAATGTCTCGCAGACTCTTTCATGAGTCAGGAACCCCAAAAGACCATCTCACCTTTAGGCAAGTTCAGCAGTCCTTTCTCTGCGGGTTCTTTGTGTCCAGTTCATGCAACAGTCCAGGCAAGAGCAGCTTCTTGCCCAAATGGCTTTCAAACTCCATAAGGATCCTCCTCGATGCCCATCTTCCTCTCAAAGTAGATTGGTGCTGCCAGCAGCAGACGTGTCTCATTGTCATGAAAAGCCCTAAGTTATTAAAATATTTTAAATGCCATATTCTGCAGTCTTTGAAAGATATGAAGAATGTCTATCTAACAGAAATACATCTCTATATATCTAGAAAATCTTACTAACATGACTACAAGCTTTACTATTATCGATGATTATCTATTAACAACCTATATTTCTTAATTATAAATGAAGTACACAATCACAATACCTTAATCAAGATCAAGAAATACATATACATATAACAAAATTGACCTTAAAATCCATACCAATGCAAATAATTCATACCTATATCATTTCCCCCTTTAAATGTAAAAGAACATTTATAAACAATATTTTGGGAACATGGGCGCAGTTTTTTCTCTTCAAACTGCTTCTTGCTGAATGGGGGCGCTGTTAATCAGATCATTTAGGGTGTAACCTGTGTGCCAGGGTCATCTCAGTTGGCAGTTGAGTGAAGTAATTTTTTGAGGGTGATCACAGCAACCTTTCAGGAGGGCGAGGTCTATCATACCAAATGGGAATAGAAGAAATCCACACGGTCTGGTCCTCTGTGAAAACAAAAGAAGACCCTCTCCAAAGCATCATATCCTTAGACCCAAATTTTGAAATCGTAATACCCTTATATCCATTCTGGTTTAGTTTGGCAGCCCATATAATGAAATGTCTCTCTGTACTTAGCTCCTTCACAGTCAAAAATTTTAAAGAAAACACAATGTACATAATCCAGACTCTCTGTGAATTTTCCATTTTTATGTGGCTTATTTTTACTTTATTTCTCTTAATCTATAACTATCTGTACTCTGTCTCTTTAAAGACTTTACCCTTTTTTTAACCATTAATTTTATTCTCTATATTCTTTTTCTTCTCTCTCTCAAGCCTACGTACATTCATCCAACAGTGTGACTCTTTTAGTGGTCTGAATCTATCCTATTGTGAATCTGCAATTTTTTACTATCCAGGAGCACTTTTGATTTGCATCTTTAAATCAATAGGTGCTTAAGAATCTAAGCTGTGACATTCCTAGGTCAAAGACAGGTATTGCCTGCTTGCCCCGCCCAGTCCAACATGGCGGAGCCACTCATGCCTCCGATCCTGGCATATTGCACCAGTAGCGTGGTGGAGCTGCTTGTGCCTCTGAGCTGCAGCAGGCAATGACTTCCTTTTAGGCACACAGCGAGTCTAGTTGCCATCAAACAAATCGTAGCACTTTACTACAAATGCTCCATTCAAAAGATCTGTCTCCCGCAGGAGCCAGACAGAGATCGCAATGGCGGCACAGCCCAGAAAGCTGGCATTTTAAAACAGCCAGTTTTTTCCTGCTGCTGAGTCAGGACAATTTCTTTGCGGCAAGCCACCCAGAAACAGCAAAAAGCTGTCTTAAATTGTCTCTCTGTCCTTTTTAAGCCCTCTCAGGTTTTATGTGGAGTTCATTAGCACGTTGGGTGCCACTCTGTTGTAACATGAGCGGCAGGGCCGCGTCCCCGGCACCCGGCCGCCTGCATGGCTAGCTTATACCCCGAAATAATTACACGGAAACTGTATTCTTTTAAACACTGCTTGGCTTCTTACTGGCTAGCTCTTACATATCGATCTAACCCATTTCTATTAATCTGTGTAGCTCCACGAGCTCGCTTACCAGGAAGGATCTTAACCTGCGTCTGCCTGGAATGGGAGAATCATGGCGACTCCTGACTCAGCTTCTTTCTCCCAGAATTCTGTTTTGTTTACTCTGCCTACCTAAATTTTACCCTATCAGAGAGCCAAGCAGTTTTTCTTTATTACTTAACCAATGAAAGCAACAGATAAGATACAACACCCACCTCCATCAGCAGTCAAAGCATTTCCTTCTTCCATCCAATTGTAGACCATTGAACAACTAAGTGCAAGGGCCCTTTAGTTCCCCTTCCCTTCTCTCCCATATCTTAAAGGCCTCCCCACTTTCCCATCCAGAGCATTTGAAATGTGGTTTTATCTTCCTCTGCTTCCCACTTGCCTAACTCTGCTTGGGAAATACTGGTGTAGGCATCACTGCCAGCAAGGGGGGGGAGCCTGACCTCCCTTTTCTGAGACCAGATCCCCATAATAACAATCAGCCTGAGTAGAGAAGTCCAAAATACTGTATTCCCAGTCGTCTTCATCCTGTTCCCCCTGGTATTTTTCGGCCTTTCCCCAACTTTGATAGGATTCCAAGGCAAGCCCCTCACTGCCCTGGAGCTGCTCTTCTAGGGTATCAGGGCTCCTTTTAGCCTCATCTGTCTGGAACTGCCTGATTCTCAGAGCAGGCGCCTCCTTCAGTGAGAACTGTAATGGAGCTGTTGCTGAGAAGGGCCCCTCCTCTGCACCCTCAGACCAAGGAATAAAACACCTGCTTTCATTTTCCCTCTCTAGCGGAGGCCAGCATTCCCACTGTAGAGACAGGTCCTCGCTTAGAGTCTGGACTGGGTCTATAGCTGCTGCTGCTGGGAATGGTACCCAAGCTTGTATCTCCAGTGGCCAGGTAGGATCCAGGGCATTGTCCTTCCTTCCTTGCCAGCTTTGCTTCTTTCTCTTTCTCTTTGGGTTGACATCAGAGGCCACCTCCTCCTCCCATGAAGCCTGGACCAGAGGAGCAAGTGAGCCTAGGAGATCAGCCTGTGGGCCCTTATACAAAGTGAGAACAGACACATCATCCTCAATCCCATCGTTGGCAGCTAGCAAAGATTCTGTAAAACTGGTTCGCATCAGATCTGGCCTTACAAAAGAAGCCCATGCCTGAACTGTCACAGGCCAAGGATTTGACTCAATCTTTTGGTTCTTCTTAGCTCTCTTTTTATAGCGATGGCTCTTCTGGGCTCTTCTTCCCTTTCTGACTGCCACAGAGGTCCCTTCTAGAGAAGGCTGACCTGTACTCGCCTCGGGCAGCACAGTGCCAGCTGGTTCCTGCCGGAACTGAGCGCTAACCACTGTTTTCTCTTTCTTCCCCTTTCGTCTTTGCTCCTTGCCAGACAAAGCCCCCATAGCAGAAGCCTGACAAGGAAATGGGCTTGCTGAAGATGCTCGAGTCTCTAGTGTCATGGGCCAAGAAAGATACACCTTGTTACTTTTCTTTCTATTCCTCCTTTTACGGCTGCTTTTTTTCCCTCGGTTGCCCCCACCATTTGTATGAAATGAAACGTCAGGAGCCACATCTGCGCATCGGCCTGGGACCACTGTGCTCAGACAAGGGCAAATCCCGAACATTTCCCTTGTCTCCTCCGTCTTCTTTGGATGCATAGTTTTCTGTCCCACGTTTACTCCATGGCATGCAGTGGACAGAGCCTCTTCAAGAGGGAGAGACTGAATTGGAGGTCCCTCTGCCACAGAGGCTGCAGCTGCCGGATCTGGATCTGTGTCAATTGCCTGGGTCGTTAAAGCCTCCATGAGAGTTAAAATGTCTTCCTCCATATTTCTTGTCAGAGAACCTTTGCTCTTCCTTCTGCAGAAAGTGAAGCCTTTGCTTGCAGCAGACAGGCTAGAAGGCAATCAATGAGAAGAAGGTAAATCAGCTCAAGGTTGGCAGAAAGTATCCCGTTGAAGTCTGATGGGTGAACTCCAGATTAGGCGCCCCAAGGCTGCCTGAATGAATTAAAGAGGTTGACTAAAGAGGTTGTAAACAGTGTGAAGGTGTCAGGTATGAGCTGCCACCAGCAGCCTCCTCTCTGAGGCAGTGTTAGGTGCTCCACACAGCCTTCTTCAAACTGTTATGCTTCAGCCGCACTGAATCAATTGGAGACCGTGGATATCTTCAGAATTGAGTGCCCTTAAGAGCGGCGCAATTTCAGTTTTTATTAGCATTTAATATCGCTGTTGTCTTCTTTGAAAAAAGTCGGCAATTCTGAAAAATAAACCACAAAAAAAAAAAATAGAAAACGATTCCACTTTTACATCAGGGACACATAACTTAATGGTTAGGAGAAATACTGAAAAACTGTTAGTATCTTTCTAAGCTTCAACTGTCTACTTCCAGAGACCAAATTGTAGATAGGAACACTATGGTTGGGTCTACACAAATCAGAGGAGAAAAACATGTGTCATCACAATGAACCTCGGGGACCAGCACGTTGGCTCAGTGACCAAGCCTATGATCTGTTTGTTCCCTGGAACTGTCATTGTGGGAGAAGAGAACTGACTCCAAGTTGCTCTTGACTTTAGTACTTACACTGTGGCACTTGTACACACACACACACACACACACACACACACACACACACACACACACACTAAAAACAATAAGCCTCAGCAGGTGTTCCTGGATACCAATCTCAATGGTCTCTTATGTATCCTAAAAATGTAAATCTGCAACACAATAGCTCTGTCAATTGATAAGGCTTTGGTTCAGTTCCTGTTAGCATTTAGGTCTTTTTCAGTGATGTATGATTCCTCTAAAGCTGAGATGCTTCATCTAGGTGAGGGGACCATCATATGCTCTGCATAAGTAGACTTAGCAAACTACTTCCTGTGTCCTCTTAATATATGTATTATATATAATTATAATATAATCAATAGTATTTACATGTATCTTTTCTTCCTGAGAATACAGTTTTGTTGATCGTTGGATCAATGAATCAAGAAGGGACCAAACTCCCTTGGTTTAGATATGACTGACACAAGATATTCAATGAAGCTACCATATTTTTCTGGACTTGGTGTTAACCTAGTTAGGAAAAAAAGGAAAGTTGATGTGTCTTTTTTACCTGAAACCTGCTACTTAAAACAGATTTGAAACCTAGAGCAAGAATTGCAGCCATATCTCTATGAGTATGACAACCTCAATGGACACAGGGGAAGGTTTTGTTCGTCATCCTTCGATACCACAAATGGCCTATGGCAACTTGCGTGTAGATATTGTTGACCAATCCTCTTTCAAGTACTTCCAATGTAAGTTACAAAAAGAAAACTTCCATAGAGAAAATTATGTGCACCGATTATTTAACAAGTTTTATCCTTTTCAAAAGTCTTCTCTGATGCCATGCATGTCCTTTACCATGACTTTGTGAGTATATTCAAGAAGACAAAGTGCTAGGCTCACAAAGGCAAGAGTTATCACTGTGAGAGGCCAGTTAATCCAGTGCAATGCATACTGAGAATTTGTCTATCTCTCAGTGGTAAACTTATCAACCAATGGCATGAAAGTAGGTCTCAGTCCAGATCTCTCTATACTGCCTTCCACATCTGTGTTTGAAAGCATGTATGTTATCTTCATGAGGTACTTTCCAGCCTGCACTGCATGTGGAAGACAACTCCTTGGATTTTTTTCTGCTGACTTTCCCTTTTTTTGTGTGCAGGTTCTTTCATTTGGCAAATATTTACTGATGCAGCCATATGCCAAACATGAGGCTAGGTGTAAAGAAAGCACATAATCAACTTTCGGGGTTCTATGAATTGAGTACCTGGATTCGAATTTTCTGTGCTTTCAAATCCCTAGCTCTACTTGTACAGGTACTGCCTTCTTTTGGTTGGCTGACAAGAATACCAAAAGATACACCTTGGAAAGCATGGATTTTACTAGAATAACTTTCAAGAACCAATCCCAGTTACCAGTTCTCTTAGTTGTTGAAGCTTGCACTCTCTTTGCCGTCCTATGCTGGCAATCAACCTCTCTGGCTTTGGGGATGGAAGAGGTTAACTCCGTACCACCTTCTGGCACTACAGTGTCACACATTCCTTTCCAGCTTTTGTGTAATAAGTTGGAAGTATCTGATTCTCATTTGTTTGTGTGTTAGATGAAAGTTCAACTTATGTGTTCTGTGCTGTAAGATTTTTTTTTTATTGTCCCTTCTTTCACCATCAGAAACCAGTAAGTGACTAGATGTGATGGACAGGGACTTATGGGGGGGGATGATTTAAAATTATGCCCTGTGCTAGGTTGGGACCCACTCAGGTGAAACAGCCATACCACTTGTGATTCTTTTATTGCAGGTAAGGGCAGGGGGGGGGGCGGATTACCAAAACGAGTTTTAACAAAACAGGGACAGAAACCACTTCATATAAGGCTCGAGTGCAAATTACTTCAACAGGAGCTGTGACCACTACTTCTGGGTTGGTTTTATTGTTGTGCTCTTACTAGTGATACGTATTTTCAGATTCACAATGTCTGATCAAGCAAGGGAATTCACATCCTTCGTGGAGCAACTGAATTTCCCTAGACTAAGATTTGCTATTATTGATTGGCCTGATATAGGTCATGTGTTTATCACTGAACCAATAACAGTCCTGTGGCAAAATGGATGGGATAGATAACCCTGGGTCTCTTCAAACCCTAGAGGGAACCTGGAAAACAAGATTGAAAGTACATGATCAGAAATCTTTGAGAGGACTGGAGAGGTGAAGGAGGAAACACATTTAGTGTACATTGACCTTGCTTTTG
Organism: Microtus californicus; assembly: GCA_028537955.1. Lineage (NCBI taxonomy): Eukaryota > Metazoa > Chordata > Mammalia > Rodentia > Cricetidae > Microtus > Microtus californicus. Next base: position 209,173 of record JAQJZF010000073.1, read on the forward strand.
CTCTATAGTTCAGGTGGTCTTTAACTTGGCAAAACTCCCACTTTGGCCTTCTAAGTGACTAGGGTTGTGGTCCTCCACCACCAGGCCTAACTTCTCATTATAGTTGTGATTTGACATTTTCTTGGCGACTGTTGACATAGGATATCTTTTCATGTGTTTATTTGCTACATCTGTTTCTTCTTAGGAAAAATATCTATCCCAATCCTTTGTTGCAGTGCTAATTAAATCTGTCATATTTACATGTTAGGGTCTACCATTATGTTACAATTCCAGCATTTCCTTTGGCTATCAAAAAGATAAAAGATTAAATAGTGGTGCTATAAAATCATGTTATTACATTCATTTCCAAAAGTCATTTGAGGTCTAGCACCTCATAATAAAGAGGTTTAAATGAGACACTGAATCACTTCATTGGACTCATATGCTTCAGAGTTCTCTAGTACAAAACCATTTTCCATTTGTCACTAGTAAGTAATTTACAAGGAGCTATCATTTGGTTTCCTAGGACCAAAGGAGATGGTACAGAGGAAATATTATGACAATGCTTATATACTACTAAATAGGTTTCAACACACAGTTGTGTTTTGTACAACTATAGTTTATACAAAACAAAACAAAACAAAAAAGGCAAGCAGTATCTTTTTTTGTTTGTTTGTATTTTGAGGCAGGGTTTCTATGTAGCTTTGGAGCCTGTCCTGGAACTAGCTCTTTATAGACCAGGCTGGCCTCCAACTCACAGAGATCTGCCTGCCTCTGCCTCCCAAGTGCTGGGATTAAAGGTGTGTGCCACCACCGCCCAGCTACATGCAGTATTTTTGTCAGTATTCTTTTTATGACTATTGTTACTGCTAATTTAAGACATTTTAGAACCTTGAATTATATAAAAAGCAAATTCATGAACACAGGAAATATTGTGTTTCAGTACTCCATGATATCGTAGACAAAAGCACTCTTGTGGCCTCCTAATCTAGGAGTCCTAGCTTGTTTCAGGACCTCCTTACTGAGCAGAAGACCTTTAAGATGGCTGATAACATTCAAGGAACTTCATGGCCTTTATTCAGGCCATCCTTACTTTTCACCGTGTTGTGTTCCTAGGAAGCACATCAAGGCACCACCATTATGAAGTAGGTTAGTGGGTTTCTCTATGAGTGACTTTCGGATTGGATGGTATGCTCCTGATTAAGCTTTAACTAAATCATAGCTATAGTGAGTAAAGCAAATATGCAACAACTATAAGCTCAATCCAAATTGTTCTTACGTAAATTATTTTTCAAAAACCAAAGCGATGCACCTGTAGTAACAGACCAAGCACCACAGAAGGTCTTCGGATGAGACACAGTATTCCTCTTCCCTACACTTGGTGACCATAGCAATCCTAGCAGGTGTCTTTGTTTTCTTCTTTATTTGTTTGTTTGTTTTTAAGGAGGAGACCTGAAAGATTCACCATTAAATATGATATTTATTTTAAGGTTGAGGTTGATATCCTCTGTCAGTGAAAGTTCAGTTTTATTCACAGTTTTCTGAAGGTGTGGGCTGTGTTTTAATCAGAATTAAGTATCAAGTTGTAGTAAATTTTCTGCATATATTGAAATGTTTTCCATCTTTAACCTATTTTTAACCTATTAATGTGATTGTGTTGGTAGACTTTGTTGTTGTTTAAAGACAGGGTTTCTCTGTAGCTTTGGAACCTGTCCTATCACTAACTCTGTAGACCAGGCTGGCCTCAAACTCACAGAGATTCACCTGCCTCTGCCTCCCAAGTGCTGGGATTGAAGCCATGTGCCACCACTGCCCAGCTGTGTTTGTAGACTTTTTAATTCTTTACAATCCTGACATTCTCAGAATGAACACTACTTAACCATCATGCACTTTTTTTAAAAAAATTATTTTTATATATGTGAATGTTTGCCTGTAGGTTTATATGTGGCTGCCTTGCACCTTCAGAGTCAGGAGCATCAAAGCCCCCGGAAGCAGAGTTACAGACAGGCGTGAGCTGCCACGTGATTAATGGGAATCAAACCAGGATCTTCTGGAAGAGCAACCAATACTCTTAACTTCTGAGCCACCTCTCCAGCCACCAACAACACTATACTTTAAAAAAAAATACTTCACCAATATGGACTTGCTACCATTTCTTTTTTCTTCTTGTTGTTTTCTTCTTCCAGTGATAAGGATCAGACCCAGAGCTGTGTGCATGTTAAGCACGTGTTCTACAACTGACCCACATCCCTATTGCCTGTGTACTTACATTTCATTCATGGATTGCAATGTCTCATTTTCATCTGTTTAGCTTGAAATGCAGCTTTTAACTTTGGCCTAATTGTACATTCCCCTAAAGTCAGAAGAACTCACATAGTGAGATCTTCATGCAGCCATAACACCTTTTTCCCAATGTAGCATTCAGAAATAGAGCACTATTTCAACCAGGAAGTAGACAGTGCTACAGTCGAAATAGATCATTTCTATCAGCACCAGGTTCAACTTCCCTTCCTTCTCCAGCCCTTTCTGTGACTCGTCCCTGGCAACCATTAACTTTCAGTACGTCTAAATCATTGTTTCAGGGATGCTGTATACAGACAGGCACGGAGGCACACGTTTGTAATCTCAACACTCTGGAGGCTGAAGCAAGATAACCAGAAATTCGAGATCAGCCTGGGCTGTACAACAAGACCCTGTCTCCAGAAGTAGAAATAATAATTCAATTTTTAATAGTCATAAGAATGAAATTTTGCAGTATATATTCCTGGGGGAGGTTAGCTTTTTTTTTTTTTAATTCAGAATAATTCTCTGGAGATTCATGTGGTTTTTTTTGTTTGTTTGGTTTGGTTTTGGGGTGTTTTTTTGTAGGAATGACTCTTTCCTGAGTAGTATTCCATGGTATGAATGGGCTGGAGTGTTTGAATATTCACACACTAAGCAGTATTTCTAGCGGGCTACTATTGTGAATACAGTTGCTGGGAACATTCATCTCCATGTTTTGGTATGGATGTAAGTCCTCATTTATCTGGGATAAATGCCTAGGTGTGGAATTGCTCTTTCACATGATAGCTGTAATTTTGCTTTATAAGAAACTGTCAAACTGCTTTCCCAAGTGTCTACATTTTACATTTCCACTAACAATGTACTGGTGATCTAGTTTCACCATATCTTCATCAACATTTGATGCTGTTTTTAAATTTTAATCATCCTGCTAGCTGCAATATCTCATGGTGGCTTAAGTTTCTACCTCTATAGTGGCTAATGGGTATTAAACATTTTTCATGGCTTCATTTATTATGTGCATACTATTCTTTAATGAAGTATCTGTTTGCTTATTTGGCCACTTAAAAAGTTTATATCTATTATTTTATGTATATGAATGTTTTACCTAAATGTATGTCTGAGCACTATGTGTGCGCCTAGTACTATTGGTGGCCAGAAAGGGAAGCTGGATACTCCAAAACTAGAGTACAGATTGTTGTGAGCCTCTATGTGGGTACTGGTAAGCAAACCCAGATCCTTCGAATGCTAAGTCAGTGTTCTTAACATCTGAGCCATCAATTTAGTCCCTATGTTTTTTTTTTACTTTTGCCTTTTTAGAGTTCTTCATACAGTTTAGCTAGTAGCCATTGTCAAATGTATAGTTTACAAATATTTTTTTTCTCTTGTGTAACTTATCTTTTTATCCTCTTCACAGGAAATTTGACTTTTTTGAAACATTCTGACTGTCCCAGAACTCCCTATGTAGATGGTCTTGAACTCACAGAGAACCCCTGCCTCTGCCTCCTGGGTGCCGGAACCACCACGCCTGACCAAAACTCTTTGTCCCCAGAGTATACATTTTTATTTTTGCTGAAACATACTTAACTTCTAGTCTTATGAAGTGTGCTTTGATATCAAGTTTAATAGCTCTTTAACTAGTTCTCAATCCCAATGATCTTCTACTGTTTTTTGAAAAGTTTTATAAATATACATTTTAAATTTAAGCTTATTGTCTACTTTTACTTAACTTACATAATGTGTTGAACTTCAACTGAGATTTTTTTCAATATCTGGTACTCTGATATCATTTATTGAAAAAAACCAAAACGGTATTTTTTCTTTATTGAATTACACCTATTCCATAGCCAAAGATAAATTGGGCATATTTTGGGGGTGGTACTCTGCTCTGTTCTATTGATCTTTGTGTCCATTACTTTACTAATACCATACAGTCTTTGTGAGTTTTTTGTTTGTTTGCTTTGTTATGTTTGTGTTGAGACAGTCTCACATTAGATAATAGACTGACCTGGAAATCTCAACTTTCTTCCTTCAGTCTCTCAAGCATTGGGATTACACATGGATACCACTATATCTGGCAAATCACATATTATTTTGAACTATTTATTATATATGTGTGTTTTGCCTGCATGTATGTCTGTGCCTGGTGCCCATGGAGGGCACAAAAGAGTGTCACATCCCTTGACAGTGGAGTTGCAGGTGCTTGTGACCCATCACGTGGCTGTTAGGAATCAAACGAGGCTCTTCTGAGAGAGCAGCAAATGTTCTTAGCTGCTGAACCATCTCTCCAGCACCAAATCCTACACATGCTTGATTACTGTAGTATGGCAGGATGAAAAATGATGCCACTTAGATGTTTACACAATTACCTGGGAATATCTTACTTAACATGGTGAGGAAGACTATACAAATGTGAAGAAGTGAAATACCTTGAGATGGGAAGGTTGTCCTGGATTATCCAAGAGCTATGACATTCAGTGGGAGGGAAGACATTTAATGATGGGGTTGAAGAGGAAAGTGATGACACTGTGGGCACAAGCCAAGGGGCACAGCTGGCTGAAAAAGACAAGGAACCAGATTCTCCCCAAGAGCCTCTCCAAAGGGAATACTGCCTTGCCAACGCCTTTAGCCCAACGACACTGGTCTAAGACTTCTGCCCTTCTCAACTGTGATTGTTGTTTAAAATCATTAATTATGATAATTTGTTCCAGATCCAATAAGGAGTTAATAATGCATGGAGCTATCCAATTAGCCTGTTATTAGACAGATTAATTTTTTTCAAAATTATTTTACCTATTCTGAGTCTTTTTGTTCATATAATTTTAGGCCAACCATGTTTCTATTACTTATAAAAAATGCCTTGTTTGATAAACCGAAAACAAACAACAACAACAAAAAAAAAAAACCCAGGGCCCTACACATGCAAATCCTTGTGTTAAGCTTCTCCTTGTACTCCTGGTTTCTCGTTGATAAGGCTGCAGTTTGTTTCTTTTTCTTCACTTTCAGAAGTGAAGTTTTTAATAATCCAACTTAATTATTAGGTACAAACTGACAGAAGGTTTGACCCTATCATCTTTCATACATTAAGATGCGGGGTGGATGAACAGGCTAGATAGTATTGTTAAATATTATCTCCAAAATAACTGAACACATTATATAAGTGATGGAGGGGGGTCATCTTTCTATCTGTTGTTCCATTGGTTAAGTAATAAAGAAACTACTTGGCCTCTGATAGGGTAGAATTTAGATAGGGGGAGTAAACCGAACAGAATGCTGGGAGAAAGAAGCTGAGTCAGTGAGTCACCATGATTCTCCCACTCCAGACAGACACAGGTTAAGATCTTCTCTGGTAAGCCACCTCGTGGGCTACACAGATTATTAGAAATGGGCTAGTCCAGGTGCGAGAGTTAGCCGAGAAAAGGCTAGATATAATGGGCGTTTAAAAGAATACAGTTTCTGTGTAATTATTTCGGGTAAAGCTAGCCGGGTGGCGGGACACAGCCCGCTGCTCATATTTCAACATATAAGTATCTGAAGTCCTAGCTTTAAGGAGATATGACATAGAAATGCATTTAAAACAGTGCTTACCTTTTACTATATTGCATTGTTTATATTGTACTACAATAATTCTACAATTTGCTTGATTGCGTGAAAAGGACAATTGTGTATCATTTTTCCCCCTGGACAAGTAGCTTAAATAACAGAGTGTTTTTGTCTAAATCAGAAACCTAGCAACTCTTAAATAACAGAACGCTTTTGTCTAAACCAGAAACCTAGCAACTCTAGAACTACACTAAGAAGAGCCAGACCCACTGGAGCAGGGCAGGTGATATGGAAAGTTTCCAGAACTTTCAGTTCAATAGGTACTTGTGATCCAAGGAGAGGACCAGTGGGTAGCACATTCATAAAGCACAACAATATGCAATAAATAAAGAAAAGATTGGCACTAGAATGATCTCACTTGGGCCTAAGTATGGGCTCCCCAGCAGCTTTAGATAGTGCATTCATGGGAGTATTGGGCTGTAGCCAAAACACTTGTAGGGGTATGTGTATTAAGTTGCAAATAAAACAGATTCAAATTTCAGCAGGCATGCTGGAGGAGGAAGGCAGGAATTAGGGATCAACTCTCCCAGTTCTACTGTAACAGGGATGACTATCTTAACTAGGATGGTTGCCGATAGTTTTGAAACTTTAAGAACTTCAGAGACAAAGTAAATGCCTTAGATTACTTTTTTCTTTCATAGATTCCTTTTATCTTGAGAGTGCTGTGATCTTTCTCTAAATTTTAAGAACTCAACAAATTATCAGCTTTAGCTCTTCCCCCCCTTTATGTAGCTGAAAATTTCATACTATAAATGTAATAAACAGGAATGAGCACATTGTTTGATATAAAAATGACACTGTCCATGCAGCGACAGATATGAACTTGACATAGCCTCTCTACATGTTTTGTGGTTGAACTGAAATGGGAAAAGAAATACTTCCTAGAAGGGTAGGATGGGGAGAACTTGGGGAAATGGGATGATTGGGATAAAGGAAGTTTGGATAGGGGAGCAGGGAAGCACATAGCTTAATTAAGGGAGCCATCTTAGGGTTGGCAAGAGACTTGGACCTAGAGGTGCTTCCAGATGCCCAAGGCGAGGTCCCCAGTTAGTTCCTGGGGCAGTTGAGGATAGGGAACATGAAATGATCCTATCCTATAGCCATACTGATGAATATCTTGCATATCACCATAGAACCTTCATCTGGCAATGGATGGAGATAGAGACAGAGACCCACACTGGAGCACTGGACTGAACTCCCAAAGTCCCAATGAGGAACAGAAGGAGGGTGAACATGAGCAAAGAAGTCAGGACCATAAGAGGTGCACCCACCCACTGAGACAGTGGGGCTGATCTATTGAGAGCTCACCAAGGCCAGCTGGACTGTGACTGAAAAAGCAGGGGATAAAACCGGACTCTCTGAATATGGCGGACAATGAGGGCTGCTGAGAAGCCAGGGACAATGGCACTGGGTTTTGATCCTGCATCATGATCTGGCTTTGAGGGTGCCTAGCCAGTTTGGATGTTCACCTTCCTAGACCAGGATGGAGGGGCAAGGACTTTGGACTTTCCACAGGGCAGGGAACCCTGGCTGCTCTTCAGACTGCAGAGGGAGGGGGAGAGAAGTGGGGGAAGGGGGAGAGGAGTGGGGGGAGGGGGAGAGGAGTGGGGGGAGGGGGAGAGGAGTGGGGGGAGGGGGAGAGGAGTGGGGGGAGGGGGAGAGGAGTGGGGGGAGAGGAGTGGGAGGATGGGAGGAGGTGGAAATTTTTTTCTCAGTAAAAAAAAAAGAAATACTTCCTAATTAATACATAAAATATTTTCACATTAAGCAAAGACAAAATGTTTAAAGAGGACTGAGGGATAGTTTGCTTACACAGAGGTTCTGACTTTTAATCCAGTGAAGGAAGCACTTTCATAAACTGAAAGGAACACGAGCATCCTCTATAGAGCCAGAGAAGGCTTAAAGAGAGCTGACAGTTTCACTAGCTCATACCAGTCCTGTGATAATCAGAAAAAACTTATTCTGGCAGGCATTTTAGTTTTGTTTTGTATCGTTTACATTAATATGAGCATGACTTCTCTGCTGTTCCAGGATTGTCCACAGAAAACTTTCTCATACCTGAATACCATGTTTGCTCATCAGCTTTCTATTGTGAGGACAATGTACCTGAGAGAATCAGGCGTCAGTTCACTGTCACTTGGTTCAGTTTCTTCTGGGTCTGTAAAGACAGAAGATCGCATAAAGTGTGTGTGGTATATGCTGGGCAATGGTGGTGCACACCTTTAACCCCAGCACTCAGGAGGCAGAGGCAGGCCGATCTCTGTGAGTTCAAGGCCAGCCTGGTCTACAGAGCTAGTGCCAGGATAGGCTCCAAAGCTACAGAGAAACCCTGTCTCAAAAACAAAAGAGTGTGTGTTATTGCAATGCTGTTCACCTCATGGCCACCAATGGGGATTGGATGAGCAGGAATAAAATATTCCTGTCAGGGTAAGTCCTGAAATAACCTACTTCTTCCAAAATGACCTGCTAATAAAGTTTCTATCACTTCCCAATATCTCTTTCAACTACAAATCCATTCATATCAGAGCCCTCATGAGTCAGCATCTCCTGAAGACCCAAACCCTGAATCCTTACACTGGGAAGGAAGCTTCTGTGTGTGAGCTTTTGGGGGATGTTTTGGATGCAAACTATTAACACTATCTTATGTTAATTGCCTAGTGGCTTACATAAACTCTAACAGATTCCTTCTGAGTTACTCTTCTGAAGACACAAACTTAATGTTTCTTCGCTCTAGAGCATCCAGAGACAGAGTGACTGCCTCTCACAGTCTTCAAATAGTTTAGGACCACGGGTGGCTGCAGGGCAAGGGTCCTCCAACAGAGTAGGACTCAGGAAGGCACTGAAGTCAGCACAGAGAAGAGATCAGAAGTCCAAGGAGCTCAACAAAGTGAGAATCTCTGGTAATTCTTAAATGAAAAGATATGGAGGGATCCCAAATCAAGAATGATAAAGGGTTTGGAGGGCAGTGACCATGGGTTTCTTTTTATAAGCTGTAAACCAGCTGGGTTAATCAGTTACCGAGTTCACCTGTATCCCCCCAAAAGATGTGTTGAAATCCCAAAACTCTGATCAGTACCTCAAAATGTGACCTTATATTGGAAAAAAAAAGGCTCACTGCAGATATGATTAGTTAAGATGAAATAGCAGTAGAGTAGGGTGGCTTCATAAAGCGATATGATTTATCTCTCTTGAAGATAAACAAGAACGCTCTGTAAAGATCAACACTGAGATTGAAGTCCTGCAGATACAAGCCAAGAAATGCCTGGGGCTGCCTGACGCTGGAAGATGAAAGACTAGACCTTTCCTCAGAAGAGGAGTCTTGTGATTGTGAGTGCTTAGCCTCTGGAACTGTTGATTTAAGCCCTCTTGTGATGTGAGGCTTTGCTACGGAAGCCTTCTGAAAGGAGCCATCACCATCTAAGCTCTATGTCCGCACTGACATTTCTGCTAGATGTTGTTTCATCACACAGGCATATATAAAACAGTAGCTCAGTGGAATTTATGTTGATCCTAAGTCGTCAACTCTTGCTTTGGCAAAAGCCACAGCTTGCTTAATAATTGATACTTCATTCTGATTCATGAAGAAAAATCAATGCCTCCAGTCCAAGATGCTGTGCTGTAAGACACTGCTCAAGGGTTCACAAAATTGATGCCTTTCAAAATACACATTTGACCCAAAGAGGACGCAAAATACCTACTTGCAGAAAAAAAAAACAGATAAGCAGCCCACATGAAGTAAAACAGGAAGCAAGCAGAGAGAAGTCGGTCTGCAGCTAGAAAGAGGAAATCAGAAGATGCAAGAGAATAGTCTTGTTCTCAGAAGTATAGGACCCTCACCCCTGTATTCTCAAAGGGGTGAGAAGAAATTTCCTGGCAGAATGTTTTCCCAGGAAGATAGTGGCCTTCTCCTCTCCCACCCGGAGATTCCAAGCACAAGGTCACTTAGCTCAGCCCAGCCAGCCACCTGATACAGGCTGATAAAGATGGCCTAACTCAGAAACAGTGGCCTTGCTCTAAGAACAAGGAAAAAGCTGACTTAGCAAAATGGCAGGGAGCAAAAGTCCTTGTACCTGTGCCAAAGCAGCTTCAAAGATTCTCTTTGTAGTTATGCCTTTAAAAGCTTACCCCACAGAAGAGATACAACTCCTCTCTACCTCACTACAACGAGGATGGAGATGAGTTCCAAACATGTTTGTATTATGTTGATTAAACCTTGTTTATTACAGTCTGAGCCTCTCTGGTGGTCTCTCTCTGGGGGTTGTAATCTGGGCACAACAGAAACCTTTTGTAATTCCCCCAAAGAACAAACTCAGTGTCTGAAATAAGATAGAGTATAGAATGCATGCGGATATAAATAGGAAAAGTAGATGAAGACTTCTTTTATTCTGGCTCATACAACTAGTTAATAATTATAATTATTTAGTTAATGCGAGATACAACCTGTCATGGCCTCCGAATATCCCTGCATAGCTTTAATGAGACTACCAAGAATGCAAAGCCCTCACTTATCTTTAGCTGGGCCTTTGCTCAGAGATTTGGTAGGAGGCATATAATCAGGGCTGGAGAGATGGCTCAGTGGTTAACAGGCACTTGTTGCTCTTGAAGGAAGACTCAGGTTTGCCTCTGTCTCAGTTAAAGTTTCTATTATTGTAACAAAACCAAAAAGCAAATGGCGGAGGAAAGGGCTTATTCAGCTTACACTTCCACATTGCTGTTCATCACCAAAAGGAAGTCAGTGCAGGGCAGAAACCTGGTGGCAAGAGCTGATATAGAGGCCATGGAAGAGTGCTGCTTACTGGCTTGCTCCCCATGGCTTGCTCAGCCTGCTTTCTTATAGAACCCAAGGTCAACAGTTGGGCTCTCTACCATTGATCACTAGTTAAGAAAATGCCTTACAGTTGGATCTTATAGAGCCATTTTCTAAAAGGAGGCTTCTTCCTCTCTAACTACTCTAGCTTGTGTCAAGTTGACATTAAAACCAGCTCTCACAGGCTGCTGTCACCCACATGGCAGCATACAACCATCCATAAACACCAGTTCCAGGGAATACAACACATACAATAAAAACAAAGAAGTCTTTTTTTTTTAAAAATATACCCTGAAAGAGTAGGCAACTTATCTTTCAAGACAAATAACTGGACTGCTCCTTACGTACTGTGTAGGCTATACATTTCAAAAGTTCTGTGTTCCTTGATTTGTTTGCAAGTTCACCGAATGTTCAACGTCTCTTTGGATTCCTACTTGTCATTTGCATGGGACTTGAGGGCAAGGAGAACCAATGTGAAAATTCTGAATCTTGTGATAATGGCTGTGTTCAAAGTAAAATCCTTTCATCCCATGACAGTTGTAATGATTGTCCTGTCTCTTTAAGAGACAAGACATGCCCACTCCCTCCCCCATCTGCTGAGATAGGCTGATCTTCAGCTTCTAGCCTGAACTCTCTCTCTTTTCCGGCTCCTTCTCCTAGAGGCAGCTTCAGTCTTTCTCTGTCTCTGTCTGTTCTTCTCCCCTTCTCCCTTCCCTTCTATAACTACTAAATAAATATTCAACCTCACTCTGCATAGTGTGCTTATCCGTCTGTCTCTTGCCCACCACAGCCACATGGCTTGCCCTAGGGGATGCTGCCAGTGACCAGCCACCTTCGGAGACCTGTTGCATGGTCTCATGCTCTGTCCCTGCCTAGGACTGGCTGCTCTCGAGACCCCCTGCCCACTGCCTGCCACTGATGGGGATACTGCAACAAGCTTCTTGGAAATCCTGCAGCAATTTTATTTCTCCATTACAACAGCAGTCTCGTGTTTTCTGCCACAATCCAGAATTTTGTGATGAGTTAGCTTCCATGGAGATAACAATCCCAGATGCTGAAAATAAAAACTCATTGCTATCTATTCTGACAAACATAGAAACAGATCATAATAATCTAACATAAAAACACTATTTATCAAGAACTTGCAATATGCCAGGCATGATGTACTTTACACAGATAATCTCATTCAATAGCCAAAAATTTTTTCTTTCCTTCTTTTTCATTCTCTCTTTCTATTTTCCTTTTTTGTTTTATTTTGTTTTTGCTTTTGAGACAGTGTCCATCTGTGTCATTCTAGGTGACCTAGAACTCACTATGTAGAACAGGCTGGCCTTAAACTCATAGAGATCCACAGGCCTCTGCTACCTGACTGCTCAGATTAAAGGTATGTGACATCAGGCCCACAAACGTTTACTAAGAAGTGACATGAATTTCAAAAGGTCACATACTCTTAAAGTGACCATTATCATACTACTCTAGTTCATGTTGTATTACTGAGAAGAGACACTATGATCATAGAAACTTTTATAAAGAAAAGCATTTAATTGCAGACTTCCTTAAAATTTCTGAGACTTGGTCCATTACCATCATGGCAGGGAGCAAGGAGGCATGGCAAATGTGGTACTAGAGAAGTAAAGAGTGGCATCCTGGTCTTCGGTCAAGGAGAGAGAGAGAGAGAGAGAGAGAGAGAGAGAGAGAGAGAGAGAGAGAGAGAAACTGGACCAAGAATGGGCTTCTGAATGGTCAAGGCACACCCCCACTGGCACACTTCAAAAAGGTCACACCTCATAAAGCTCCCAAGGCTATCAAAGCATTCCAATCCCTGGTGACTAAGCATTCAAGTATATGAGCTGATGGGGACCTTATTCAAATCGCCACATTCAATCTCCAGTCCCCATAGCCTTATAGCCATATCATAATGCAGAAATGTATTTGGTCCAACCTCAAAAATCCCATACTCTATCACAGTTTGAACACTGTTTAAAAGTCCAAAGTCTCTTCTGAGAATTGTGGCTATCTCTTAATTGTAATCCCCTTTAAAATCAAAATCAAAAAGCAGGGCACAAACTCCCAGCTTGCAATGGCATAGAATACACATTACATTATAAAAGAAAGGGAAGGGAACATATTGAAGAAACACTGGACCACAGTAAGACCAAAATCCATCAGGGCAAATTCCAAATTCTGTGTCTCCATGTCTGATGTCAAAGTGCTGTTCAGATCTCCGACTCTTTCCAGCTTTGTTGACTGCACACACTTCTTTCTCTTGGTCTGGTTCCACACCCAGTCTGTAACTTTCATTGACAGATATCTCATGGCTCTGGCATCTCCACTATCTTTGGGTCACCCAGTCAACCCATCCTTAACAGCTTCACTCAGGACTCTCTGGACCTTTGTGCAGGGACACCCCTGACTCACACCCGGCCTCAGTTTTCTTACAGAGGGAGATTCCACAACCCCTTTCTATCCTTGACTCTAAAGACAGAACCACATGACTGAAGCTGCCAAGTTCTGCTACTTACTGAGGCTGGAACTTGGCCTCTTTGTTCAAGTACATTTTTTTTTACCAGCTTTCTGTTTTCCATGGTTTCCTTTACTGCTTTAGCTGTTCTCTAATTCCTTTTCACAACTTGGAAGCTTAGCTGGGTGGAGTCTTGCCCTGACCTCACTACTCTCTTTATTCCATTTAGCCTCAGGCTTTTCTTCAAACTTTTTATCTTCTTGAGCACTGGATTTAATTATGCTTCCTTGTGCTCCTTTTCTTCTCAGACTATACATTTTACATTTTTAATGATAATTTAATTTATTTACTATGTATACGGCATTCTGCCTGCATGTATCCCTGCAGGCCAAAAGAGGGCACCTAGTCTCATTACAGATGGTTGTGAGCCACCATGTGGTTGCTGGGAATTGAACTCAGGACCTCTGGGAGAACAAGCAAAGCTCTTAACCACTGAGCCATCTCTTCAGCCCACATTTGACATTTTTCCTTACTCACTGTGCTCCTTTTCATTGTAGATATGCATAAGAGCACTCCCTCATGACAGAGCCAATACTAGGCTGTTTTGAAATCTCTTCTGCCAAAGCCATTAATCCAAAACCTCTTCAATTTAGTCTCACGCAGATTTTTTAGACAAGTTCAGAAAGTAGTCACATTTTTTTTGCCAAAATATCACAAATATGATCTCTAGGCTACTTGCTAATACCCTTCATTCTAAAACTTCTTGAGGTGGGTTTCCGCAGTTTAAATCACCCTCAGCACTGCCTCCCATGATTCTACTAGGATGACCCATTAAGCTCTGATTAAAGTGTCCAACCCCTTTTCTATTCCAAAATTCCTAAACATTTCCTATTCCTCTAAGAAACAGCATGACCAGGCCTGTCACAGCACTATCCCAGTCCCTAGTACCAACTTCTGTCTTTTTAAAAATTTTTATTTGATTTACACACCAACCACAATTTCTCTCCCTCCTCTTCTCTTGTTACATCCCTTACCTCCTTTCTTATACCCCCCCCATCCACTCAGAAAGGGTAAGGCTACCCATGGGGAGTCAACAAATTTCCATCTTAGTCACTGTTCTATTGCTGTGAAGAGACACCATAACCACAGCAACTCTTATAAGAGAAAAAAACATTTAATTGGGAGATTGCTTAAGGTTTTGAAGGTTTAGTCCATTGTCATCATGGCAGGGAGCATGGCTGCAGGTTTGCCAGGTATAATCCTGGAGAAGTAGTTGAGAGCCACATCCTGTTCCGTAGGCTGAAAGAGAGACAGTAGGCCTTTTCTAAACTGAAATGATATACTTCCTTCAACAAGACCAAACCTCTGAAACCTTTTAATCCTATCAAAGAGTTCCTCTCCCTGGTGACCAAACATACAACTACATGAATCTATGGAGCCATCTTGTTTGAACCAACACACTTACTATTTATTCCTTCTTCCTTGAAAAATCCTCCATCAGGCTTTACTCATACCTTCTTATTGTTGTTCCTTAGTTTTACCGTCAAACGACCACCATTTTTAAAAGGTGAAAGAAAAGAAATAAAAAAAGATAGTAAAAAAAAACGTGAAACTTACTGAATGCTCCAAACTATTTCACATCTCATTTTCACCCCCAGCGCAGTAGTCAAGAGCCCAAACTCTAGAGCCTGCCTCTATTCAGTAGCTGGATGACCTAAGAGAAAATCTGTCAGGCTGGAGAGATGGCTCAGTGGTTAAGAGCATTGCCTGCTCTTCCAAAGGTCCTGAGTTCAATTCCCGGCAACCATATGGTGGCTCATAACCATCTGTAATGAGGTCTGGTGCCCTCTTCTGGCCTGCAAACATACACACAGACAGAATATTGTATACATAATAAATAAATAAAATATTTAAAAAAAAAGAAAATCTGTCATTGTCTCCATTTCTATTTTAATAAAATCAGCTTTGATAATAAGAGGTACCTTTTAGTATTGTTATGAGGTTCAAGTGGGTTAGTAAAATGTACAAAATTTACAGCAGCGCTAAACATATAGTACTAATCCAGCAAGAACTTCCTATTAACCTCATGTTTCTGAAAGCAGAATAGTTCTGAAACTGGGCCTCCTGCCATATAAGTTCCCTAATGGGGGTGATTGTGCCAGCCACATTCAATCTCATTATTGTTATCCTCAATCGACTATTATCATTCAAAAAGAAGACAATGTAATTATAACAGAAGAATATGCCATTTTAATAGAAGAATCTACCCTATCAAGGACCTAGCATTGGTAGGTGTAGCAAGGAGTCCAAAGAAAATTTAAGCACTGCCCTGAGCAGTAAAAACATTACAGTCTACCACAAGCAATATAACCAGTACATAAAGCATCAAATAGCTTCTTTATCCATTATCTTTTTCAACCAACTGTTAATACGTGGAAAGGAGAACTTAGGAGACCACATGCTGAACTAACCACAAAGCAAGGTTATGTCATGCAGCAACTCTAGCTGAGACCGAACAAACTCAATCTGCAAAATCAGCTTATTGGAATCTCTGCCCCTTTTCTTCCACCATCCTAAGTCTCTGTGTACAGACCAACTTCAACATGGTGTGACCTAAATAAAATGCACATCTCCACCTGATGGCCTCCACTGCAGGATCATAGCTACGTTTCTTAGGAAACACCGTTTGGCGAAGCATAGCTTCTTCTAGTCCTCTATATTCTCTGTTATCACAGTTTTGTATCAACTCTTGTGCTTGGGAAACCCTGTTCCTCTCTACTTGGTTTCCATATCAGCAAAAGTGACCTGTTTATGTCCAACTCATGGACTGAGTATAAGGAAGTGCCAACCTCTCTATAATCACGTTATTATCAATATATTGTTAATTCAGAGAAGGGTTAGACAAACAAAGTTTGTATGGTAGAAGTAAGAGTAAGGTCTTAAAGCACTGGCAACATTTTCTTGGGAAGAGGAGGAAAGGTTGAGGACTCTATTTGCTTAACTCTTTCTGCTTTGCATAATTTTTCCCATAGACTCGTCCAATTTTATGGCAAGCCTTTGAGGCAGTCAAATAGGAATTATTATTTTATCACATAGGTGGATCCTGATACAGTGATTCTAGAGCCAATAAGCAGAAGCTATTAACCATTCCACCTCTCCAAATCTGTCCCTGAAAGGAGCTTAAGCATGGCAGCCATGACTGCCATGCGCACATATAAAAAATGAACAGGGTTTAAAATTGTATTTAGGGGCTGCAGATATAGTTTGCTGATAGGGAACTCACCTAATGTGAGTGAGACTGAGTTCAATGCCCAGCAATATAAATTTTAAAAGATTACATTTAATTCATTATTAATGAGAGACCCAAAGAGATGTCATAGCCAGTTCATAGGAGTAGTTTGCAGTCCTAATGTGTATATGGAGACTAGGAAGGTGGAAATGAATTTGTAAATGGGAAGCAAAGTATCTTTCTCCATGATGGGGGAAAAGAAAGTCAGTTGAGCTTCCAGAAGTCTGTATTCTTCAACTTTTAGGGGTGTAAATTTGCTCAAATGAAAGGAAGGAGCAGAGTTGGATAGCCTGGAAATGTCGTCTTTGATCAGCTCCTGTTTATTCTTTCTCCCAGTCTCTTTCAACAAATCGTCCCCTTTACCATCTTACGATATAGCAAGAAGTCCTCCCCCGTGTGACCCTCTGATCTTTGGCTTCCCATCCTCCACAGATATTAGTCAAATAAATGCCCATTGTTCATAAGTTACCCAGAATGCTTATCTGTGGTATTTTGTTACAACAGAAAAGCCTTGTGCACTGAGCTACAGATATAACCACAACACAAATGGTGAGCTAGCAAACAGTACAGGGCCATAGCTTTGAAGGAGGGAGTTAGAGCAGGGGACATCCTTTATGTCCCCAAACTACTCTGGAGCTGCTTGTTCTCAGTTCTATGTAACAAAGTCATTCAGGGAGGGCTGCTCTAACTCAGGGTAATTTCGAGTTTAAGAGAGAGCAGATAATCAGGGTATCAATGCTGTTAAATGTTAGATGGTGGTGAGTACATTCCAGCTGGAGCAATTTCATGAGCCGCAAACCTAGAGATTTAAATCCCTATTTGTTTACGCTTCTACCTAACACACATTTTAAAATGAAACAGGAAATTGTAATTAATATTTTGAGATCAACTGGAATATATTTTTTTCTTACTCCCAGAAACTGTGGGTACTGTGTGAGCAGACAAGACACTTTATTGAGGTCCTGATGGAGGGTTTAAGCAGTCATACATTTATGAGTGTCACATGTACATACAGATACATGAATATGTGATGTGTCCTTTAAACTATAATTACTCACATGATGTGATGCACATACTAATACATAAAAGAGGCCTCCTCCGAATGCAGCCACCTATGTGGTGATCTAAAGCCTTCCTGCTTCCAGATGCCCCTGCTGCGTTCTGTACTTTCTGATACCCCCCATCATTAATACTGCTGATCTTGGGAAAGAGCTCTAGAATGTTTTTAAAATGTAACAGACTCGCTGGGCGGTGATGACTCATGTCTTTAATCAGAGCACTTGAAAGCCTTGTGAGATGAAGGCCAACCTGGTCTACAGAGCTAGTGCCAGGATGGACTCCAAACCTACACAGAGAAACCTTGTCTTTAAACAAACAAACAAACAAACAAACAAATAACAGACTCTTTGAAAGAGCACTCAGGAGAGTGGGATATAAGGTTTAGAATGCAAAGATGAGGCTCATGAAAGATGCCCTGTAGGAAGTTGTGAAAAGTCCTAGAAATGCCACGGGAGGGAAAACCACTGGAAAGTAGGATCAGGGTCAAGAAGGGCAGGAAAGGAAGCTTAAAAGGATAAGATGAAAAAGTTAACTATTGCACAAATTTGTGCTGGCCTTATGGCAGTATGTAATGATACAAATAAATACATTAAGAATTACCCTGAGTAGATCTCTGTGGCACACACCTGTAGTCCAGGCTACTTGGAGGTTGAGGCAGGAGGATAATTTGAGTCCAGAAGTTAAAGGCAAGTCAGGGCAAAAGAGCAAGAGACTGTGTCAAAAAAACAAAACAAAACAAAACAAAAAATACATACATACACTGTAGAAGAATGAGGCTCAAAGCACCAAGTCACCAGTTGTAACTGCTTGAAGAGTATTTGGTTAAGAATTGATACTCTGGAACCAGAGCTACAAATCAGGCATTACCTGTAGAAAAACCAGTTTATCATCCAAGATTAAAAACATAAATGCAAATAGCCAAGAGAGCCATCTTTAATGTCTTTTGAATCTTCAATATCTTTGGATCAAAGTGGTCATTAAATTTCTGGGGCACTGTGCTGGAGCAAATGAGCAGGCTTTGTCCACATGGCATTTATAATCTCAAGATGGAAGTAGAGAAGGCAAAGGCAGAACTGGAAAAACAGATAGTTTATGTTAACTTAATAAGTTACATACTTTCATTGAATACAAGCAAGAAGGTAAGTGCATTTACCAAAGAATCCAGGGAAGAATCTAGAATGTGCAGTTGGGGGCCCTTTTCAGGCCATATCTGGTGATGATAAACTTTTTTAAACTATTCAAATGATGGGGAGGAGCTGATAGAATCAACTTTTAGCAGAATATTCAGAGGTAGGATTTAAGTGAATGAAACAAATGATTCATTTTAGGCAAACCATTCCATTTATACCACAGATATTTAAGATATTCTGATCATGTGTTAATTAAGCATAATTAATGTATCTAGCATAACTTTTTTTAAAAAAACAGAAAGTCATAATTAATTTTATGGGATTAACATGCATACACATTCCTTACTGGCAGAAACTGGGTCCACTAGAAGAGCAGAGAAGATATTTTATTAAAGTCCTAATGAAGGGTTTGTGCTGGCATGCACCTATGAAAGTCCCATTTATATCCAAATGTGTGAATATGCTGCTCATCCCTTAAAATATAATTATATATGTATGGGAGACAATATTAGTAGTGATGCATAGACCTGGCTTGCCACGTAAGCTGCCACCTACATAGTGTCCCACACATTTCCTTGGGGGAGCATATACTAGAGACTCGTTGTATTTCTGTGGCCTTGCCCCCCTTTCATACCCTACTGAGGTAAAGAGAGACACCTGAGTAATGGAGTTTGAGAGGGAGAAGAGAATGCTCTGTTCTGCCCTGCCATTTGTGGTTGTTGTTCCTAAGGTTTTTATTGTGGTCTGCTCTGTGCTTGTGGCACAGGCCTAGGCTTGTTCCCCAGGTGGGTGAGACGTCTTAATTTAAGGGTTAGGCAAGGTATCAAAAAGAGTTGAGGTCATACCCATTAGCAGCATCTTCCAGTCGTGATTTATAACTGATGACTTCAAAGCCTTATGTGACTCTGACATTCATGTCTCAGGTGCTTTCAAACTAGGAGGAAATGATGTGGTACTGATTGTTCTCTTACAATGCAGCGAAGTCATGAGAAGACTTAACAGAAGTAGAGAGAGCCAATAAAAGGGATGGGTAGAAAATTCCCACAAACATCATGGAGGAGAAGCACTAAGCTCACTGCTTCAGTTTGTTTACCATAGGATTCATCACTGGGGCTATGCTGTTTTGCCCACGGCTTCTCCAACTATCGTGAAGCAACACCTTTTCTTTTCTTTTCTTTTCTTTTTCTTTTTTCTTATTTATTTATTAAAATGTCCATCTCCTCCCATTTCCCTCCCCCTCCCCCCACTCCTCTCCCCGTCCCTCTCCAGTCCAAAGAGCAGTCAGGGTTTCCTGCCCTGTAGGCAGTCCAAGAACCTCCCCGCCTCCATTCAGGTCTAGGAAGGTGAGCATCAAAACAGACTAGGCTCCCACAAGGCCAGTCCATGCAGTAGAATCAAAACTCAGTGCCATTGTCCTTGGATTCTCAGTCAGCCCTCATTGTCAGCCACATTCAGAGCATCCAGTTTGATCACATGCTCCATCAGTCCTAGTCCAGCTGGCCTTGGTGATCTCCCATTAGATTAGTCCCATTGTCTCAGTGGGTGGACGCACTGCTCGTGGTCTTGACTTCCTTGCTCATGTTCTCCTTCACGAAGAAAACACACATTAGAGACTTAACAGCACACCTGAAAGCTCTAGGGAAAAAAAAAAAAACAGAAGAAGACTCACCCAGGAGGAGTAGAAGACTGGAAATGATAAAACTGAGGGCTGAAATCAATAAAATAGAAACACAGAAAACAATCCAAAGAATCAATGAGACAAAAAGCTGGTTCCTAGAGAAAATCAACAAGATTGACAAACCCCTATCCAAACTAATCAAATGACAAAGAGAGAACTCGCAAATTAATAAGATCAGAAATGAAAAGGGGAACATAACCACAGACACAGAGGAAATTCAGAGAATCATTAGATCTTACTACAAAAACCTGTATGCCACAAAATTGAAAAATGTAAAAGAAATGGACATTTTTTTTTAGGTAAGTACCATACACCAAAGTTAAATCAAGACCAGGTAAACATTTTAAATAGACCTGTAAGTCACGAGGAATTAGAAGCTTTTATCAAAAACCTCCCTACCAAAAAAAAGCCCAGGACCAGATGGTTTCTATGCAGAATTCTACCAGAACTTCCAAGAAGACTTAATACCTATACTCCTTAATGTATTTCACAAAATAGAAACAGAAGAGTCATTGCCAAACTCCTTTTATGAAGCTACAGTTACCCTGATACCAAAACGACAAAAAACTCAACCAAGAAAGAGAATTACAGGCCAATCTCACTGATGAACATCAACGCAAAAATTCTCAATAAAATACTGGCAAACCGAATCCAAGAACACATTAGAAAAATTATCCATTATGATCAAGTAGGCTTCATCCCAGAGATGCAGAGCTGGTTCAACATACGAAAATTTATCAATGTAATCCATCATATAAATAAACTGAAAGAAAAAAAGCATATGATCATTTTATTAGATGCTGATAAAGCATTTGACAAAATTCAACACCCCTTTATGATAAAGGTCTTGGTCTTGGAGAGATTAAGGATACCTAAATATAATAAAAGCTATATACAGCAAGCCAACAGGTAACATCAAATTAAATGGAGATAAACTCAAAGCCATCCCACTAAAATCAGAAACAAGACAAGGCTGTCCACTCTCTCCATACCTCTTCAATGTAGTGCTTGAAATTCTAGCAATAGCAATAAGACAACATAAGGAGATCAAGGGGATTCAAATTGGAAAGGAAGAAGTTAAACTTTCTTTATTTGCAGATGATATGATAGTGTACATAAGTGACCCCAAAAACTCTACCAAAGAACTCCTACAGCTAATAAACACCTTTAGTAATGTGGCAGGATACAAGATCAACTCCAAAAAATCAGTTGCCCTCCTATACACAAAGGGTAAAGAAGCAGAGAGGGAAATCAGAGAAAAATCACCATTCACGATAGCCACAAACAGCATAAAATATCTTGGGGTAACTCTAACCAAGGAAGTGAAAGATCTATTTGACAAGAACTTTAAGTCTTTGAAGAAAGAAATTGAAGAGGATACCAGAAAATGGAAGGATCTCCCTTGCTCTTGAATTGGGAGGATCAACATAGTAAAAATGGCAATTCTACCAAAAGCAATCTATAGATTTAATGCAATCCTCGCCAAAATCCCAACAAAATACTTCACAGATTTTGAGAGAACAATAATCAACTTTATATGGAAAAAAAAAACAAGGATAGCCAAAACAGTCCTCTACAATAAAAGTACTTCTGGAGGCATTACCATCCCTGACTTCAAACTCTATTATAGAGCTACAGTATGAAAACAGCTTGGTATTGGCATAAAAACAGAGATATTGACCAATGGAATAGAATCGAAGACCCGGATATTAACCCACAAACCTATGAACACCTGATTTTCAACAAAGGAGCTAAAATTGTACAATGGAAGAAAACATCTTTAACAAATGGTGCTGGCATAACTGGATTTCAACATGTAGAAGAATGAAAATAGATTCATATCTATCACCATGCACAAAACTCAAGTCTAAATGGATTAAAGACCTCAATATAAATCTGACCATACTGAACCTGATAGAAGAGAAAGTGGGAAGTAGTCTGCAACACATGAACACAGGAGACCACTTCCTACATATAACCCCAGTAGAACAGACAATAAGAGCAACAATGAATAAATGGGACCTCCTGAAACTGAGAAGCTTCTGTAATGCAAAGGACACTGTCATTAAGACAAAAAGGCAACCTATTGAATGGGAGAAGATCTTCACTTTTTCACTTATTAGAAAATTCAAATGTACTACGAATTGATATGTTTAAAAATAATATAATGTATACTAACTGTAAGCAATAATAGGGTTCACTCTGACCTTTCAAACATTGCAGTTTGGTCATATCCACCCCCCCCCGAATGACCTCTCCCTATCTTTCTGGTATTTGACTCCTGATGTGAAAAGGTCATGTGTCTATCTGTTGCTTTCATTGGTTAATTAATAAAGAAACTGCTTGTCCTGATAGGTTAGAACATAGGTGGGTGGAGTAGACAGAATAGAATGCTGGGAAAAAGGGAAGTGAGGTCAGATGCGATGGAGCCAGCTGCCAGGTCAGACATGCTGAATCTTTCCCAGTAAGATACCACTTTGTGGTGCTACACAAATCATTAGAAATGGGTTAGTCAAGATATGAGAATTAGCCAAGAAGAGGATGAAACTAATGGGCCAAGCAGTGTTTAAAAGAATACAATTTGTGTGTTGTTATTTCGGATGTAAAGCTAACCATGTGGGAGCCAGGCGGGATGAAAAGCAGGCCTGGCCGCAGTTCCTTCTACAGACTCCCCCTCCCATATCTCTCCCTTTCCCTAGTTCTTCCACTACTAATTTCATGTAATTCCTAAAATTATTTTTTTATTCTAGCTCTCACATATGAGAGAAACCATGTAATATACTTTCTGCCTCTGATTTGTTTTGTTTAACATGGCTTTCCACCCATCTTCCTGCAAAAACCATGATTCCCTCATTTTATATGTAGATACCACATTCTCTATTTATCTGTCATTGGGCTCAGCTATTATTGTTAATAGTGCCACTATAAACACTAATATGGTGGTCAGTCTTGATTGTCAACTGATATGATTTAGAATGAACCAGGAGACACCTCTGGGTGTATATGTGAGGGCATTCTCAGAGAACTTTAATTGAGGAAAAGACCCATCCTGAATATGAGTAGTATGGTTTCATGGACTTAATTGAAAGTGGAGTGGAGCACCAGCATGATCTCATCCTGCTCTCTGACTGCAGATGCATCTGTCTCATGCTCCCACTACTAAGCCTTCCACGTCAGGATGGATTATAGCTTCTCAAACCTTGAGTCAACAAATCTTCCCTTCCATAACTTGCTTTGGGTCATGTATTTTGCTACAGCAAAAACAAAACATAACTAATATAGAAAAATTAGCACCAGTGGGTATCTGTGTGACTGCCAGGCCATATCATTTGCAACCTTCAGAACTGGTTTGTAGAAAGAATTTGGAAGAGTTTGGATGTGCAGCCCTAGCATGCTGTAAGCGAAGCTTCATGGGCCACTTTGTGGTATTGTGGAAGACCAGGTTGCTGAAGAAAGTCAGACACTGAAAACTATGCTTACAGGGTTTCCGTGGAGAGCAAGGTCTCTGCTGGAATTTGAACTAGAGGCTATTTTTTTTAACATTTTGACAAAAATAAAAACAATGTGACTGCTTTCTGTCCATGTCCTGATAATTTGAGTGAGGCTGAATTCAAAAGTAAAGCACCTAGTTGTTGATTGAAAGAAATTTCAAAATAGCATAACATTCAGGCTTTGGTGTAGTTAGGGATCACTATTCCTAACTTGACAATGAGAGGCAGAAAAAGCTACAAAACATATTCACTTTGGTGAGTGAAGAAGTGTAAATAAGGTAGGAGTAGAAAATGGCTGTAATTGTTAAAAAGATAGAGACATTTTAAAAATTTCTTTTGCGTGTTTGTTTTATTTTGTTTTTGATAGGCTTTCACTGTGTAACCCTGGCTGTCCAGAACTCACTCTGTAGATCAGGTTGGCTTTGAACTCACAGAGATCCACCTGCCTCTGCTTCCTTAGTGCTAAGAATAAAGGTGTGCACAACCACCACCACAATTCAGTAAGATTACTGCCATAAAAGAAAAACCTCTCTTACCTGAAAGGTAAGAAATGCACCCTGGGTACTGGAGAGATGACTCCTCAGTTAAGAGCACTGATTGTTCTTCCATAGGACCTGGGTTCAATTCCCATCACCCACAAGACAACTCACAACATTCTGTAATTCCTACAGGATCTTATGCCCTCTTGGCTTCCATGAACATGACACACAGACATAGATTTTGTCAAACATTCATACACCTAACATAAGAAATGTTTATAAATCTAAAAAAAAAATCTCTGAAGGTAAAACTCTACCCGTTGGAGGGCCCAGTTCCTCTGCAAGTCCAAATTAACTTTTTCTTCTGTAAGTTACTTTGGGTCATGGTGATTTCATCACAGCTACAGAAAAGTAACTAATATAATGTGATACACAATTTACTCCCTACCCCCCAAGCCATTTCCCACTGTGATTTTTTTATTCTCTTATATTCTGGTGACTGAAAAAGCATGGGATAAAACTGGACTCTCTGAACATGGCGAACAATGAGGGCTGATGAGAAGCCAAGGACACTGGCACGGGGTTTTGATCCTACTTTATGTGCGGGCTTTGTGGGAGCCTAGCCAGTTTGGATGTTCACCTTCCTAGACATGGACGGAGGGGGGAGGACCTTGGACTTTCCACAGGGCAGGGAACCCTGATTGCTCTTTGGACTGGAGAGGGAGGGAGAGAAGATTAGGGGGAGGGGGAGAGGAGTGGGAGGAGGGGGAGAAGGGTGGGAGGAGGGGGAAGGAAATGGGAGGCTGGGAGGAAGCGGAAACTTGTTTTTTTTTTCCTTTTCTCAAAAAAAAAGATACCAGAAATGACTATTTGTTTTTGCTTTTGTCAGGTATTTATTTATTTGTGGATTAAACATATAATCTCTTTTGGAGACTATTCTATGTGCTGATGAAGATAACATATTCTGTTTCCAAAGAGTCTGGAATGTTCGGATGGAAGCTTCACCCCAAACCACCTCCCCTGGAGCTGCCCCAGTCCAGACTCCACCCCTGAGGAAGCCAGCCAAACAATGACCAGTCCCCAGAGAAGCTCAAAACCACTCCCACAGGATATTTAAACTGTCCCCCAGAGAATGAACACATGCTTTTCTGGTCATCCTTTCCTATCTTCTATCTGGGGGGCTGCAAAACCATTCAGAAGTGTGGTATCTATTAAACCTGGGTCTTTTCTAATTGATTTCTAATTCTATCTGATTTGGATTACTGCTTCAGCAGAGAGGCTTATTTGGGTGCAGAAACTTTTCACCCCCTCCCGAGTGCTGGGAGTAAAGATGTGCACCACCACACTTGACTCTACCTCATTTTTTTTGAAACAAGGTCTGTCACTGAACCTTGAACTTACTGATTTTTATTATTAGCTGTCCAGTATGCCTCTGGGATCTTTCTGCCTCTGCCTCCTAATTCTGAGATTGTAGTACACACCACCATGCCTTGCTTTTTGCATGGATTATAGGGATCCAATTTCAGGTCTGCATGATTGTTTGGTAATCACACTTTACCCAATGAACTATCTCAGCCCCTGGCCAATCTATCTCTTGACGAGAGCTAAGCATTGGATATATATATGGATAATATGATCTAAATTATCATATTAGTGTCTATCTGTCCCCTTAGGTTATGTTTATTTTCTCAAGTTGGACTATAATGTTCAATGTGTGTGTGTGTGTTTAATATGCATAACAATATATATTATTATGTCTTCTTGATGGATTCTTTTCCCTTTATCTGTAAGTAGAGAACTTCTTTTGCTTTTTCTCTTTTGACTGATTTATTTTTGTTTGGAATCTTTTTGTCACATCACTGTTTAGTTACTCAAGATTGTTTTTGGATTTTGTTTGCATGAAATATCATTTTTCCATACTTTCACTGTCAGTCTGGGAATGTCTCTGTGGGTGAGGTGACATTTTTTTGCAGGCAGAAAATTGGTGAGTGTTTTTTTAATCCAATTATTCAGTTACCATTTTTGACATTCTAAAAATATTTATTTCAAGATTCCAAATAAATGCAATGCCAACTTCAGCAATAGCAAAGTATAAGTACATACATCAAGTAATATCTTTTCAGTGTTGCTTTGCCATTTTTCTCCTTAGTTCTTAGTTTCAAACTGAGCAGGACAGTGGTAGCACACGTCTTTAATCACAGCACGGGAGAGGCAGAGAAGAACTCTTTGTGAGTTCAAGGCCAGCCTAGTCTACAGAGAAAATTCCAAAATGGCCAGGGCAACACAGAGAAACCTTGTCTCAAAAAACAAACAAAAAACTCTCTAGCTGATAAGTAATTTGAATAAATCAGACTGCATTATCTTCCAGTAATTGGAATAACTAGGTATTTGTACTTTCTTTCATCCAGAGACTGGTAAAATCAAGGCAAATAACCAGGGGCCTTGTAAACGTTGAACCTCCAGGTAGCACTGAGTCATCCTTGAGAAGCAGGTGTGACTCTCCCACGTAAATTGTAGAGCCCACACAAGCGAAGTAATCAAAGTCATTAATTAATGAGTAGATCTCTGTGAACAGCTGCAATGTTCCTTCAGAAGAGAAAAATTCTTAGAACTCATTCAATGCACTAGATTAACTCAGAGTTGGAATTGAGGAGGTAGAGGAAAGTGGAGGATGCCCCGGAGCACGGAATGTACTTAAGACTGGGAAGTAAAGCATGTCAAATGGTCTTGCAACAGGGTCAAGAAAATATTTATAATTGTTAGAGAAATGGCTAACTGTTCCAGTTTCTGCCCCTCTTGGCATTCTCTATTCTGTAATGTTCTGGCTCCAAATAAATCCACATCTTTTAATTAGAAAAAGAAAAGGTCACTTTAAAATGATTGAATGGTTTCTGAATGGTCTAGAACTTTAATTATTTCCCAGTATCTAGTGAACATGCTTCTCAATAAGACAGAGTTAAAATTTTGCTCTCAGTTTTCTGAGCTATTCTGTGTTAGGATCAAAATGGAGGCAGTTTGAAGCACAGGAGCTGTCTACATTTTGCCTCCAACCTCACTGGGGCATCGGATTTCCTTTTCTGTGGTAAACTGAACTGACCTTGTTTTTTCCCAGCTTAGTCTGTCCAAGCTGTAAGTTTTATGTTCCATATTTACTTGAAGATGCTACTGTAGAACTCTAAAATAACTCTAAAGCCATTTCTGACAACTCTGAGGCCCCTCAGCATTACTGCACCCCCCCCTTCCTGGGAACCAGGACCTTGGTAACCAACCAAGCGTGCACTGGAGCTTTGAGTACTTTCCATCCCCTTTGTAGTCTTTCTTCAATAGACCCAGACCCTGGAACTGGGGTGAGATGACCTGCAGATAACCTGCAAGTGTTTCTCCTTGCTCAACCCAGCAAACGCCATAGCACTGAGTTAGCTGATCATTGAATGAACTAGTCAAAATAGTTGACAAATGATTTCTGGACTCTCCCTTTTGATTCTGTACCACCCCCCTTGGTTCTGTGGCTTTTTCCTTTAAAAGTAGCCTGTACCAGCTATTTGGGGTCTTTCTGGCCTCTCTAATGCTGAAAGACCCTGTCATGACAGAATTAATAAAATCCTCATGCTTTTACATCAGCTGTGGTGTGAGAGATGGTCTCTTGGGGTGACTCCTTCTCAGTGATTGGATTCTAGGGTCCAACACTACCTCATCAGTGTCAGTTATGAAGGGAACACTATCTATTGACACGGAGGAACCCAAATTCTTCAGATATTTAATTTTTCATTTCTTTTAAAAATTTAATTTTCTGAAATTAAAATATATCACTTCTCCCCTTCCCTTCACTCCCTCCAACCCTTCACATGCACCCCCTTGTTCTGTCTCAAATTCATGACCTCTATTTCTTTCATTGTTGTTTATGTTTATAAGTATATTATGTATTTACCTGACTATGTACATACAAGTTTCTTAGTCTGTTTAGCATTACCTGTGTGTACTATTTCCAGACTGACCACTGGTATTGGATAAACAATTATGGGATTTCCTTGGGGAGACTATGAAACCTGCTTCCAGCATTGCTTCCTGTAGTTCTATGTTGGTGTTTCTTTGGGGGTTCTCTTTTTTGTTTTTAGACAGAGTCTCACTATGTACACCATTTTGGCCGACAAACCATAGAGATTCCCCTACCTCTGTCTCCCCAGTGCTGTAATGAACGGTGAGTCACCACACACGACTAAACTTAGTGAAAAGTTTCTGTACCCCAATAAACCTCTCCACCAACGCAACAATCAAAATCAAATCAAATTAGAAAAAGCCCAGGTTTAATGGATCCAATGCTTCTGGATGACTTCCCAGCCCCCAGAGAGGAGACAGAGGAGAAAGACCAGAAAACTATGTGTCTGTTTTCTGGGAGGCAGTTTAAGTATCCTGTGAGAGTGGTCTTGAGCATCTCTGGGAGAGGGGTTATCATTTGGCAGGCTTTCTGAGATGCAGCAGAGTTTGAAGAGAGATGGGGGAGGGAGCTTAGAGTGGAACTTCCCATGAACATTCCAGACTCTCTGGATATATGGATGCCAGGGGCTGGGGAGAAGCTTCCACCTGAATACTTAGTTTTTATGGGGGTGTATGCTAGATGACATTTAGGGGAGAAGGGTGTAAATTCAGGGCATCAATAGGTAGTTTATTTTGGTCACATATAATTTTAATAATTATGAGACACTGTAATTTTTCACGGATGGTGGGTGGGTGGGAGGGACCAAATGAAGGCATAAGAAATAAGAATGGGAAGAGATTTCTTACACTGTTATATTAAAAAGAAAGCTGGGCTGGAGAAATGGCTCAGCTGTTGAAGGCTAGGCTCTCAACCAAAAGAGAAAGCTGAGTGATGAATAAGGCATTTTCCTCCCAAACCAAGGCCATCTGCCTGATTCTTGGCAGAACTGAGCATGGAGCAAGGATATTAAGTATAAAGTTCTCATTGTAAATTAAATATCATTCTTGTTCTTTAGTAATGGGTAAAAATCTAGAAATTTACCTAGTATAAGCTGTCAGTCCTTGGGCATTCTGAGGTGAGTAGGGAGGATTGTTAACTAAAATGAATTGATTTTCTTGCTACTGTCAGCCTCCTGCTGTGTGCTTTATATGTATTTGCATTAAAATGATCCACCTCACCTGGAAAATCTGGCTCGCCCCAGCCACAGATTTAAATAGAACTCCAGAGATGGAAAATGTTAGCATAGCCATTCAAGGGGAAGTTAGCCTTTTAATAAGACAGTGGCAAATGGTTTCTATCTGGAGGTCACATTGCTGTGTTCAGTTTCTAAAATATAAGACCTTGACTTGCTTCAGAAGAGCGCTAACACAGCTTTGGCTAGAGTGAGAGTATGTGGCTAAAATGCCTTTGAAACCTAGAGCCACCATGCCCACTGCAGAAGCAGCTAATGCTCCCATGGCACTTATTCCCCACCTACACCCCTAAGACCATATGCCACAGATGAATCACTTGACTTTCTCAATATTTGAGGGACTTTTGGGGGTGGGGGGGTATGTGTGAAGGGTTTGTTCACTTAGGCTTTCTACCAAGTGGCATATCCTAGTTACTCTTCATGCCTTTGTGACCAAATGTCTAACATATACGGCCTCAAGGAGGAAAGATGGTTTTGTGCCCAAGGGTTTCATTGTGTTGTGACAAGAAATATGGGTAGAGTAGCAAGATATAGAGAAAAGGGGCCCAGTACAACATTTAGCCCAAAGAACCTGCCCTCTATGATGTATTAATTCCAGTCCCCACTTCTTACTGTTTAGCACTCGTCAATAATCATACTTGGAAGTCATCAAAGGGTTAATCCATGCATTAGTTCACAGCCCTCATGATCTATTATCAGTTCTGGAAACTCCTCCACAGACATAACCAGAGCTTTGCTTTTCTAGTATCCTAGGCATTTCTCAAACCAGTCAAATTAGTCATCACAGAGCATTTGACTGTGTGAGAGTCCTTTTTAGTTAATATGTGGTAACTGCCTAAAGCCTCACTAGCCTTGGTTTTCAGCTGAGTAAAGATTTTAGTCCAGGAGAAGTTTGTAATTTAAAATCACCAAGTCAAACTCTCCCCATGCCCCAAATCACCAAGTTAAACTCTCCCCCATGCCCAAATTCTCTCTCTCTCTCTCTCTCTCTCTCTCTCTCTCTCTCTCTCTGTCTCTCTCTCTCTGTCTCTCTCTCTCTCTCTCTCCCTGTGTGTGATGCCAAATAATGACATGGAGACTTCATATTGATTATAAAAGCTGGCCTTAGCTTACACTTGCCCCCACCTAGCTCTTATAACTTCAGTTAATCTGCTTTTATTAATCTACATTCTACCACTTGCTTTTTTAACCTCTTCTCCATTTTTGTACATCTGACTTATTCCGAGTCTCCTGGCATCTCTGGTGTAATCCGTGAACCTAGATTCCTCCTCCTCTTCCTCTCTTTCCCTGGAAACCCCACCTGTTTCTATTGGTTATTAGGCTCTTTATTAAATCAATCACATCAATATATCTTCATACAGTGTACAAATATTCCCCAATGGTGTCATTTTCAAAATTTTTATTAGCATATATTAATTATACCCAGTGATGAATTTTATTATGCTATTTTCATGCATGTATATAATGTATTTTGACCACATTTATACCCCCAGTAAGGTGCCCCTTGTGCTCTACCTCACTCCTGCTGATCATCTTTTTCTCCTCAATTAATTCCTTACCTACTTTTCTGTCTTAGTGCACACAGTGCCCCCCCACGTGTGTGTGTGTGTTGTGAATCAAGGATTTAATTAAGATTAATTGCTGGAGCATAGGTGAGGAATTATTTACAAAAGCATAAACAACTACCCGTGACCACAATACTAAAGAAAATGTCTATACCTTACCCAATACCCTTTAACTAACTGCCTTTGAGCCTCAGGGAGAGGTGTCCCATTTATAGATGAGCATTTAGGTCTCTTAGTCTTAGCATTCTGACCAGTTATGAGTCTCCTACCATTGCCCATTGCAAAAGGAAACTTCTCCACCCAAACCTGATGATAGAACGAATCTCTAGACATCCATGCCTATGCCTAACTTGTCTTATTATATCTTCCTAACCTGGGAGGTAAGGAAATTAATAATATCACCACAAGGAGACAAAAATCAAAAGAATAAACAAATTCCTTAGCATACTGTCTCCAATTCTTCCAACTGGAAGGGTAACTTGAGCACAAAATGGGAATTCTCTTGTTCATGTAACTGAGTGGTTCCTGGTAAAACTGAGAGAAAGACTTTACAGACTAGAATACAGACTATATTGTCAAAAAAAGAAAATTGTAATGTTTGTGTTTCCCAATTTGGGTTATTTGCTCAACATAATATTTCGTTCTATTCAAATAATATAATTTTACTTTTTATCTTTTCTTTATCCTTTGTGTGCATATGTGTATATGTATGTATATAACATTTTATTTATTATTTGTTGGTGGGTATATAAATCAGTTCTATATTTTGCTTACTATTGTTGTCAGAGTTTTCTGTCCCACGAGTCCTGCAGTAATTTAGTCCCAAAGAAACACGCAGAGGCCTACATTCATCATAAACTGGCTGGCCTAGTAGCTCAGGTTTCTTATTAACCCATATAACTTACATTAGTCCATAATTCTTGTCTGTGTTAGCCATGTGGCTTGGTACTCTTTTTGGGGGAGAAAGCCACATCTCTGCATCTGGGTGACGACTGCAGACTGATTCTTTCTTCTCCCCAGAATTCTCCTGTTCCCATTGGCCTGCATCTACTTCCTGCCTGGTTGTCCCACCTATACTTCCTTCCTGGCTACTGGCCAATCATTTGTTGACTGAGGTTTCTGTCCTGTCTGATTCCAGCAGTCGTTAATTCCCAAAGAAATCACACAGAGGTCTACATTAATTATGAATTTATTAGCCCAGTAGCTCAGGCTTCTTATTAACTCTTATAATTTATATAAACCCATAATTCTTTTTTGTGTTAGCCACGTGACTTGATACCTTTTTTCAGCAAGGCAGTCACATCTTGCTAGCTCTGTGTCTGGCTTCCTCTCTGTCTGAATGATGACTACAGACTGACTCTCTCCTCTTCCAAGAATTCTCCTGTTCTCATTGGGCCACTTCTACTTCCTGCCTGGTCGCCCCGCCTATACTTCCTGTCTAACTACTGGCCAATCAGCATTTGGTTAAAAATAATACAAGTGACAGGATACTATGAATAGTGTCCCCCCAAAAAATGAATATACAGGTATCTCTGTATTATGATGACTTAGATTTCTTTGGATATATACCCAGGAATAAAATCAGGTATGGGTTGAAATTCACATTTTAAGGTGAGCCACTTATAGACTTTCATAGGACCTTGCATAGATATAAGTTTTCTTTTTGTGTGTGTGATTATTTGACCAATGTTTGTCCCCATCTTCACCTGATGTGATTATAAATTACATATAGGGGACTAGATCTGTTTTCACTTGGCATTATAGATCAGATCATAGCATCTGGCCATAATAAGTGTGTTGCAATTATATATCAGTGAAGGAAAGGATAAATGGTACTCTTGTAATGTTTTCTCTTCAGCACAGGCCTAATAACATTGATGACAACATAGGTGGAGAGATCTGCTTAGCTTTGCATTTCTTAAACATATCTCTTCTGCAATTCTTTTATTCTTTGTGATAATTCATCTAGAGTGTCCATTAGATCTTTGAGAGGCTGGAATAACTATTTAAAGCATGGCTACATTCATGTGCCAGCTTCCAGTTTGTTCTTGCAAAGGAAGTTTTACTGGATAAAGCTCTTCACAGAAAATGTCTGCCAATCCCTGCTTTCCATAAAGAAATGTATTTGTTGGGACAGCATCTTGGGTATCTTAGGCTTGTCTTGAACTCACTAGGTAGCCAAGAATGACCTGGAATGAATGTTCTTCCTTCCTCAACCACTCTTTCTGCTGCCTTTGCGACTGCATTCCTACCAGAAATGTGTTTTTAAAGTCCCAGATCTGTGATTAACTTGTACATATTCCTGGGCTTCCTAGTTAGTTATTCATATAAAATGGCAATTGTGTATGGGAGCTTGACACAAAAGTTATACTGGGAAACTGACAATCTTTCTATGCCATCTTCACAAAAAAGGTCCCTTTGATTTGTGGATGGACTTGCTCCATACAGAGCTGAAAATTTTGACTGTTTTACACAATAGCAGCTAACTAAATTTTCTTTTCATTTCATGCTTTCTTTTGACCCTTCCTTCCTTCCTTCCTTCCTTCCTTCCTTCCTTCCTTCCTTCCCTTTCTCTTTTTTTCCTTTCCTCCCCTTGCCGTTTTACGTACTTAGATGTAATCCTTCCCCACTTCATACATGATAGGCAAACATTCTGCCATTGAGCTATAGCAACTTCTCAACATTTCTAATGTACACCAGGTTCAGTTCTTAGCACCTTGCCCACAGATTACCTCATTTATTCTTCCCACCTCCGTAGTGTACAGAGCATGGTTATTTTTGCTTAAATAGATTAAGACAGTAAGATACAAACAATAGTTACATTGCATACTATTGTCACACTGATTATGTAAGAACTTGAGACAAATAATTTGACCTGAGAACTTGCTCAAGACTACATATTCTTAACGACTCTGTATTTCAATCTGCCTTTTCTCTAAAAGAGCATATTATTCACGATTTCTGAATCAAAAAGCACTTTATCATGGTATAGTTTTTAAAGAGTACTGCCCTGTTTCAGGTTAAGATATATAAGGGTTTTTCAAATCCAATGCTCTGTGGATCATGGTATAGTTTTTAAAGAGTACTGCCCTGTTTCAGGTTAATATATATAAGGGTTTTTCAAATCCAATGCTCTGTGGATTTGAATGCACACCCATGGATTTCAATTGATGAATATCTTTATCATTGGTGTAAATTAAATGACAGTGAGGAGCAAGGAAAAGGAGGCCAAGCCATCTTTAACAGAATTGTTACTTCATACCAGCCCATTGTCAAAGAAAGGAAATGCTCTGGGTATTGGTTTCACAGCCTGGGGATCTGGTTACCTCTTACCAGTTAAGCAAAAGGCATAAGTATCTCAACAGGTTGCACATTTCTCCTTGAAAATAGAACAGAAGCAAGCACTAATCGATTAGTGCTAAAACAAAGTCAAAATAACACATTCTATATGCTTAAAACCAACAAAAACACAT
Source organism: Microtus californicus (assembly GCA_028537955.1). Taxonomy (NCBI): domain Eukaryota; kingdom Metazoa; phylum Chordata; class Mammalia; order Rodentia; family Cricetidae; genus Microtus; species Microtus californicus. Next base: position 243,635 of record JAQJZF010000073.1, read on the forward strand.
CCATTGAATGAAACATGACTGCAGCATCTAACCTATTTTATTCAGTTTTCTGATAGGATTTAACAGTTCTCTCCAGAACAGTTCTGTCATGACTTCATCCAAAGTCAATGGTTGGCTCTACTTGGCTTCTTTCTAAGTTTTAATCACAGTTATAATGGGTTCAAGTTAGTTCAGTGTTATCTTCTGACAGATAATCCTTCTTCCCATAAACCATTCACGTGATCCGAAGATATGGGAGCAGAAGACAAACAACCTAATTACCTAAACTCTAACAAACTCAGGATCTCCTCTACTATCAGATAAGCCATATTGTTTTATGGTCACACACAGGTCCCACTCTATTTTATGTGATAATAGCTTTACCACTTGGAGTCGGCCCTGACAATATGAAGTTCCCACGTTCCCATTCTTTTTTTTTTGCAATGGACACAATTTATTCTTATTATTGTAGTCTATTATGACACTTGGCTACTGGAAAATCTATTCTAACTATGCTAGTAGCCATCCCCAAATATTTGATTTGATAAGGTTACTAATTTAAGGAGCATGCAGATGATTTGTCCAGTTCCCACCAATAGTCTCATAATGTTTTAATGACAGAGTAATGTATAAAACTACAGGACTTTTCAACATGGGCAGATTTATTCAGAAGTTCCATTGCTCTTTTGCAAAAATGGCATAAAGTGCTTTTGCTATGTGAAAGTATATAAAAACTCCAATGTTGCTCCCTAAAGTTTTGCAAATTATTTACTACACACAGAGACATATTTTATTTAGTGACCTATTCTATTACTTAATTTATTTATTATGTGTATTAGTGTATGTGTGTGTGTGTGTGCATGCCTTATGGAGTCCTTTGTCTCCTTCTGCCATGTTGGTCTTGCACATCAAACTCATGTCATGCTGAGGGGGACATGCCTTTATGTACTAAGCTCTTTTGCCAGTCCCTTAATGACCTATTTGAATTCTTTACGTTCCTGGTTGTCAAGTACTGTATAAAGTGGGACTTTTTTCCAGGCAAAGAAACAGTAGAAATATTATTCATCAATTCTTTCATTTGTTCATTCAACAATTATTTACTTGTGCCAGCCTATATTGCAGTGGGACAATCTGGTGGAAGAAAACTCTGCTCTTGTGGAGCTTACATTCTTATTAGAAAGACAACAGGAAAGTAAACACAGGGACTGGGGCATACTCAGTGGTAGAATGTTTGCCTAGAAGACACAAGGCTACACCACACACACACACACACACACACACACACACACACACAGAGAGAGAGAGAGAGAGAGAGAGAGAGAGAGAGAGAGAGAGAGAGAGAGAGAGAAGTTCTTTATTTAGCATTGTAAAATATTGACAACAAAAATGACAGTTAATAGTAAATGTCATAGAGGGTAGCTGGGGAAAGCCTCATGGTGGTGTGTAGGGTATAACATTGCTGAGCTCTTAGTAAAGTGAGAGATGTCAGGGAACTGAATTCAAAGTGAACAGCATCAGTGAAAACAGGTGGCGTAAGACACTTCTTGAGGTTTTCAAGGAACAGCACAGAAGCTGAAGAGGCAGAAGCCAACTGGAGGAATAGGGGCCTGCCACGAAATGAATGAAATGAAAGACCACGAACATCTGGCAACCCGAGGCACTGTGTAGTCCACTGGCTGGGACAAATCTTTTGAGTTTATCATATGATAAAGAAAAAACTAGTCTTGGTTTTGCACTTTTTTATTTTAGAGTTTCTACTTATGAACTGGACGATTAATTAGGAATGTTTTATTTCGATATCTTGATATTTAATTGTGGCTGTTGAGACAGATTGCATGTATCTGAATTAGCTCAGAAGTCTTCATTTTCACAGGAAACATGATTCAGAAAAGAAATATGAGCAGAAATAACAGGAATTGATGCATTATGGTGTAACTGTTATCACTGACAGGCTAGCTCTCAGAAGATGGCTTGGTTTTTGGCACAATAATATCTGACATTTAAAAAATGCTTTCAGATTTGTGATCTCATTGGACTCTCAGAACAGTCCCCAAGACGTGGGGAAGACAGGTGGCATGCTGGTGGGGAAAGGGGGGAGTTTGTGTAGCTTAGCCCACAATTATTCAGCCTTTGAGTCATTATAGAAGACTCAGACTCCTAACTCTAAACACACTCATTGGCCCCCAAAATGCATCATTGAGTAACTTTTTGACTCAAAGGTCAGCAGTCTGAATCGTCCAAACTATTAACTTTGTTTCTCTTACCTCCCAAGTGCATAAACATGTGAGCTAACAGCGGAGGAGGAGACCTTGGTTTTTCCCCCTCTTTTAATTAAAAAAAAAATTCCCCAGACTAGAGTCATAGACAGGATGCCTGTATGTCATCTTTCAAAGCACAGCTCTGTGCTCGAAGAAGAACTGGGTGGATAGGGCACTGAGCACCTTGAAGATCACAAGAGTTGACTGCTCGGTCCATTTCCTACCCTGGCAGACATCACTCTGAAGGGGGCGGGCGTATCTCAGCTCTTTGATTTCTAGTTTTATTTTATTTTGTTGTTCTTTTGTTTGGTTTGGGTTTGTTTTTGCTCTGTTCAATAGTTTGACAGGTTAAATATATGTCATCTTATTCTCCAGCCATTGTATGTTAGTATTTTCCTAACAATAGCTGATAAAAAGTAAAAGTAGCCCTCCCCCACACTGGCGCTGTCACCTTCAACAAATGAAATGCCGATCTGACAGGAGAGCCCATTTTGGACAGTGACAAAAAATTGGGTAACCAAGGAAAACAGAGAATTCCAGACTTTGAAATGCCAGAAGTGAGGAAATAATCCATGAGTCAGTAAACTTATTTTGTGGCATAGCCTGGGACTGAATTCTTGGTTGTTTCCAACTTCATCTAGACTTTCTCCTTTGGCAAGCTTCATATGTCCCTTCTGTTCTTTATTTCCAAATCAAACCTCCCAGCCGACCTTCCGAATACTGCATCCAGTTGCACACTTAGCCTTTCTTGTCACAAAGCACGGGGAGACTTCAAATAGCTTCCTTCCCTGTCTCAGAGTCTTGTCCTATACAGTTGTCCTTAGGGATCCTTGTCTACTTCCTATCCCCAAACCTGGGGTTTCTTAAGGCTTTTTACCCCTGAAAAGTATTCAGAATGCATTTCCTTCTTTCTGTTTCCATGGACTCTGGGGAATACCTCCTGTTACCTAGACTACTGCAGCACCCCCAATGCTCCAGCATCTACGTTCTCTCCCTTTGAATCTCCTATGATATTATTGCCTCAAAGGCGGTTTTTCTGTGATGATTGCTAGAGCACCCTCATGGTAAAACTACCATGGCTTCCTCTTACCATGCTCTGACCATAGGCACCAAACTCTTATGTGGCCTACCAGGCCCTGCATGATCTGGCATATGCTTGTTTGGCAGCCTCATCTTGAACTCCTTCAATCTTCACACTATCTTAAAAAATAAACAAAACAAAATGGCAGTGATGGTGGCACATGCTTTTAATCCCAGTACTTGGGAGACAGAGGCAGGTGGATCTCTGTGAGTTTGAGGCCAACTTGGTCTAAAAAGTGAGGTCCAGAACAGGCTCCAAAGCCAAACAGAGAAACCTTGTCTTGAAAAACCTAAATAAATAAATAAAATAATTTTTAAAGCAACAAAACAAAATAGATTATCTTTGCATACCACAAGCTAGCTGCTAATTTACAATATTCTTTTCTCAATCTTTTGAGATGACAGATGTCGGTCACCACCCCCATTTCATCTTTACATTCTTGGCCATTTTGCTCCCTTTGGATGTAGAACTTTCATGTATTTTGGTTTCTTTGTAAGAACTGAACACTAATTTTCTGTATTTCTCAGCTCTCTCTTAACTATCTTTCTGATCCAAGTATAAACAACGACCTTAAGATAGCTTTTCTTGAGCTGGGCAGTGGTGGAGCGTGCCTTTAATCACAGCACTTGGGATGCAGAGGCAGGCAGGTCTCTATGAGTTCGAAGTCAGCTTGACTTATGGAGTGTGTTCCAGAACAACCAGGACTGCACAGAGAAACCCTGTCTCAAAAAACAAAAAACGAAAGGAAAAGGAAAAACAACAAAAATAGAAGCTAGCTTTCCTTGCTTCCCTGACTAGGCCATACCACACAGCACTGTGTGGTATGACATCTTGAAGGCTTTTTAAAAAATTCAAAATAATTTATAAAATGGTGGTGGTGGTGCATACTTTTAATCCTAGCACTCAGGAGGCAGAGGCAGGTGGATCTCTTGAGTTCAAGGCCATCCTAGTCTCTAGAGTGGATTTCAGGATAGCCAGAGCTACACAGAGAAACCCTGTCTTGAAAAAAACAAAAACAAAGACAAAAATAAACAAAGAAAAAAAGAATTTATAGATCTATATCAGGGAATGGTAGTCAGATGGACAGAACTGTATAGCCTTTGCCTTCCTTGTCAAAGGCCACATCACTAACCTGTTAGCAAAGACTTCTCTTCCCTTCTCTTTTCTCCACTCCTTGCCACCCTACATTCTGCTCCCCTCCTTTCTTCCATTCACTTTCCTTGTTCTCTACTAAGCTGTTGTAGTTTCCGAAACAGACTTATGCTATGCACTGCTGATGGGGAGAATATTTTTTTTTCAACCAATTGTTTTTAATGCTTTTTCTTGGGCCTGATATCATCAGTTCCTGCAATATTTCCCAAATCTGCCTAATTCTTTCCATGCCCATTTGCCAGACTAGCCCAGCCTTACATGAAAACTTTATGATATGACAAGCCACAGTTTTAATTGGTTCTTTTATTTATTTATTTTTTTAATTATTTATTAAAGATTTCTGCCTCCTCCCTGCCACTGCCTCCCATTTCCCTCCCCCTCCCCCGTCAAGTACCCCTCCCTCATCAGCCCAAAGAGCAATCAGGGTTCCCTGCCCTGTGGGAAGTCCAAGGACCACCCACCTCCATCCAGGTCTAGTAAGGTGAGCATCCAAACTGCTTAGGCTCCCACAAAGTCAGTACGTGCAATAGGATCAAAAACCCATTACCATTGTTCTTGAGTTCTCAGTAGATCTGGAGAAGACAATAATCAACTTTATATGGAAAAATAAAAATCCCAGGATAGCCAAAACAATCTTATACAATAAAGGAACTTCTGGAGTCATTGCCATCCCTGACTTCAAACTCTATTACAGAGCTACAGTATTGAAAACAGCTTGGTATTGGCATAAAAACAGAGAAGTTGACCAATGGAATCGAATAGAAGACCCAGACTTTAACCCACAAACCTATGAACACCTCATTTTCGATAAAGGAGCTAAAAGTATACAATGGAAAAAAGAGAGCATCTTTAACAAATTGTGCTGGCAAAACTGGATGTCAATTTGTAGAAGAATGAAAATAGATCCATATCTATCACCATGCACAAAACTCAAGTCCAAATGGATTAAAGACCTCAATATCAGTCCGAACACACTGAACCTGATAGAAGAGAAAGTGGGAAGTACCCTATAACACATGGGCACAGGAGACCACTTCCTACGTATAACCCCAGCAGCACAGACATTAAGGGCCTCATTGAATAAATGGGACCTCCTGAGACTGAGAAGCTTCTGTAAAGCAAAGGACACTGTCACTAAGAGAATATTGTATAGAGTTTTGTGTTGGGTTTAGATGGCTCTTGTTTAGACAAAAGGGGGAGACGGTGGGAAAACCTTGTTAACCAATTATCTTTAAGAGGTGGAGCCCAGGTAAAGTGTAGTTTTCTGGGACCGAGGAAAAACCTGTGCCCGGCCCAGGTTCACCCCCCGCCCCCCCCCCCGCCACTCCTCCGGATCACTGCTGTGCTTGGGTTGCTTGTTTCCTGTTTCGTGAGTTTTCCCCTTATAAGAAATGAAAATGTAATTGTTGTATCGTTTAGTTAGCCTGGTTATTTCTGGTTATTTCAAGGTGCTGTAGGCTGGAATGGAAGTCACTGCACAGTCCAGGCTGGCCTTAACTTTGTGACCTTGTTACCGAGAAGCTGAGGTAAATGTCAAACCCTTACTCCATTCCTTCTTTCTGGTGGCTCCCATCTCTAAAAACAGCCAAGTCACTTCCTGCTCTTCCAAGTCCCACAGTAAAAGGGTTTGTCTGTCTGAAGAACAGTCCTTCCAAGTTGCCTACCAACTCAGGGGCCTCAGCTTTGGACAGCCAGCCTTCCTTCACAGAGCTGCTCTTCCAAGGACAGGCCAAGAAGTAGATGACCTCACTGGCTGGTGTTGTGGGTTTTCATAGCTTACTGTATGTCTCTACTCCCTAGATTCAAGTTCATTGAGGGCAAGATTTCACCATGGGGTTCCCAGTGCTTACCACAAAGCCATGTTTCCAACAAACACTTGCGGAATGACTGACTGACTGTGTTCCAGTAAATTGGGACAGTACTTTTTTCACAGAGTACTAAGTAATGGAAAATTTTAAGCTTTTTAATTCTTCCTTAAACTACTGACTAAATTGAATATCCATGTCCAAATTCAGATACTTTCCTAGGTTTTATTTTGGTATTTTCTGTGATTGAAACAGAAGACTCCTGCCAATTTAAATACCAATGTTATGAGAGGAATAAACACAGTTGTGCAGCTGGAATTCCTAATGTAAATCATCGAAAATATTGTCATCTAATTGTGCCACTGGAATAATTTGTTAACTTTTTATTGTGCTTTCCCTTCTTATAAATAGATAATAGTCTTAAAAAACAGATCTAATTTTAGAATAAAATTGAACAGAAAGTACTTTTGAGTTCTTACATGCACCCTGAGCCTGTGCATGCACAGTCTCCCACTAACATTATGCTCCAAAGTGAAGCTTTGCTGCAATTGATGGATCTAGCCTAATGCATCCTTATAGCCGAAAGTAAATGGTTTGCATTGTGGCTCACTTAATGCAAATGGAGTGAAAATTGTTTTCTCTGTACCTATTGATAAGATTAACTCATTTCCTTTCTTTCTTTTGTTTTTAGTTTATTGTGAAATTACATTAATTGATTTTCTTATATTCAAACAAACTTATAGATCTACTATAGATCCACCATATAATTCTTTTTGTTAGATTCTATTTGCAGATATTTTATTCAGGAGATTTATATCTATGTCCATACAAGACTGGTCTGTCATTTTATTATCAGTTAATGTCAGTCTGTTTTGGATATTTGGAAAACACTGGCCTTTAAAAGAGAATAGAAAAACTTATTTTAATTTCTTGGTACAATCCATCAGTGAACACATTTGGTTCTGCAGCTATCATGGAAAGTTATTGATTAGTGATTCAATTTTAGTAGGTTTAAAAATAGTCCACTCCTATTTGATTCTGTATTTCTTCTTATGCATTTTGGCAGAAGATAGGAATCGGTTCATTCTTTCTAAGATATCATTTATTTTTAGGTTTTTTGAGACAGGGTTTCTCTGTAGCTTTGGAGCCTGTCCTGGAACTTGCTCTGTAGACCAGGTGGCCTCGAACTCACAGAGATCCACCTGCCTCTGCCCCAGAGTGCTGGGATTAAAGGTGTGCGCCACCACTGCCCAGCAGATTTTCTTTGCTTTATTTTGGTCATTGATGTCTAGTTTAATTCCACTGTGGTCTGAATGTATGCATTTTGTTATTTCTATTATTTCAATTTGTTCAGATGTATTTAATGGCTTTGAATGTAGTCTGTTTTTTGTATATGTTCAACTGGAGATTTTAAAGTGTTAAACCTGCTTTAGTTAAAAGTGTATAATAACCTAATATTATTGAGTGAAACAATTTATAGGCATCAACTTTTCTGGGATAGTCTTGCTATGACTCCCAGGCTGGCCTCAAACTCAGAATCTTCCTGCTTCTGACTTCTAAGTGTTAGAAGTACAGGCTTTTGTCACCATGGCTGCCTTGTAGATATCAGTTGTAGCCAAATGATTGATGATGCCCCTGAATTGAACTATATGCTTACTGATTTTCTGCATGTGATGTGGCTATTTCTGATGGAGAGCTCTTCAAGTCTCCACCTATTTCTCCTTACAGCCTGTTAGTTTGGTGCGTGAATTTGAATGCACTTTTGTTAGGTGCTGTTTTGTATAGTAGTTAGAATGATCTTTGATAGCCATGCTATCAGTCTTGAATGAAAGGATGTATTAGGTGTAGAACAAGCAAAACTAAAGAACAGATAGCATATCCGATAGATAGAAACAGCAAACGATCCTCAAATTGGGAGTTCACAACACCCAGCAGAAGCCAGGCACTGTTGGAGCACGCCTTTAATCCCAGTGCTTGGGAGGCAGAAGCAGACAGATCTCTGAGTTTGAGGGTAGCCTGGCCTACAGAGTAAGTTCCAGGAGAGCCAGAGCTACACAGAGGAACCCTGTCTCAAAACAAAACAAAAAAAAGGAAAACAAAATAAAAACAAACAAACAAACAAACAACAACAAAAATCACCACCCAGCAGAGACACCTTGACTGAGAGAGCAAGGAAACTTCATCAAACCTAAGGCAACATCCGCAGCAGTCGCCTGGGGAAGTTGAGGCAGTCAGCTAGAGTTCCCCATTGGGCTTCTTTTCCAAGGATAAGCTTCTGACTCTCCATTTCCACCATAGGTATTTTTATGCTGTGGGATAAACTCTGTTGGAAATGTTTTCTCCTAGCTGTTCTCAAAGGCATGAGTGTTTGTTCTTGGGCTATTTTTTTCCCTTCCTGAGTTACAGAGTCATGGAGCCAGCATGACAGAAGATGGTGGGGGAGCACGGGAGGGTGACATAAACATGCCATGACTCACCCTGATTTCAATAAATGTAAATAGCACATGACAGTTTACCAATAGATTGTATATTACAGGCACATACACATTAAGGATTGATATATAATCACAGAGAATTTAGTTATTATTTTGTAATGGCCTTTCAAAAGCATGGTAATTTTTCTGTCTTTGATATCCACTCTCTTTAAAATTAACATAATTAAGCTGGAGAGTGGTGGTGTATGCCTTTAATCCCAGTACTCGGGAGGCAGAGGCAGACGGATCTCTGTGAGTTCGAGGCCAGCCTGGTCTACAAGAACTAGTTCCAGGACAGGCCCCAAAACTACAGAGAAACCCTGTAAAAAAAAAATTTTTAGCATAACTACATAGCTAGTCAAGATTTTGTTTACTATCATTGTGATATTTCCTCCATACTTTCACTTTAAATTTGTGTGTCCTTATATTTACAATAGGCTTCACACACACACACACACACACACACACACACACACACACACACACACACACGTTTTTTAAGACAGGGTTTCTCTATGTAGCCCCAATTGTTCTGGAACTTGCTCTGTAGCCCAAGATGGCCTCAAACTTAAAGATCCTCCAGCCTCTGCCTCTTGAGTGCTGGAACTGAAGGCACACACCACCATGCCTAGCCTTTTTTATGTTTTTTTTTTTATTTTTACTTAAAAATTTCCACCTCCTCCCATTTCCCTCCACCTCTCCCCATTCCCTTTCCCCCTCCCACTACAGTCCAAAGAGCAGTCAGGGTTCCCTGCCCTTTGGGAAGTCCAAGGTCCGCCCCCCTCCATCCAGGTCTAGGAAGGTGAGCATCCAAACACGCTAGGCTCCCACAAAGCCAGTCCATGCAGTAGAATAAAAATCCAGTGCCATTGTCCTTGGCTTCTCAGTCACCACTCATTGTCCGACACGTTCAGAGAGTCCGGTTTGATCCCATACTCAGTCAGTCCCAGTCCAGCTGGCCTTGGTGAGCTCCCATTAGATCAGTCCCATTGTCTCAGTGGGTGGATGCACCCCTCGTGGTCTTGACTTCCTTGCTCATGTCCTCCCTCATTCTGTTCCTCATTTGGACCTTGGGAGCTCAGTCCAGTGCTCCAATGTGGGCCTCTGTCTCTAGCTTCATCCATCGCCAGATGAAGGTTCAGTGCGGATGGAACTCTTCAGCCCTTTTTTATGTTTTTTAAAATTAATTTTTAATATATATAGTAACATATTTCATTATGGTAGCTTCATATACATGTATCATTATCATAATAGGCTTCTTACAGGGGAAATATAGTATGGTCGTATTTTTCTTTTTTTATTTTCTTCGAGACAAGGTTTCTCTGTGTAGCTTTGGAGCCTGTCCTGGAACTAGCTCTTGTAGACCAGGCTGGCCTTGAACTCACAGAGATCCACCTGCCTCTGCTTCCTCAGTGCTGGGATTCAAGGCATGCGCCACCACCACCTGGCCGTATGGTCTTGTTTTTTCATCCAGTTTTATAACCTCTTTTAATTAGTGTATTTAGAACCTGATCATTAATTATTAATATAATTGGGCTAATGTATGATATTCGTTGTTATTTTCTATTCATTGTCTTTGTTTTTTATTCATCCTGCTGACTCCCACTCTTTCTCTGATGTTAAAAAATTTTTATTTCCTTTTTAAAAACTTATTTTATTATTTTATGTATATGAGTGCTTTCCATGCATGTGTGTCTGTGTACTACATGCATGCCTAGTGCTCACAAAGGCCAGAAGAGGGGGTTGGATCCCCTGGAACTGGAGTTACAGTTTTGAGCTGACATGTATATGAGTCCTGGGAATCAAGTCCAGGTCCTCTGCATCTTAACTGCTGAGCCATCTGCCAACCCCAGTCATTTAAGTTTTAAATGGCTGTTTTATACGAGTCTATCATATTTGCTCTCAGCATATCAATCACATTAAAATGGTTCTGGTGGTCTCCCTTGACTTTACAACATAGTTTTATAAATAACTCATTCTTTTTCCTTAATGTGTGTGCTTACACACATAATATTTGCTTTTGGTTTTCTGTTGAAGTTGCTTTTACTGTGTAACTCAGGTTCTTTGAACTCATGGTTCTGTCTTCATCAACCCAAATGCTGGGATAATAGGTATGCACCACCACCTTGGCTCAAGCCACTTTCAAATAATCTTCCACTGTTTCATTACATTGTATCTTTTAAAATGATTACCGATATGTATTATACATAGATATAAATATGTATTACATATGCGAATATAATTTAATACATTGTCACTATTATTATTTTGTACAAGTAGATTCAGTGCACTCACTTACACAATTTCTTAGAGAATCAGATGCTGTTCTAATCTCTATATAAGATTTCTTCCTTTGACAGTGGTGGTAGACACCTAAATCCCAAAAAGTAGGAGGTTGAAACAGGAGGAACAGAGTTTGAGGCCAACCGGGGCTATTAAATGAGTCCCAGGTTAGCTGAATTAGTTAGATAGAACTTTTTCCTCGTTCCTCTTATATTCTTTCAGATATTTCTTCTTTCCTTTGATTTTTGTAGTATCTTATGCCTAGCTACATAGTGGTTTTGATTGTTTATTTGCTATTCATCCTTTCTGAGTTTCTCTTAACTTTCTGAGTGTATAGTTTTATGCCTCGCAGTAATCTTGGTTTAAAAAAAGAGACATTATGACATGCTTCATGATTTTTCTTGAACTTGTGATCCTCCTACCTCAGCATACTAAGCATTAAGATCACTGGTAAAAGCTAAACCTGCTTGACATTAAGCATTTCTTAGGCATTGCTATTTAAAATGTTTTTCTGTTCCTTTCTCTTTCATACCCTGATATGTCATATCCTTTAGAGTTGACTCATAGCTCTTGAACATTTTGTTTTGTCTTTTCTGCAGGGTAATTTTCACTTTGCTTTTTCAGTTTGAGATGTGTCTGTTGACATATCTTTTAGCCCAGCATTCCTCCCTCAAGTTAAGGTTTCTCTGTGTAATAGTTCTGGCTATCCTGGACTACTTTTGTAGACCAGGCTGGCCTTGAACTCACAGAGATCCACCTTCCTTTGCCTCTTGAGTGCAGGGATCAAACGTGTGTGCCACCATTTTCTAGCCAAGCACAACAATTCTTGACATAGATGTGTTCATTTTATTAACAAGATTGTGATGGCTATTCAACTCAACTTGGCTACATCTGGAATTAACTAAAATTCAAAAGGAGGGGCATTCATTCATTCTATAAGTTGTTACTTTAAGGAACCCTAAATCTTTCTCACATTGTCCATCTATTCAAGTTTTGATTTGTTTGTCATTTGTCTCAGTTCCAGAGATAGAACCCCATTGGCAATGCTTAGCCACCAGGGAGTGGAACCATTTGAGAAGAATTCAGAGGCATGGCTGTGTTGGAGTAGAAGTGGACTTCTTGGAGGAGGTGTGTCACTGGGAGTGGGCTTTGAGGTTTCAAAAGCCCCAAGTCAGGCCCAGTGTCTCTCTTCTCTCACTGCCTGCTGCCTGCAGATCAGGATGTAAAGCCCTCAGTTACTGCTCCAGCTCTATGCCTGTCTACTTTCCACCATGATAACCATGGAACAACCCCCTCTGACTGTAAGCAAATCCTGAATTAAATGCTTTCTTTAATAAGAGTTGCCTTGGTTGTGATTTTTTTTCACAGCATTAGAACAGTAATTATGACACTGGCTTATGACTCTTTCTACAGGATCCATTAACATATGAATCATAGTTGTTTTAAACTGACAATCTGATCATTCCAACTTCTGCCATATACAAGTCTAAGTTTTGGTACTTGCTATGTCTCTCAAACTTTTGCTTTTTGCCCCTCCCTATACTTTGTAATTGTTTTTTGCTGAAATCCAAGCATGAAAGCAACTCTGTTAATGAACATCTATGAATTTGATGGTGAGATGGGGTGGGGAGAGGAAGCATTCTCCAGTCTTATGAGTACCTCTTGGTCTATTATTGATTCCAGGCCCATGGGCTATGAATCTCACATTTCTCCCTCAATCTTGAGTGAGACAGACTGGATAGAGTTGGAGCCATTCTGTTTTTCTGTTTTCCAGATCAGTTAGATTGCAATAACAGTTTTATAGCTTAACCTCTGGTAATAGTTTCTCTTGAGGACAGGCCTTGGAAGGAACAGAATATATTGGTATTTTTCAAAATGTTTAGTCTTCCCTTTCCCCTACAGGAAGCCCAGGGTCCCCAACCCCCATCTTCAATATGGGAACCTAGAAATCCTGAGGTATATCTTATGGAATTCCTAGTAAATAGATTTGTCCACACCAAATGTGCATAAATCCATCAATTACAGTTTAGATGGTTTTGTTTCCTGTCCTATATTCCTTTGGAGACTTCTAAGATAGAGCTCTGTAAAGGAAAGTTGCCACTCTCTTTGTCTCCCTGTCTCTACAGTTTGGGGGACAATGGCGTTCCTTTTGACTCTACATCTCTGACATCTAACAATTATTGTTGACTTCCCCACCCCCCAGTTTGTTCAGTATTTTATTTATTAGGATTAAGTAACAACTTGTACACTCTACATGCTGGGCAGAAAACCAGAAAATATCTGTTGGGCCTTGTGATAACATGAGCACAGACATCTTTGCAACTCTTAGATAAAATTCAGAAAAACAGTAATCTATGTTGAAGAGTAAGATATTGACAGGCTAGAAAAATACAGTTTTTATTATATATTAATTGTACAACTGAACAAACAGATCTGATGTTTTTTTGGCCATGCTTAAGTTTTCCACAAGGGAAAAATATCAAACATGGGGTGAGGCAGCGATAATGGTTTGCTTTCAGAATACAGAGGCTACATCCCAAGCTGCACTTCATTTATTTGTACTGTGTTCAATTTCTGCATGATAACTTCTTCTCCTTGTGTTATTAAAAGACAACATTCTTGGTTGAGTCCTCCACATGTCAATTAGTGGCTGGAGAGTCCCTTAGTGGTGCAATACCCATGCTCAGATGTGTAAGAAAATCTAGTGGCCTTTTCCTCTAGTTCTTCATTGTTTAAATTTCCAAAGTTCTGTTTTAAGTCACAACCTTCAAACTCCCCAAATGCATTATCACTCTTACTCAGCATGAATATTTTACTTCTGAAAGGCCAATTTTAGTTTCCTTCTTCATGTACTCTGTTCATGTTCATTCTTGCTCATACTGTCTCTTCTGCCAAATTACTGTCCTGTTGTCCTTTCTATGAAGTTTGCCACCACTGTAGCAGCCTTTAGGGGTTATGTCCTTCCTTCCTTCCTTCCTTCCTTCCTTCCTTCCTTCCTTCCTTCCTTCCTTCCTTCCTTCCTTCCTTCCTTCCTTCTTTTCTCTTTCTTTTTTTTCTTTCTTTCTTTATTTCTTTTTTATTGGGGGAGGGAGGTTCAAGACAGAGTTTCTCTGTATAACCCAGGCTGTCCTAGAACTAGCTCTTGTAGACCAGGCTGGCCTCAAACTCACAGAGATCCTCCTGCCTCTGCCTCCTCAGTGCTGGGATTAAAGACATATGCCACCACTGCCCAGTTATGTTCTTATGTTTCTAGTCTGCTCCTCAGCAACTCTCTATCCTCTGTGTGTGTGTTCATAAGCATGAGCATATTTTAAATAACTGCTTTATGTGTTGTTATAAAATGGATATATCAAATAATGTATCTCTTCCATATGTCCCATATCAACTAGTGCAGAGGAAGACACATAGCAGCTTTCACATGGTCTTGACTTACCTGATTATTGTTTGCCATGTGGGATTTTTCTTGCTATGAGTGGGGAAGCCTGCAATCAGAAACAATTCTTGTTGTTTTGCCTCACTTTGACTATAGAGTATTTCTCTAGGAAGAGGCTACCTGCAGAGTTACCAAGCTTAGGTTTCATAAGTGGAAACTGCTGGGACATATACCAGATCTAGTATAGATTCACTTCCCTTCATTTAAGGACTTCTTTTTAGGAAGATCCTAGTTTGCCATTTGACTTCATGAATTTCTTAGAGGCAACAGTAATGTGGTTATTAAGTAAACTCAAGACTCAACTCTGATGACATTTGGATTTGTCTTAGTCAATGTTCTATTGCTGTTAAGAGACACTATGACCATGGCAACTCTTATAAAAGAAACCATTTAATTGTGCTGGCTTACAGTTTCAGAGGTTCAGTCTATTGTCATGATGGTGGGGAGCATGGTGGCATGCAGGCAGACATGGTGCTGGAGAAGAGCTGATGTTCTACGAAGCAGAAAGAGTGAGTGACACTGGGCTTCTTTTGAACTTCTCAAACCTCAAGGCCCACCCCCAGTGACACACTTCCACCAACAAGGCCACACCTACTCCAATTAGACCATACCTTCTAATCCTTGTTACTTTTCTATTGCTGCCATAAAATACCATGACCAAGGCAACTTATAAAAGAAGAATTTAATTTGACTTATGGTTTCAAAGGGTTAGAGTCCATAATGGCAAAGGAACAACTGTTGTTCACACCTTAATCCACAACCACAAGGGAGAGAGAGAGAGAGAGAGAGAGAGAGAGAGAGAGAGAGAGAGAGAGAAAGAGAGAGAGAAAGAGAACTGAGAATCTCACATGTCTTTTGAAACCTTCAAGCCTACCCTCACTGACACACTTTCTCCAATAAGGCCACATCTCCTAATCTTTCCCAAACCGTTCTACCAACTGGTGACCAAATATATGTGCCTATAGGCACATATATTCTCCTTCAAATCAGCACAATAGGTTTTATAGAAATCTTTAAATTCTCAGGCAACTAGACAATGTGACTAGAATTAAAGGACTCTGTTTATGGTCCTAAGCCATTTGTTGTAGGCAGAGGCTGATCATTGGCTTCCCTGATAATCCAATATAATCACATAGAAACTAATTAATTACAATACTGTTTAGCCAATAGCTTAAGTGTATTTCTAGATAGCTCTTACATCTTAAATTAACCCATTTCTATTATTTTGTATTTTATCACGAGGCTCATGGTTTACCCGCAAGGTTCTGGTGCATCTGTCCCCTGCAGCTTCAGGCTTCATAGTGTCTCTCTGAGTCTGCCTTCTTTCCCCCTCTATCTGCTTGGAATTCCTGCCTTGCTCTATTCTGCTAAGCCACTGACTGAAACAGCTTTATTCATTAATGGATAAAAGCAACACATATACAGAAATACTTCCCACATCAATTTGTCAATTGATAATGGATCCTGTAATTCTTAATGTTCACTAGATTTTTATTGGTACTCATCACATGCAACAAATAACATCTTATATGGACATGGTCCAAGGTTTTAATCTCAACATTTGTGAGGCAGACTGTGGAGGTTTGAAAGAAAATGGTCTCCAAAGAGAGTGGCACTATTTAAGAGGGGTGGCTTTGTTGGAGTAGGTATAGCCTTGTTGGAGGAAGTGTGTCACCGTGGAGGTGGGCAGTGAAAAAGCTAGTGAAGATGTAATTGAATGAGGGGGCCATGTTTCCGTCCCAGTAAACAACAGAACTTTACATCTTTGGCCATGTGGTTCTGGCTTTAGAGTTAAGGATAGAAGAAATGTGTTATGGAATTTATCTCTGCATCTAAGAAAAGCTGCTGAGGCGAGGCATGTGTCAGGGGTGTCCTTGAATGAAGGCTTAGAGAGGCTATTAAGTGAACCTGCAAAGTTGAAGCCTGGATGACCTTGGAGACCCCAAGATATGGAGATGCCAGAGCCATGAGATACCTATCCAGGAAAGCTGTTAACAGAGAGTGGAACTAACCTACGAGAAAAAAGTATGTTGTAGTCAACAGAGATGAAAGGAGTTGGCAATCTGAAGAGTGTTTTGACATTAGATATAGAGATGCAGAGTTTGGAGTTTGCCCAGCTGGTTTTTGGGCTTCCTTTTGTCCAGTATTTCCTCATCAGCCTTTCTTCCCTGTGTTTTGGAGTGGTAATGTCTATCCTGTCCCATTATATGTTGGAAGTATGTAATTTGCCTCTGATTTCAGTTTTACAGGTGAATAGAGTTAGGAAATTGCATGACTCTCAGAAGAGATTTTGAATTTTAGACTTTTAAATAAGTTTGGGACTGTTATAGACTATGGAGACTTTTGAAGTTGGATTGAATGCATTTTTACATTATGATATGGCTATAACCCTTTGGGGGTCAGGGAGTGGAATGTGGTAATTTGAAAGAAAATGGCTCCCCCAAAGGGAGTGGCACTATTAGGAGGTGTGGCTTTGTTGGAGTGGGTGATGTCTTGTTGGAGGAAGTGTGTCACTGTGGGAGTGGGATTTGAGGTCTCATATATGCTCAAGCCATGCTCAGTGTGACACTCAGAACACTTCCTGTTGCCTGCAAGATCTAGGACTCTCAGCTACTTCTCCAGCACCATGTCTACTCGCATGCCGCTATGTCCTATCATAATGATAATGGACTGAATCTCTGAACTCTACATGAACCACCTCAATTAAATATTTTACTTTATGAGAGTTATGCTGGTCATGGTGTCTTTTCAAAGCAACAGAAACCCTAAAACACAGATGCATGCAGATCTCTTCAAATTTTAGGCCAGCCTGTATTACATATGGAGTTCTGGGACAGCTATGATTACATAAAGAGACCCTGTCTCAAGAATATAATTAACAAAACAAGCCAAAGAAAATGAGATGGAAAAAAACATTATCGTTATCTAAAAGTGGCAAAACTCTGGATTCTCAGGTATTAGCTTTTACTAGGAGCTTTCAGCTAGGAACCGAATGAAGCAAGGGTGCCTCCTGAAAGATGTGTTTGTAGAAGAATACTCAGAACTTATGAAGGGAGATAAAAGAAATATAAGCTAGAGGACTTTTCTGAAGACAGAACATTCTTATTGATTTGATGGACTGTGTGGCAAATATGGAGGATCACAGCAGTAGCCAGTTATTATGCTGTTAGACAAGATAAGCTGAAGAGCTTTCAAGGGAAATCTCAGAGGATGATGGCTTAGGAGACACATGGTATTTTTCTTTTCCCTTCTCTCTTTCTTCATCTCTCCCTCTCTCTTTCTTTTTTCTTTCTGTCTTTTTGAAGTCAGTTAAGCTTCAGGTTAACCAACACTGCACTACACAAAATAAAGCATAGTATACTAGGGGGAGAGGAAGAACAAATCAAAGGAGGGAAACAGTAATATGAACAGAGACATCACTCCGCAAAGAGCATCAAACCTTGAGTTAAGTTAAGCCTTAACTACTAGTTAAGATTGTTTTCTCTGCACAAACTGCTATAGAAATGGACTGAAAATTGCTGGTGTTGGCAGACATCACAGATTTGAATGAATTCTATTTCATTCCTGTACTTGAAGTCTTCTCATCCATAAATGAACAAACTGTTTTTCTGTGACAAAACAGCAATAACAGAAAGACTTATCACTCTTAAACTGCATTTATTGCAAGGCCAATGAAATATAAGAAATTCTTTAAAGTCAGTCATATCACTATGTGGAGTCCCAAAAATAGAAAAAAAAACTTATCATACTATGTGACCTTTTGGGTCTGGCTTCTTTCACTTAGCATACTACTGTCAAGGCTCATACATTTCACAGCATAGATTGGCATTTCATTTCATTTCTATCAATGAGAATATTCCATTGAATGGATACAATAAATCTGGTTGTACCTGCTGATGGATATTTGAGTTGAAAAATATTTGACTATCGTTACACAGTTTTGCTTTTGTAAATAGTGTTGCTATGGACATATGTGTACATTTGTTTTCATACCCATTTTCAGTTATTTTGGGTAAACATTCGAAAATGAAGTTGTTGGGTTATTCAGTAACTCTAAGTTTAACATTTTGAGGAAGTGGTGAAGTATTTGCCTAGTTAGCTGCACCAGTTTGCTTGTAGAAATGTTGCTTATGGTTCAGTTATGAAACCTCTGGGACACTAAAGAGGTAGGCAATGTGGCCCAGCAGGATGAATGTTGAGCCTAGAGTACAGATATGACTGTTTTCTTTTCCAGTTCTGAAACAAGTAGCTCAGAGCCTTGCATCAATTGCTGACTCTCTTGGAGTCTCCTTTGGAAATGAAAAAAAAAAAAAAGGACTTGGACTCTAGACAAGCTTTAAAGAATGTTGCAGCCCTAAAATTCCATTTGAAAAGTCTACTGGTAGTTACTTCACATTTCAAAGGCGAATCCATATTTTTTCTTGTTCGTGTTTTGTAATAAGTGAAAGCTTGCTTCAGTCAAAGCTGTATCAACAAAGCATGAGCCTAGGAACACAGACCTTGAAGTTCCAAAGCCTCCCTTTGTTTTAGGTACTATCAGAGATACTTGAGATAATTGGATTGGTGATGATGTGCTCTTGGCCCTGAGGTTCTTAATCTGTGTTGTGCAATATGTGTCATATTTGTTTTTTTTATCAAACATGGTACAGCTAGTTCTGACAGGACATAGCTGTATTTTCTAGCCAGTAGATAAAATATTTGGCATCTTTCGAACTTTTCCAGTCTTAATTCCATAACTTCTGTGATCTAAAGTGATGTCACTTTGACTTTCATATGATCTGACAGTATGTTTCTGTTTCCTACTGGGAGTACTGGTTTTGCAATACCTTCCTCCCAACCCTACTTGCATGAAGGAAAAGTCATAAAAATGCTAATGTGACCCCCTGCCACCAATGAGACCTCTGCAGGCTTGCTGATGTAGGTTCAGATTAGGGTCAACGCATTTACATTTGGCTCTTTGTTCCAATGCAAGATTATAGACAAGTTTATGCTCGGCTGTACCTAAATGTAGCATAATCCTGCCTAGGTAGTGTAATGGTAAAGTAAAATGCTGTGGATTACCAGCAGCTGCAGAAACGCTGCAGATGCCCAAGCGGCGGCAGTGGGCGGTGGGTCATGTGGTGGCAGGCAGTGAACAGTGGGTCCCCAAGAGCATCCAGTCCCAGGCAGGGATGGCACAGTTCTCCTGAGTAGCTGCAGCAGGTCACAAAGAGAGACAGACAGATGGGCATGCCACGAGACCACTCTGCAAGTCTCAGGAGGCGGCTGGTCCCGGGTGGGAGAGAGACAGAAACATGGATAGGCACGTCATGCAGAGTGAGTTGGGAGTGAGTAGGCATGTGAAAGCAATTTAGACAAGGACCATTCTTCTGTCTATCAGATGAGCAAGACTTTCTGATTGATATCTTCTTATTTTGGAAAGCATATGAGGAAACTCTCTTTCTCTGTCTCTATCTCTCTCTCTCTCTCTCTCTCTCACACACACACACACACACACACACACACACACATACACACACACACACACACACACACACACACACACACACTGGCTGAGGTTTTTTTCAAAGGAGTCTGACAAGATCTTTAAAATTGTAGAATGTACATCTCTCTGACATCATTTCTACTCTCTAGTGTCTCCTTACAAAGAGGTTTTGTTTTGTGATTTTGCAGCGATGGGGATTACAAAATCTTAGGGTACTGTGCAGTCTAGAAAGTATTTTACCACCAAGTTGTATCAACAGCATATCTAAAAAAGCTTAGCCAGATACCAAAAGATACATGTGCAAAAATATTAATTGGAGCACTATTTCTAAGAGGGAAAAACTAAGTAAAAATATCTTATTAGATTTATTATTTTTATTTTTTGTGTGACTGTTTTGCCTGCACCTATGTGTACCACATGCATATTTGGTGCTGCAGAGGTGAGAAGAGGGCACCAGAACCCCCAGAACTGGAGTTACAGATGTTTGGGAACCACCACTTGAATGTTGAGAATTAAATTCAAGTCCTCTGCAAGACCAATAACTTATTATAAATGACTGAGCCATGGTTCCAGGCCTCAGGCAAAAATCATAAATGTTCGTGTTGAATGAGCTCTTCAGAAGGTTGAGGTTTTTCACAGATTCTGAAAGCCACCTACCTAGGTAGTCTGGATTAAAAGGGACTCTCTTCAAATGGATAGGTTCACCTTTAAAATATTTATTTTAAATTTCTTCTCATGAAAAGGGGCTGGAGAGATGGCTTAGCGGTTAAGATTGCCTCTCTGCAGAGGATCTAGGTTCAGTTCCTGGAAGTAGGCCGTTATGAAAAGAGGCCTTGCTTCTCTTTTAGGTGGGTGCATACGTGCATATGGTAATAATCTAAAACATACTTATTCATCCACATTCATGTTTTCCTAGGTTGATGAACATGCAGGATTTTTGTCTGGTTGTCCACTGTTAGAAATAGGAGTATCCTAGTTTGCTTTGCCCTGTTGTGATGAAACGTTCATCAAAGTCAGCTTAGGGGACTCAAGGGTTCCTTCCAGCTCACAGACCACCAAGGGAAGCCAAGGCCGGAACATGGAGTCAGGAACTGAAGCAGAGTTCACGGAGGAGTATTGTGTACTGACTTGTTCCTTATGGGTTGCTCTGCCCAGAGGTGGCACCATCCCTAGCGATCTAGGCCCTCCTAAGTCAATCATTAATCATGAGAATGGTGAGAACGGAGCTCAAGAGATAGCTCTGTGGGTAAGGGCATTTGCTGCCAAGCCTGACTACCTGAGTTCAGCCCCCAGGCCCACATGGTGGAAGGTTTCCCTCTGACCTCTATACCCACACATACAAACTAGACAAAACAAAACAAACAAACAAATGAGCACTGCCCACAGACTTGCCTATGAGACAATCTGATGGAGGTATTTTCTCAATTGCGGTTCCTTTTCTCCGAAAAACAGCCATAAAGCAAATAAACTAACCGGTAGACCAGGATTAAAGGAATGAATGTGTGTGATATGGTCGGTTCAATGGTTGTCATAGAGTAAATGTTTGGTAAGCGGCAGCTTTTGTTATTTAAACATATCGCTAAATGTTTTCTATTTGAATAACAGATACATTTTTATAGCCTGCGTCATATAGAGCCCAAGTAAAAAGAGATTATTTTTATCAGCATTTTAACTTAAAGGATTACAGACTGACAATTTTGACATAATTAGGGGGATTGTCTATTTCATAGAATTCATAAACTAAGGGAATATTGGGACATTGTAGGGCACAGGGAACAGCATTCTAGGCAGACATAATTTTGTGAAAAAAGTAGCTCAAGGATTTTCGACCTTATATTTAATTTAAAAAAAAAAGTCAGTTGACAATTAAGAACCTGAAGAATTGCTGTTCAGTGCTGTTCTTGTAGCTTCCTTCCTTTATTTATTTTTAAATCCTCCTGTGTAAGATAAGAACACTGCACCTGAGAATTGTCTCAGACTTTTCGTCACTGAGAAAAAGTACCTGAAAAACAAGTTGAGAGGAAGGGCCATGTTTTGGTTCATGGTTTCCGTTTGTCCTAGGCTTTGTTGATTCTATTTGGAAAGGCAGAACATCATGGAGGCAGGAGTGCTTGGCAGAGGCTGTTCACCTCCCAGCAGCCAGAAATCAGAGAAAGGAAAGGTAAGGAAAGGACCTAGGGGCAGGTGCAACCAATAGCAAGACCCTCCGTGACCTACTTCCTCTGCCTAGCTCCTGTGGCCTCCAGTTCCTACTGCTTTTCAAAATAGTGACACCAACAAAGGATCTAGTTCAGTTCAAATGTACCCTATGTGGTACATTTCACATTAAAACCATACTAGTAATTCCTAGCCACCTTTTCTACACAAATGTTACAAGCAGGTATTTTAGGAGCACATTTTCATTTAATCCTCCTTCTGATGAGTCTTATGATTGAGATATATATTACCTCCAAATTGCAAGTGAAGAGTCTGAGGTTGAGAAACAGGTCGCATGATTCAGTGTAGGATGGTAGGCCTAGGTTCAAATCCTTGATGGCTTTCCCTCCTATAATAGTGGGTGATTCTGAGTAAGGTGCATTTAAAGATGTCCTTTTACTGGCCATTTAAGATTGTAACTTATTGGGCTCTTCTTGTATGTTAGAGGAAAAGGAGAAGGGATTTGAGTCAGCTACAAAACTGGTGATTTGTCTTGTTAATCTAACATGACTGGGTTAGAAGCACAAAGATCATTTTCTTAGATTTGATGACTACACTCTCTTTCTCTCATAGCCTTATGAACAATAGATTTTTCTTCTCCTTCTTGGGAAGGTTGCTAAAGCAACTTTTAAAAAACCCTGCCAAGACTTATTTAGGGGACATAGGAGTTTTTAAAAAGGAGTTTCAAAGGAGACACTGAACTGAAGTTCCATTGGATTTCGCATGCCAGCAGCTGTGGGCACTTGAACGCGTTCAAGCACGTGTTCAACCTGACCTTGGGGTTGGGTGCGTGGGGTACTGACAGCTGATAGATTCGTGGTGGTGGTGGTGGGGAGCTAGTTGTTTTTAAGGCCGTGGCCTTGAGTAAATTGATCAAGCTCCAGTGGGTGGATTATGAAAATACAAAGAAGATATAAAGTTAGGAGAGATGGTAGGGAGTGGAGGGGTAAATTAGGGAGGAGTTATGGAGAAGAGTGGGGGTGTTTATGAATAAACTTACTGAATAAAACTCTCCAAAATTTAATTAAATATTATATTTTTAAAACATAGGGTCTTTATAGAACAACTTATGAAGATCTGAGTCATACAAACAACAACATTAAAATTCCTGTTTTAGGGCGTTAGATGACTTTCCATTTGCTTGGGACTTTCAGTGAGCCTAAAAACTGATGAAATATATTTGAATAAAAATAAGTGATTATTAGAAAAGATATAGCAGTGTTCAAAATAAAATTTATATCTAACGAGTACACCTTTGACTATTTTGTGTTGTTTTTTATTTATTTGATAGAAGGGATCAAATCCAGTGACTTACAGCTGCTAGGCTGTGAGAGCCAAAGTTACTATGCCTACGAGATCCGTGAAACAAAACTCTGCTCAGCAAGCCTCTTGCTTAAGGACAATGCTGTAGGCTGTTGTTTATGGGAGATAACAAGCCACATGTTTTCATTCCCATAAACAAGTTTGTTCCATCTGCACTAGATGGGCTTGATCATATGTGGGCGGGAGGCTCACATGCAGGAAATACATCAGAATATACACACACCCCTGATTGGATGTAGGCTGGAGGTGAGTTAGGATGTATGCTTGCTCCTGATGGACCAGATAGAAAATGCAATGAATTATGGGTTTTTCTTCTTAAGATGTTGTAAACCATGACTCAGGACCATTTCCTGGGAACCTGGGTATGGACTTGGCCAGAGCCCATCTACCTGACCAGTATT
Organism: Microtus californicus; assembly: GCA_028537955.1. Classification (NCBI taxonomy): domain Eukaryota; kingdom Metazoa; phylum Chordata; class Mammalia; order Rodentia; family Cricetidae; genus Microtus; species Microtus californicus. Next base: position 267,505 of record JAQJZF010000073.1, read on the forward strand.
TAATTAAAGCTTGATTCAAATTTGGCTTTAAATTGTGATAGTGGTCTTATTCTTGATCAGAGCAATTAACATTTTCTGGAGGCCCCCTGTGAGATTCAGACCATCCACCCAAATTTTAAAGCTGGACCTTCATTCACTCCAGAACTCCGGGGCTGAGGGCCACTTCAGGAGGCACGTGCCTTGAGACTTTCCAAGGCTCCAAGGTTGCCTTCAGTTTACAGACTGTTGGAGTGAGCTGCATGTTGAGAAATGCAGCAAGCATCGGTGGAGGCCTCCTGATGAGTCATAATCTTGGTCTGCTTTGTGGGATCCCTATCTGGGAGGTGGAGGGAGTTCAATAGGACCCTAATATTCTCCTGTCCAGGGTCTGAGATATATAAATGTCTGAGGATGTGAAAGATTAAATAAGTTCTGAGGTCCTCAGAAAATGATTTAAGATGTATAAATGTAAGTTGTAAGTATGTAAATAAATGATTTAATGTATATGAAATTTCTTTTCCCCTCTAAGATGTTACACTAAGATTCCAAAAGTTCGGAGTTTTAAAATTGATCAGTGGAGTTCTGACAAGCTGGCCAAACTCTGACTCCCTACTGCTTAGTCACAAGCTCAAAATTCTAAATTTCCTTTGATTGTCTTCTAAATATAGACTTAACAGTGCTTCTCATCAGGTTTAGGACATCTCTGTCCAATCTATATCTAGCTCTCTAGACAGAGGAAAAAATGTTCACGTGTTTTAACTCCAAAGGTGAACTCCAGCTATTTTACAGACACCAATCACCTGCTTTTTCTACAGTGTGGATTTCAGTATAGATTAGTAATGCTAATGATACCTAAAATGTCTATGTTTTTTGTAAACTGAACAAAAATTCATGTAAGCTTCAGAGTATCTGGGGAAGACATAAGACTTGGGTCTACTTCTTATAGGCCAAAAGGACTCTAGATAAGAACAACCTAAATTTCCTCACCTGTTTATTCCTGAGGATGGTATTTCTTCTTTTCCTGTTCTTGGGACTTTTCTTCTTCCCCAACTAGTAGGACAATTGGACCTGAAAATTCCAAATGTAAGATTTTCCTTTAAGTCCCTAAACATTAACTTCTGTCCCTAGTCTATATCTGTCTCATCAAATTTCCACTTAGCTGACAGACACATCCAGGCATCATCTGCTGACTACAACCTGCTCCAAATGTCTGAGAGCCCTGAACTTGCTGAAAGCTAATGCGGTCCAACTGTTGTGAATGCTTCCTGTCTCTTCAGCTGGGTCAGTAAACCAGATGCTTCTGACGAATGTCTCATTGCCTCAATTCTCTCCTTGCCTTTGGCTAGCACTCCAGTATTCCTGAACCCTGACAACAACAGCCTAAACAACAGTTTCAACAGGAAGTAGTTACAGAAGAAAGTATGTTGCCTCTTATTTCCTCACCGGCTGGAATATTAGATCAAAAGGAAACTCCCTATCATATGGGACAAAATAGCTACCAAAAGTACCTATTGGAATACCAAGAAAGGTACCTGTTAAAACCAAATAGACCCAGACCTATCAACAGGTAGATTCACTAGCTGAAATAGTTCTGTAGTATGATAGGGCACTCAACCTACTCTGTGTAAAGCAGAGAGGTGATTGTATAGCTTTAAGAGAAAGTTGTTTCTATATAAACCACTCAGGAATCATTAGAAATAATCTGGCTAAAGATCAATAACACCGATGACCACTTTTGCTGGAGAGGTTGTGGGGAAAAGGGAACACTTCTGCATTGCTGGTGGAAATGCAAGCTGGTACAACCCCTTTGGATGTCAGTGTGGCAATTTCTCAGAAAATTAGGAAGCAACCTTCCTCAAGATACAGTAATACCACTTTTGGGTATATATCCAAAGGATGCTCAATCGTGCCACATGGACATGTGCTCAACTATGTTCATAGAAGCTTTGTTTGTCATAGCCAGAATCTGGAAACAACCTAAATGCCCCTCGATTGAAGAATGGATAAGAAAAATGTGGTACATTTACACAATGGAGTACTACACAGCAGGAAAAATAACGACAGCTTGAATTTTGCAGGAACAAGAAAGCATTATTTTGAGTGAGGTAACCCAGACACAGAAAGACAATTATCACATGAACTCACTCATGGGTGATTTTTAAACATAAAGTAAAGAATGCCAGCCTACAAACCACAATCCCAGAGAACTTAGACAACAATGCAGACACTAAGAGAAACTTACATAGATATAATCGACATGGGAAGTAGAAAGTAGAAAAAGACAAGATCTCCTGAGTAAATTGGGATCATGGGGACCTTTGGGGAGGATGAAGGGGGGAGGGGAGAGGCAGGGAGGGGAGCAGAGAAAAATATAGAGCTCAATAAATATCAATTAAAAAAACCAAAATTTAAAAAAAAATAATCTGGCTGTACTTGGAAAAAAAATCATTGCAAAAAAGGGGAACTGAGATGAAGGAAATAACTGGTCCCCATCTCATTTTCAGGTTCCTTCTTGATAGTAACCCTGTCAGTCATTTCAGGATCTTTGGACCTTCTTCTGGTGCTAATTACTGTTGATTCTTGCATCATTGGTTCCTTAACTAAATGATAATTCCTGTCTGGGCTCCATTAAGCTGATGGTTATTAGATCCCAGTATAAACAGATATCCGTCACAAAGTCAAAGATTTGACTCAGGACACAACTCAAGGGTGGAATGTGACAGCCAAATTCACATTTTAATTTTTAATTACTATGCCTAAGAAATCCATGAAGCAAAATGTCTCTGATCTGCAAGTCTCTTGCTCAAGGACACACAGTTCCTGACATGCTGTAGGCTATCGTTTATGGGAGATAACAAGCCATGTGTTTTTACTCCCCTAAACAAGATTGCTTTTCCCATCCGTACTTAACGTGCTTGCTCACATGTGGGCAAGAGGCTCACAAGCAGGAAATACAATACAGCAGGATATACACTTCTCCCTGACTGTTGGATGTAGGAGGCGCATCATGATGTTTGCTTGCTCTTGATTGGACCAGATGGGAAAGGCAATTTGTTATAGGTTTTCCTTCTTAAACTGCTGCAAACCATTACTCAGGGCCATGTCCTAGGGACCTAGGTATGGACCTGGCCAGTGTCCATCCACCTGGCCAATATTTAATTAAAGCTTGCTTCAAATTTGGCTTTATACTAAGTAGTGATCTTATTCTCGATTGGTGGGATTAGCAGGAAGGATTAATAGGCAAGTGCGGTATCACTGAACTGTACCTTCAGCTCTGTCTTGGACCAGTTTTGAAAAGTCACTTAGTTCATTATTTTGTTCACAGTGAGATCATCGTCTGAGGTTTCTGATTTCACTAGGTGCTTCAGACATACCACTAAAGCAAATATTTTGCCTAGTTATTGGGTCTGTAAAAATAATGTTTGTTAATGGAAAGGCAAGCTCTTATGTATAATTTGTGTATTCAAATATTATTACAGAGTCCTGCTGCTTGTTATTTGGGCTCCAAGAGGGAATTATTCTAGTAACCCAAGAAGTGAGTTTAAGATGCAAAGACGTGGTACATAGTCAGTGAAGAACAGTTGTTTTCTGGCCTTCCATAAATAACTAATGCCAAGAGCAGCCTGGCTATCTGTTTCAGCTTCTCATTACACAAGAGCAAAGCTAGCAAGACCTAAATATCAGCGTCTGCCAACAGAGCAGCCTTGTTCAAGTCTATTTAGCTTCTAGAGGCTTTCTTTTTCCTATTTATTTAAAAAATAGCTTTTAAATGAAGTTTTAACATTAGCATACAAAGTAATGAGTTTCATTATGACCTTTTTATACATATTTTGCTCTTATTTGTCCCTCCATTCTGCTGTTCTCACTCCTTCCTCTTTCCGGTGTCCCCTCACCCCCACCCCATAGTAACTTTCCTGTTTTTCTGTCGTGTATATCTCCCCTTTTATATTGTATTTTGAATCTGGACAATTCTACCTTATGTTTTTCTAACTCTTCCTTCGTGTCAATTTGATTTTGATGAGATGCTGCTGCCTGTGCTTCACAGAGAGCCCCTAGGAGTGACAGGAATTCCAAGGTCTAGGACTGGCTAGCTCTGTGACTGGATAGATTGTTTCATTTGCATCTGTTCCTCCCTCTTTCAAAGATAGTAATCTCCCATCTTCCTAAGGCATTAAAAAAAACTGTGTCAGTTCTAAAATGTCAGACAGCTGCTTGGGGGAGGGACAAAGGTTTTGCTTCAGGGTCATGGGTCTTAGAGGTCTTTCCTTGCTTCCTTCCCTTCCTTTCCTCCTCTGCTCCCTCCCTCCCCTCTTTCCTTCCTTCCCTTCATTGTTAGTCGATAGTGTGATCTTGACACAGACTTTCATTTTGTAGCTCAGGCTGGCCTCAAACTTAGATCTGTTTCTGTCTCCAGAGTGCTGGGATCACAGACTTGTGCCATTACTCCTGGCTCTTGGTTTTGCTCTAAAAAAAAAAAAAAAGGTTCTGGAGGTACTGTGGAGATATTTTTTTCATTTGCTTTTATTTTTGTTTGTTTGTAGGTTTTGTTTTGTTATCTTTTTTTTTTTTGAGACGGGGTCTCGTGTAATCTTAGCTGACCCAGAACTTCTCTGATCCACCCGCCTCTGCCTCCTGAATGCTGGAATTAAAGGTGTGCACCACCACACCAGGTTTTCTCTCTTGCACAGGTGGCTTTACTTTCTTCTTTATCCTAAGTGTGGTTGGTTAAAAGTGCAGGAAAAGATCTGGTAGATAATAAATTTGACAAGAACTGTGGGCACTAATTAATAGTTTAAATGATAAAGATTTTGAAAATACAAGTAGCTTTTTGGTCTGATATCTATATATATATATATCTATATGTATCTATATCATGGCATATATATCACATATATATATAATGAACACATACATGTATGTGCATATGAACAAAATCCAATAGCTCCCTTCCTTTACACCTCGTAAGGCTGGAGGGACTTCTGTAAGCTCCTGAGGACTATTGTATTCAGAAGAGTTAATTTAAAAATGTCTGGGCTATGTGATGATGACAGAAATTAGAAAAGTCTTCTTTATTTAGAAGTTCTTTTCCTGCTTGCTCTAACAGGTTGAGTTATTTGGAACACTGGGTCTGTACGGTACCTGGGTTTTAGTTCCATAACTAAACTTTAAGTTTGTTGCAGGAGTGGATGTTTGTTCCTCCAATTTCTTTTGTATTAACTCGAAGATAAATGACAGGTCTCTGTACAGTGTAGGTCCCTGGTAGAATATATAGCCAGCTAATAATTATCTGTTTCTGGTATTACAACAAGATCTCATAAAAATAAAGATGACAATTAAATTTGTTGTTTGAAGTCCTGAACTTTCTAGGTCACTCTTGAGAAAGGAAAAGTACACGAAATGGCCGTGGGCACATTGTATCCAAGTTGGTGGCACTGGAGAAAATAAATGAAGCATTAGAACTTTGAAATAACAGCTTAGGAACAAACTGAAGGGCCCCGCTCTCAGCCAACCACACGAACAGTTTAATTTGAGGTGCTCCTTAAAACTCAAAAGTCAAAAATTTCACCTATTTAAGATCCAGATCAAAACATCTGGGGATTATTTTTCTAGGTCCTCACATATGATTATGATACACATTAAAGCTTAGCTACTGTAGCCAGCCATCTGGGATGAGCAATTGTGTGCGGCCTTGTGTGTGCCACACAGTCATTCTATAAGGAAAATGAAAACGAGTAAGTAAAACACCCACAATAAGCAGAAGAACGCAGCCAGTACACCCTTATGCTTATGCGTCATAGAACTAGAAGACTAGTTGACATTTCTTTCTTTGGGCGGTATATTCTTGGCAGTTTGTTGTGGCGTATTCGCAGTTACAATCTGTCTTGAAGCCCTGAGATAGTCTCTGGAATTTTATTTAGAACAATAATTTTTCAACTCTTTGGGGAGGAAGCAAGATGATCTCGCAGTAGTGACCTGACTTTTTTTTTTTTTAATCAGTTGTGGGCTCTTTTTGCCTTGACCGAGTGACGTGCAAAACCCTGGCTTCAAGAGACATTTCTTGAGCCTGAGGGAGCAAGGATCTTAATACTAAGGATGGGTGGTTTTTGGCTCAGGCTTTCAGGAGCCAGAAGCCAACAAACTATAGGAAGCACGAGGTAGTCCAAAGATAGGTATCTACTAAGGGCAGCTAGAAGATGACCTGGGGGAGCTTTTATCCTGGGTGGAGCCCTGGGAAGCCCGCTAGGGCGTGGGCTTGTTCCGCAGCTCCCCGCTGTCGGGGGCCAAGCCCTCGCGGGAGGTTCTGCCCAGCACTGCGGGATCTGCTTTGTAGCCACTGGCTCCAGGGAGCCTTTAGCGACCCGCGACCCCTCAGTAGCAGCCCTCCTCCTTCGCAGCACCCACCACCACAGCGGGCTCCGCCTCTTTGGCGATGACGTCCTCAGCGAGCGGGGGCGGGCGCGTGGGTGGGCCGAGCCGGCGGCCGCCTGCGATTCGGCGGGCTCAGCCACACCACCGCGCGCCCCCGCTCCGCCCGCCCCTCCGGGCGCGTCTTTTCCGGGCTCGCGCCGCGCCCTGCCTCCACTGGCTGTCCGGGTTGCGCGCGCGCCGCTGCGGCTTCTTTTATTTTTTTCCACTGCCCTCCGCGGCGCGCCCCTCCTTGCCAGGCAGCTCCGGAGCTAGCGGGCACGCGGGTTTGTCTCTGCGAGCTTCCTTCCCCTTAAGGCCGGACCCGTGGCAGAGACGTGGTGCACGAGGCAGCAACTTTGGGTGAGTGATCCTAGGCTTGAGGAGGCTGCGGCCGCTGGGTCGGTGCCCCGGAGTCCCTCCACCCCCCCCCCGCCCCAGATCCCTGGCGGGCTCCGCGTTGTTCACCTGAGCTGACTGGAGGTCGGGGGCGCTCGGCTTCCCGGCAGTGGCCACTGGTTCCTGAAGCTCCTCGGATTCGGGGGAGATAACCACTGTCCATCTCCTTGGATGCTCTCCGGGATCTTCTAGAACCCCGCCTGACTCGTCCCTGTAGCTCCCTGTACCCGAGGGCCATGAGAACTCTTCCTTTCGGGGGTACAGGGCTTTGCCATGACTCAGTTGACATGAGCACACAAAAGTGCCTGCTAGACCTCCAAACGACCTTTAGGGCGCCCCTAGACCTCAGCTCCATTTTGTCCCCTCCCAGTCACTTTGTAACAGGGTCCTGGCGCGCGCGGGTGTGTGTGTGTGTGGGGGGGGTGTTTCTCGCTCTAGAAACATCTGCCCTCTCGAATTTTTTTTTGGGGGGGAGGTGTACCTTAGGTTTCGATAGATACCCTCTCAGCATCCATACCTTTAGGTATGTGAGCAAACAGCTGGATCCTAGCTGAAGCATGCATGGTGTGTTCTTCCAGTCTTCATCCCCGCGTTCAGTAGGTATATTTAATATTAGGTTTATTCACTTCCTCTTCCTCTCATTCGAGTTCCGAAAAGAACTGTGGCCGATGTCTATAGACAGAGAAACCTAGGAGAATGTGATTCACTGCCTAACCGGCAACATATTTGAAGTCAGACGTCATTTCTCATTTTTACCCCAGCATCTCTTTCGAAGACATTTATTTTTCATTCTCTTGAAATTAATTTGCTCCTTCGTACTTTTCATCTTAGGAGAAAAAAAAGTCAATCCTCACTCAGAGAAACGACGATAAGGATCGGAATAAGGGGAAATGAACCTTGCTGCAGAAGTAAGCCGTGTGCTTTACTGGTTAATGGTTTAATCACCCAACCACTAAGTTTCCTCTTCTGTGAAAATATGCCCAGCTGTCATGCAGTTGGATTCAAGCATAACCGAGGTTCCTTCTCGTGTTTCTTGGACCTCTAAATTCATGCTTAGTAACACGTTGCTACGGACATTTAGCCTAAGAAAAGCCATTTCCCGTGCTTTCTTGTAACTTTAGTTTTTCTTTTTTCACTTCCAACAAGCAAGGCTTCCAAATGTTCTTGATATAAATCAGCAAGTTGAGATCAATTACAGTGCTCCTACTAAGCATGTCAAGCAAAAATTTAAATGTAAGGCCTCCCTTAAATTGCAAACTAGCTCATCTTTTCAGCCGAATCTGCGAAAGTGCAAAACATGCTAGACTCCTATTCGAATGAACCCTCTCTGCCACTTCCATGGAGGAAGCAGCATTTATAGTGTACTTAATACTCGCAAATTGGGATAAAGACCTTGACATAAAAAAAAATTCCAGAAGGGTTATGAGTGAGTTCAGCTTTGTGGGTTCTTTAAAACAATACTCTTAAAAACTAAATCAAATACATCTTTTGTTGTTGTTGTTGTTGTTACTGAATTGGGTAGGGATGTGGTGGGTGGAGAAAGAACAAAGAATCTTGCCCAATTAGGTGCAAGAGACCCGAATCCAGACTCTGGAGATGTTCAGATTCTAGCCTCAGCTGTATCTAACTATAGCAACCGTTAACAAGGAAGGCACTTTCCTTAGTTTTCACATATATAAATTAACAAGGCTATGCTTGGCAGAATGATTCATAAATCTCTCATGCTGGATTCTCTATTTTGAAAATAATGAGATTTTTATGCATATATGTATTTTAATGCACTTCACATTTAAGGCTATGGCTGAATCTTGTTATGTCAGCATAGAACATTTTCTCAAAGGTCTAAATATCAAGTTATTCTTAGTTTTTAATTCCTCGTGACTTAATGAATTACTTCATGTGGCAGTACATAAATTCACAAGCAGTTTTACAAATGTTAGGTTAACTTCCACTCCACTTGCGGATGAAAAGTGTGGACACCGCACTGGATTTTAGACGCCCGTGGCCATTAGAAACTTGTAAGAGGATGTGGGGGCATACTGCTTCCAAATTATAACTGGCTAGGAACTTTAAAAGCATACACAGAGGGGCTGGAACAATGGCTCAGTAGTTAAGAGCAATGGTTGCTCTTCCAGATGTCCCAGGTTCAATTCTCAGCATTCACATGGCTCACAGCTGCCTATAACTCCAGTCTCTAGGGATGGATCCAGCGCCCTCTTCTGGCCTCTGTGAGCACCAGGCGTGCATGTGGTGTTAAAACATGCATGGAAAACGCCTAGACACATAAAATAAGTATTCAGCTGGGTGGCAGAGGCAGGCAGAGCTCTGTGAGGCCAGCCTGGTCTACATAGAAAGTTCCAGAACAGCCAGGGCTACATATACATAGAAAGACCCTTTCTCAAACAGCAACAACAACAACAATGGAATATATTTAAAAACCAATTTTAAAAAGCATACGCAGACATCTCTCTCATTTTATTTATAAATTCATCCCACTCTCTTGTTCTTAGCGGCTCATGTATTTTGTGGTAGACCTTCAGGATATGATGGTTAAGAGAACAACACCTATTCTATGAAATTGTAATCTGGGAGGATGGTGTGGTTTTAGTGAGACATGGGCATGTACTTTATTTTTATAAAAAAATAGTAATAGCCAAGTCAGGATGAATAAGTTCCCCTCAAAGTTAAACCTCAATAGGGTAGGAGATAATTGTATTATATTGTGGATTGTTGGTTCTTTTGGATTGTTGGTTACTTTTAGCTGGTTTTGGTTTTATTTTTTGAGACAAGGTTTCTCTGTGTAGCCCTGGCTGTACTGGAACTCACTCTGTAGAGCAGGCTGGCCTTGAACTCCTAAGAGATCTGCCAGTCTCTGCCTTTAATCTGCTGGGATTCAAGGCTGTTCCACCACACTCAGGCTCTCCACTTGGTTCTTTGTGACATTGTATGTTCCCATCCCTTCCTTGATTTTTCTCAGGAAAAACATAAGTTTTGTTTTTCCACTCCTGCTACTGGCTGATAGTATGCTTTTTATACCCTTTTCTTTTGATTATGAATTCTGGTGTTGTAGGTTATACAAATAGTTAATAAGAGATAATACCCCGTATCTGATTTTACCCGATGTTAGTATCATGAATAATTATATAACAGTACAACTAAGAAAGTTGAAATAGATACTGTGTGTCCATCATATTCACATTCCACCAGTTTTTCCTTTTATTTTTAAAAATTTATTTTCATTTTTAATTTATATGTATGCATGCCTCCTGTGTGCAGATGCCCACCTAAGCCAGAGAGGGTCTGAATGCCTTGGAGCTGGAGTTATAGGAATTAAGAGCTGCTTGGCATAAGTACAGGGAACTAAACTCTCATTTTCTGCAAACGAAGCAAGCATTCTTAACTGCTAAGTCATTTTCCAGCCCCAATATTTCACCACTTTCAGTGTACAGTTGTCCGTGTTTAGTTCTGCATAGTGTTGCCGTGTGTAGCTTTCTGTGATCACTCCAGGCAAGTCACAGAACGATGCTATCCCCCAAGGATTCTATGTGTTGCCTTTTAATATTTACTGTCGTCTTCTGTCTCAGTGATGTGTTTCCCATGTCCCTTCTTGTCGCTTCAGGATTGCTAAATAAATGGGAACACAGGCCTACCACTAGCACAGTTCCTTGGAGGTCCGTGAGATGTATAGAGGGAATATACTCCTAATCAATAATCTTTTCATTATTGAAAATGATGAATGGCTTGTTGTAGTTGTGTATTTAACCATTCACCTATCAAAGAACCTCTGATGTTCCCATTTATGAGCATGATTTTTCACTTCTGGGTTAACTGTCTAAGAATGCAGTTGTCAGGTAATACAGTAGTTACATGTTTAGGTTTCAAACTGTTTTTTTTTTTAAAAGTACTACCAGTTTTATATTCCCATTGTGAATGCTTTGTGACTACTTTTTTCTCCTTAGCTATGTAGTGCTATGTAGTTTTATTCTAATTTCCCTTTTTTTTCAAAGATTTATTTATTTACTATGTATGCAGTATTGTGTCTGCCTGCACACCAGAAGAGAGCACCAGATCTCATTACAGATGGTTGGGAGCCACCATATGGTTGCTGGGAACTGAACTCAGGACCTTTGGAAGAGCAGGCAGTGCTCTTAACCACTGAGCCATCTCTCCAGCCCTCTCTAATTTCCCTTTAACTATCACTATGTAGTGATATCGGTCTTCATAGTTTTAATTTATAATACTCTGATGGCTCATGATCTGCATTTGGTACCACTTAATCCTGTTTTTTTTATTTGTTTACTATATTTGTGCATTTTTTTAGATTTTTGAGATTGTAATTTTGTATTTTGAGACAGTCTCTCTTAAGACCCTCTCTTGCACTGTTCTGGAACTCTTTAAGTAGATCAAACTGGCCTGAACTCACAGAGATCTGTCTGCCTCTGTGTCCCAAGTACTGGGAATAAAGGTGAGGTCTGCCTCGTTTGAGGGATTTTAATCACAGTGTTTCTCCCTTATCTTTCATCACTCCAGATTCTCCCTGACTACCCCTCTCTATTCTCCTTCTAATTCATGACCTTTTTTTTAATCGTTATTGCATATGTGTGTGTATGCACACATCCTCTAAATATAATCTGTAAGTCTGTATACTGTTACTTTGTGTTTATATTTCTAGTCCAAATGTATATATACAAAACACTTGCCTACCCAAGACTCAGAGAATATTGGTGGAGGGGGCAGAAAGTGGATTCTGTCATATGTAGTAACATCAGAATCTATACCTGTAAATTCTTCCCAGCATGACCACCCAAATGTGAGCTAAGCAGAGACACCGACAAACATGCCAAAATGGACAGGGACCAGGACTCAACCCTACACAAACTACAGGCAACTGAGTAAAGCTGGGAGCAGGAGAGGTGGTCCTCTGCCACTGACCACCCCGGCCGGGTATGGTGGGTCTTGTGGGACGTGGTTTCTTGAAGATCAGATGGGTAAAGATTTGGCGATGACAAACAGAAAGAAACACAGAGGCAGTTTGAATCTGAGTGCATTTTGCAGCTCTCAAACAAGGGTTTTATACAAGTAGAACAGGTATTACAATTTTTAAAAGATGTGTTCAGTGAAGCAGTTACAAAGAACAATTATCATAATCACCTGGCACAAGAAGGCCCAAAATCAATCAGGTATTACATTTCCTAGACAGTGGGTTCAAAGAATCAATTGCAAATGGAACAGATAACATCTTTAGTTACTAAACAAAACAATTCTATAAATCACTTATAGTTAATGAATGACTCTTATGTCCTGATCAAGTTCATAAATTTTCATGTGTAATCCTTAACTAAAGTCTAACTTTTATCTTCTTAAAAATCTTCAAAGTTCAATTTAAAACTATACTTAAACAATGCTTTCTATACCATAATGTCAAAGCCAGCCTCATCTACAAATGCATAGCCATACAAATTCATATATTGTCGGGAGGATAGTCTATCAAAGTATTATTTTATAATTATGTAAATGATTATGAAGCAAAGCACTGAATCTCTTAGAGAAGAGGTCATGGCCAGCGACCCCAGTTCAAGGGGGTGGCTTCTTCTTGGCCCAGGCTATCATGAACATCTTGTAAGTACAAAAAGGAAATAGAAGCAGACAGACTGCCATGAGAACTACAGCTCAGTAACTTCTCTCCGGCTAGAGTGTTCCACAGCCGGTTCCAGGAGACCTCCTCCATTTGGAGTCAAACGCCTCAGTCTGTGGAACTTGGCACACAGATTCTGCTGGGGTTGGTGTGGCAGTCCTCCCCAGGGAAAAGCACACCAGTGGACTGTCCAGTACCAAATGGTCAGCTCTGAACACACTACTAGGTTTTTGAAAATTTAATGTTTGAGAATTTCATTCATCAGTACACTGACTACTGATCATAGTCGCCCCTTCTTCCCCACTACCAGCTCCTGGATCCCCCCTTCCTGACCCAACACAGACACACACACTGTGGAGCCTTTCCACTTCCATGAACCTTTTTAAAAAAATAATCCACTGAGTGCCACGAATCCATGGCTTTAGTGCCATACTGGTGTATGGACAACCTACCAGACCACTGCTAGGTCTTCAGTAAAATGTCTCTCATCCCTTTGTCTATTTTCGGGTTGGATTATTTGAAATTGTTGAGTATTAAAAGTTCTTTGTGTATTTTAAATACTGATCTTTTGTTGTTATATAATTGAAAGTATATTCTTTCAGTTTGTGGCTTGTGTTTCCAACCTCTTCATAGGGAGGTTTGCAGAACTTTACTTTGGACTGCTGAGACAGTAAATACATCACTTGCAGGAAAAAAAAAATAACATAATACACGGTCTGTGCTTCTGGTCTCAAGGGGATCTTATATACTTACATTATTCAAGTTTATTCCTTTGTGTTCAGCCTTACATCCCCTTACTTTTTCCTGCAAGCAATGTATTTACTGTTTCAATAGTTCAGAGCTCACATATGTTCTGTGACAAGTGGCTTTGCGCTTCACTATGTGAATCTGGTTATACATGTCCTTACCGTACTAAAATGGCTGTTCTCCTTTAGTGCCTTAAAATGCAGTGTCTGCTTTACCACTTGTCAAACACAACATAGAATTAAACAGATGCAAAATGTGCCAAGGAGATTTTGGGTTCCATTATCTAAATTGAAATAGTTTGACAAAACTATAGTTTTTCAGTAAAGTTTTTTTTAAGTTATCTAAAGCACAAAGTTTGCTTTCATTTAAACACAGCGTGAGAGTTTATTCCTGCAATTTGAGTAGTGAAGTTACGAATCTCAATTCTATTCTTAGTAGGCTTTTTTTACTTCTCTAATAGAATAAGACACTTAAATTTGTCCTCACTGTATATTTTTCTTTTATAGTCACTGATTGTCATTTATTTTAACTGTTTCTTTTGTATGGTGTAAGGATAGAGGTCAGGACCCTACTTTACCACCAACCCTTAACTGTTTTTGCAGAGAATATTGGCTGCTGGTGACGCTTATACTATCATAGTTTAAAAATTGTGTGTGCCTGTTTGAACTTGCCAGACTAGTGATGAGTTTGTAAGAATATTCATCTTTATGGTGGTACCGCAGTAATCACTTGTCTGTTTGTGGCTTCCATATCTGTTCCAGTAAGTGTGCAGTAGGGTGTCAAATTCCTACTAGAAAAGAGAGCAAACTGGTGTTAAGTCAAGGGACAAAAAAACACTCCTGTGGCCAAATCCTGTCCACCACCTGTTTCTGTAAATAAACTTCAGTTGGAACATAGCCATATGGCTTCATTTATGTATTGTCTGGTAGTATTCACAGGGACCCCATGGCCTCCTAGGTCTGTTTACTCTCTGGACTATTAGAGAAAAAATTTTGATGAACTCTCAGATAAGGCAACTTTAACTGGGATTAATTTCTTCTATTTTGTAAAGGAAATTTTTATAGCCTTTGCTTTGCTTTGAAGTTTGTGTTCATTTTCTTCACCAAGCCTGACAGTAGAATTAAGGCCTAGTTAGAGAACTAGGGAGATTGCCTTCTGTTGTTGAGGTGTGGGCTATTTCAGAATGAATGTCAGTTTACTGCATGGTATAGTACAATTCTAACCAGCCTATGCAGTCGAGTTATTCCAAGCCAAACTGCTAAGGAGTGAGCGAGGCATTTCTGCAGTTTTGCACCAGAAACTGCTCTGTAACCTTTAAGTACGTAGGATAGGAGGAGGCTACCAAGTTGACCTTCTGCTGTGCTTTATTATTTTGTTTGCACAACTTCCTTCTTTTGTTAACTTGACACTTTAGTTCTTTTAAGTTTCCTAAGTGTCATGCTGAAAATGGAAATGAAGTTAGAACATTCGACTGCTCATTTGGGAGGAAGTAGATCCCATCATATGCAGAAGTATAGTAAACATATTTTACAAATACAAATGCATATTTTAAGAATTGTGAAAAACATAAAGATAGTGGAACAAAGTCAAAAGAGAGAGTGGTAGATTTTTGAGGGGGGAGAGCTTCTGAATATGCTGTAGAGATTTTAATTGACTTCTCTTTTCGTGATTCACGGTATTAAATGATGATTTTCTTCTTTGGTAAGAGACGCTATAAACTGAACAATTGCTGCTAGTCCAGTGTGCTTGTATGCCTACCAGCTGGGCTTATCGGCTTTACTACCGAACCTGGATAGTTGGTGTACATACTAATGCTTATGCATGTGTTTGCTGGGGATGGAACCCACGGCCTTCTGCATGAAGTGCTTCACCACTGACCTATATCTTCATATTGTGTTTTTAAAATATATGATTTAATATTTTATAAACAGATAAAATATGAGTGGGTGTAATTGGCATTTTTACTGAAATAAGTGAAATGATACGCAGTGTGTGAGAGTCACTTCACATCACATGGCAGGTGGGAGATGGCGATGGGGGATGGCGGTGGGGAGTGGACATGGAAGAAAACAGTTCCGCTATGGATAACGGTTGAAGCTGATGGTGATCACATTAGGTCCATTATTATGAATAATACTGAATTGTTTTAGGAAGAGTGAAAATTGCTTTAAAAAATGACACATTTAGGTACAGGTAAGATAGTATATATTTTATGTAAATACAGAAATTTGTATGTTGTCCGCATGGTTATTGCTTTGCAAGTTTCTTCAGTTCCTTGACATTTGTATCCCAAGAATTCAGTTTAAATTTCTTTGCAATCGGGAGAAACAAACGTCTTGGCTTCTTGGACCGATATCAAGAGTTTGGAGAATGAGTGTACTTTTGCCACTGATAAAATGAAATGAAGATAACCTGAAATGTTTGCTAAGTGATGCATTAAGAATAGTTTTTCACTTGCATTTACCTTTTATATTAACGGTTCTAATTCAGATTAGATAAAGGGATTTCTACATAATAAGCATAATATGTAATGAACCTATTGATCCATAGGAAAAATGTACAGAAAATGTTTTTCTTGAAGTATGGATGTGAGCTTAGAAAAAGCACCAGAGGGTTGTGAATTGATATCTTCCATCTAAATAAGTAAAATGAATATAAAAGAAAAGATCCTCAGGTTTATCTTATTTACTAGGGAAATGTAAACATTTGCAATAGATACATTGCTAGAATTTAAATATAATACTTTGAACAAATGTACACACCACGTAACTTTTTGGTAAAGAATATCTAAATCCTCTCATTTAAATAGGTACGCATATTTTGGCCAGGTGTGGTGGTGTGTGCCTTTAATCCCAGCATTTAGAGGCCAAGGCAGGGAGATCTCTGAGTTGAGTTGGACGTCAACTAAACTACATAGTGAGCTCTAGGCCAGTCATGGCTACACAGTGTCTCAGAAAATCAAAAATGAATATTTTGCTGTGGTACATAGTATCCTAGAACAAAGAGAAAAAGAAAAATTCCCATCAGAGAGACCTAGATGGACTGACACAGGAGTTCTAGAGTATAGTAAAGGAGTCACAGTACGTGGTGCACTGTGATTCCATTTATCGAAAGGTAAACAAACCTTATCATGTATATAGACAATAAAAAAGGTATGATTGATAGCATACTGCAGAGTAGTTATCCCTAGAGGAAGAGGGAGTGGCGTTAGAGGAAATTTGCTATTCTTTATTAATTCTGTAGTGTACTTAACTTTTTTTTTTTTTTTTTTTTTTGGTTTTTTGAGACAGGGTTTCTCCGTAGCTTTGAAGCCTGTCCTGGAACTAGCTCTTGTAGACCAGGGATCCGCCCACCTCTGCCTCCCTAGTGCTGGGATTAAAGGCCTGTGCCACCACCACCTGGCCACGTATTTAACATTTTTAATTGCTGTTTTATTGGTAGTTGTACAAGTTAATAAGAAACATATGCCCACTGGAGGATACTTATGATTACTATATAGCATATGTAATGGTTTGTACTGAGTGAGCATTCAGGTGGTTTATGAAATGTAACTTTTTCTCCCATGGAGAATCTTTTTTTTTTTTTGAGACAGGGTTTCTCTGTAGCTTCAGAGACTGTCCTGAAACTAGCTCTTGTAGACCAGACTGGCCTCAAACTCACAGAGATCCGCCTGCCTCTGCCTCCAGAGTGCTGGGATTAAAGGCGTGCGCCACCACTGCCTACCAAATCTTTTAAATTATTCTACTCTGATAAGAATACCATGTTACCTTTCTGATATAGATGTTTGTATATACACGTGTGCATGCATACAGACACTTAGTATTCATAGATACAAGCATCTATACTGTCTACAAAATGAATTCTTACAATACATACTGATTTGTAATTTTCTTTTTTTCATAGTGTACTGTAGGCATTTTTGAGGATTGGTGACTATGTATGTGAAAGAGATACCTTATGAGTAAAAACATACGCACACTGTTGTGTAAATATAGTATTTTTGTAAAAATAGCTGGTTTCTTGGGCTAACTGTAATCTTGGGGGGAAAGTTAGTCACCAGATGTAAATGACCAACAAAATTTTATATTCTCAACGTCAAGCCAGTTCAGATAATTTTGAATTAAAGTATGAACAAGTTGCGATTTGTGTCACTTTATGTTGGGACTATATTCTGAGAAATGTATTGGTTGCTTTCATCCTTGTGTGAACATCATGGCTTACTTATATTTATACAAAGCTAAGTGGTAGAGCCCATTGCATATGTAGTGCACATAATTGCATTCTGGGGTTCAAATATGACTGGAGCACAATGGGTTTGCTTACACTAACAGCATCACAGTTGTGACTAATGGAGTTTTCTACAGCTTTACCAGGATATAAGTATTTGTAAACTTTTAGTCCTATAGGACCACCATCAAACACACATACACACACAAACACACACACAGACACGCGCGCACATGCACGCTCCTTCTGTTATGATGGTAGTGTCTATACAGACCTAACCTGTGTTAAAATTGTAGTTAAAGGTCAGGGGCTAAGAGTGCATGCTATGCAAACATGAGGGCTGAATTCAAATCCCCTTGTAAAAAATGCCAGGCATGGTTGAATGACTCCGTGTAACCCCAGTGTTAGGGAGTACGGTGAGGTGGAGATGGCAACAAGTCTAGTTCCAGGTTATGTGACAGACCCTGTCTCAAGGAAGGTGCAGAGGAATAAAACAAGACACCCATGCCTCCTGGCTTCTACATATACATGGGCTTGCTCCTGCATGTACATACACATGTGAACATATGCTGTGCACACACATATACATAGATTCCACACAGGCACAAAATTCTTGCTAAAGTGATGAGGTTTACGTGCAGTATTTGGAATGTCATTAACTTCTTGTGTGAGAACTTGGACTTCAGTGAAAAATACTCAAACTGAACCTGTGTGCTCATTTTGCTTAAAGAAGAAAATGGTAGCTGTGTCTAGATTGTGGATAAAGTTGTATGTGATAAAGGACTTTATTTTGCAACTTAGAAAAGTAAAGAAAATCTAGGTATCTGTAGCAACATGAGTCTTTGTCTCTGATAGCCCTGTATGTAGTATACACAATTGAGAATTGTGAGAAACATGTTAGAGGATCAACTTTGATTTCACTGATTAGAGCATGTGTGTCTGTATTGTGGTTACCTATGAAGCATTAATTAAACAAATAAGACCCATTATAGTCTCCTGAGTTGATGCTGTGGGACCTAGAAGCAAAAAGGTGCTATTTTTGTTGTTGTTTCTGAGCCAGGGTCTCACTACACCATCCAAGAACTAACTCACTGTGTACTCCAGACTGATCTCAAACTCATGGCAGGCCCCCTGCCCTCGCCTCTCAAATGCTAGGATTATAGGAGGATGTCATCAAGCCTAGGTAAAATATATTATTTTTCATGATCTTGTTCCTTTAATAATTTTCTGCAAATTTGATAAGACTACGCGTAGACAAGGGTTTTCAATATTTGTTTTTTTTTTTTCTAGACAGTGTTTCTCTACGTAACAGGTCTGGATGTCCTGAAATTCAGTGTGTAGACCAGGCTGGCCTCAACCTCAGAGACATCTGCCTCCCGAGTGCTGGGATTAAAGGAGTGTGCTGCCACCATTAGGCTACTCCTATTTTTCTATTATGGTGGTTGAAACAGCCCAGGTTTCAAGGCTGTCTGTCTGCCTCTTCGCCTCTTGGAGTTTGATTTCATAGCAGGAAGATTCTCCACTCATAGGTGCAGTTATAAGGTCACAGACTTTATAGGAGCAGCAACATAGTGGTTCTTTTCTGACTTGATTAACAAGGAAATGTTTTGAAAAGTTACTGGTGAATTCTGGTGGTTGTGGATGAGGCTAATGCGGCAGGTAAGGGGGGCATACTGAAATGCCTGTTTACTTGTCTTTCTGCTAATTTCCTGTTATGTATAGTCCCATTATCGTCATACTGCAAAAAAGTAATGCCAGGCTTCTGCAGAGAATCAGTCATCTAAGAAAACCTGGAAAATTCGGACTCTTCCTGTAGTCAGACTTTTCTTTGGGCCACCAGCTCACAAATAATGAAACGGAGACTTATTAATTATGAAAGCTTGGCCTTAGGTTAGGTTTGTTCCCAACTATCTCTTATAACTTAATTTACTCCATCTATATTGGTCTACATTCTATCATGTGGTGTTACCTTCCTTCTATCTTGGACCTCCTGTTTCCTCTCTGTGTATCCTGGTGTCTCCTGCACAGCCTAGATTCCTCCTCTTTCTCTCCCTGGAAATCCCGCCTATACCTCCCTCCTGCCTAGCTATTGGCCGTTCAGCTTTTTACTCCACCAATTACAGCAATACATTTTCACAGGGTTCCTGCTGAGAGGCTGGCGAGCTTGTGCTTAGAATTTGTTAGGCATTTCTGCTTCTGGGTTGAATAGAAAACTTAAGAGCTCTCAGACAGGAAACAGGAACTTGGGGAATGAACTGAAAGGCCGGTGGTGGCTTTGAGTACAGAAGATAGAAGGCGCAGTCATAAGCACCGGGGTGAATCCAAGAAGAGGCTGCGTTCCACACGGCCGCTGAAGCTCCGTAGCTTCTGGAGGAGTCGAGAAGTTAGAAGAGTAGTTGAAAATCCGTAGCTTTACTGAAGGATTGGACTAAGTACTAGTCTAGTCATAACCCTTGCCAGGGAAATATTGTTCAGAAAAGTAGAGCAAACTAGGCCAGGCATAGTGATATTTGTAGAGTTGGAATAAGAGACTTTCTTTCACCTTTGGTTAATTGCAAGCTTAGTTGAGCATGACTTTAAGGTCTTTGGAATATTTAGGGTGCAGAGAGCATCAGGTCCCAACACAAGAACAAAAACATTTCAGAGAGTATTGGGATTTTCTGTGCCCACACAATTTTTTTACAGAATGTATTCGTTGCTTTTCTGTTGCTGTCATAAAATATGAGCAAAAGCAATTTATGGAAAAAAATTTTCTGGGCTGACAGTTCTAGAAGGATAGGAGACCATCGTGGCAGGGAGGCGAGGCGGCAAGAGCAGACGTGGCCACAGGAAGCTGGGAGATTACATCTTCAGTTTTGAACAATGAAGCAGAGTGAATTGAAAGTGGTGCCTCTCAATGGCCACCTGAGTCGTAGGCTTCCAACTGGGCTGCCTCACTTCCCCAGACTGTGCCACCCTGGGGGCCAAGTGTTCTAATACCTGACCCTGGTAGGGGGGCATTGTCATTCAAACCGTCACACAAAGAAAGGTTAGGATTTCTTGGAAGCAAGTTGTTTTCTGTAATTGGAACCTAGAAAAGGCAAGGCTCAGGTGCACCTTTTGTGAGTTATGCAACCCTTAATTGGGAAGCCATGTGGTGTTTGTTTCCAGAAATAGAAATGTTGGCATTAGCATCTTCATTCAAACACAATTATACAATGGTATACCTCTTTTAAAAAGCTAAATGACTGATCTCCTAAGGATGTTACAATTCAAAACAACCCCTAGAAATTTTTAGACTCTTTTACTTAGATTTTGTGTTTAGTGTCAAGTACATAAGACCAGGATTTTTATATGCAACTAAGTTTTTAAGATTATATATATGTATATATGTTTGCATTAATTTTTAACATTTTCCTGATTACCAAGCCATTAAATATTAAATTATTTATAGAGTATATTTCTTTTCCAAAGAATTCCTCTTATCTGCAGTTTCACTTTTTAGTTTCAGTTACCCACAATCAGCCTGAACACATTAAATGGAAAATTCCAGAAATGAATAATTCATGAGTTTTGAATATAATTTCCCACAATATCTTGTTATTTTACTAATATCTAGTGCTGGACCTCTCTCTCTCTCTCTTTCTCTCTCCCCCCAAATTCTAAGTTAAACTTTATTATAGAGATGCGTCTACAGGGAAAGAGTAGTGTAGGTGAAGTATGGTACTATCCGCAGCTGCAAGGATGAAAGGAATGCCTTGCATTGTCCTCCATGGTAACAGGGGTGGGTGCTGCTCTTCCTTATAGGTGCTATCCTTTTAAACTACAGGCTAATTTAGAAGAGACAGCTGCAAAGCGAAAACCTTTGCAGTGAATCTCCTACCTTTTTTTAATTCCTGAATTTCTTCCTTTATGTTTTGAGGTTAAGGTCTCAATATGTAGCTGAAGTGACCTGGGACGCCCTTTTTATTATTTGTGTGCATGTGCCTTTGCACACATGGAGGTCTAAAGCCAATTCTTGAGAATTGCCTCTCTCCTGCAACCTTATGGTCTCTGGGGACCAGACTCTGGTTGTCAGGTTAGCACATGGGTTTCTCTGCTCGCTGAGCCCTCCAGCTGGCCCTATTCCTGTGTGTGAGCAGCATCACGTCTACAGCTTAGCATCTCTCTATAGTTCTCTTGGGATTTTCCTAGGTAGAACTGAATAATTGGTCACTTGTCCCCCTACGGTGGTAGGAGTATAATACTGGGGGGCAAGTGGACATAAGGGCTCCACAAAAGGTATGTGTGAGGAAACATTGCTGGTGCAGAATAGCTGCCCAACTCCTATCTTATCTCTGTGTCGTCCTACATTTCTACCATGTACTCTGGTTACTTGGAATATTTCTCTGTAATGATTGGCCTATTGCTGCGATGATAAAATTTAGTAAAATGAGAAATTTGTTCTTAGCTAACAAGTTTCAGATAGCTGGTGCTTTTCTCAAAACAACTTTACCTGTAAGGACCATAGTATCTTTGTTTTATTCGTAGGGGGCTAAAGTTTCCACCTGTCTGTCTTGAACTTGGGGAGTCTTGTCTTTAATTGAAGGGTCACATTGACCCAGACACTCTTGAAGGAAAGAGGAGGTGAATGATGTACAAGGTCATTACCAAAGATAAGGAGGAAGTGACGTTGTCAGTCTGTACTCGGTGTACCTTGAATTGGGAAAACCAGAACTTTGCAATTCAGTTCCTGAAGTCACCTGGGAAGAAGGAACCTCAATTGAGAAAAATGCCTTAGTCTTATTGCCCATTGACAAGTCTGTTGGGGTATTGTTTTGATTTCTGATTGATGTGGGAGGGCCCAGCCCACTGGGGCCATCGCCATGCCTTGGTAGGTGGTCTTGGATTGCTTAAGAAAACAGGCTGAGCAAGCCTTGAAGAGCAAGCTAGTAAGCAGCATGGCTTCTGCTTCAGTCAGTTTCCTGAGTTCCTGCACTGACTCCAGGCTGTAAGGTGAAATGAACCCTTTCCTCCCCACGTCTTGGTGCTTATCACAGCAATAGGAGAAAAAGTAGGGCAGCTTCTGTGGGCTGGCTACATTGTTATGAAGTGCTACAATGTTTAACTTGATGAATGAACACATTCTCCAGTAACAATCTGCAAATGCGAGAGTATTGTTAGATAAACTGCAATGGCTTTTGATAGGTAGCAAACAGCTCATTTGGAAATAGTGACTCTGTTTATAGTTGGTTTTCAGCAAAAATTCATTTCTCTAGTTTTATGTTATTCCTAGCTAAGAAGCATTTTAAGTCATTTCAAATGTTTTCTGATGGTTACAGCATTTTATTACAAAATCATGGAAAATATTTCTTTTGTTTAGGAGAATGACTGTAAATTTAAGGTGGAAAATTAGTTTTTACTTATGGTCAGCTGATGGCTTTATTTTTTAAGGTTTATTTATTTTATTTATATGAGTGCTCTATTTGCATGTACAGCTTTATGCCGGAAGAGGACATCAGATCCCACTATAGATGGTTGTGAACCACCATGTGATTGCTGGGAATTGAACTTAGGACCTCTGGAAGACCAGCCAGTGTTTTTAACCACTGAGCCATCTATACAGCCCCGGCATTTTAAAAAACCAGTCAAACTTGTGATTTTTTTTGCCTAATAACCCTAAGCGGTAGGATTGACTTCTGCCTCTTGGGTTAAAGAAAAGAAATGGCAGCTCGAAATTGTTCCGTTAACTCATTTGACTTGTATGTATATGACTGTCCTGTAGACTGGTTTTGTAAGGTGTGTCCTTATAGAATTTCACCTTGCCACAAGATGATGTCATCTATAATGTTCATGTTTGAGCACTGCATGACTGAGTTACAGCAACAAAAGGCAAAACCAGTTCATATTGTATACGACTTTATAGTTGTCCAGAATCATAACTATCTTTGTTCACCTTTGGTCCAGAGATTGCAGGTTATATACCCTGCTTGAAGTTTAGTTCTTGGCCATGTCTGCAACCATGCCCTGTGGTTGTTAGAGCACCCCTTCCCTCTGGTATCGCTGGCACTGCCCCAGTGTTGCTGAAAGACTAGGATTTTACCTGGGCTGGGCACCTGGCTCTCAACCTCAGTGTTCGACTTTCAGGCACAATGGTCCTGGAAACTGTAAGAGAAGGACATCAAAAGATACCTTTGGGTTCTTTTTTTAAAAACTTCAGTCTGGAGAGAGCACTCGTGGTTATGTGGTCTTGCAGAGGATCCCCTTCAGTTCGCAGCATGCACATGGCAGCTCACAGTCCTCTGTAACTCCAATTCTGGGAGATCTATCTAGTGCTGTCTTCTGATCTCCATGGGTACCAGGCATACCAATGGTGGACAGCCATACATTCAGGCGAACCACTTGCAAACATGAAATAATCTAAAAAGATAATCGTAGCTGCAGGTCACTCTCACATAGGCAGCTGAGCTCATGGTGATGGTACGAGAGAGCATTTCACAACACCCTCTTGTGCTACTGACCCTGGCCTTGCTTTTGAAGAAGGTTAAGCAACAGATTGCCCCATCTACATGAAAGGACAAACTACCTTCTTTTACTGCTGTTGTTGACATTGATTACAGATGCTTCAAAGAGGATTGAATTACTGCCTACTTTCAAGGAGACATATTTGAGATTAAGTAATCACAGACGTCACTGCAAAGGGATGTCTTAAAGGCACTTTCATTGTTGATCCAGCAGATGCTAAAATGTATTAGGGCTTTATGGGCAGTATTCACCTATGAAATACTAACGCTTACTGGCTGCTGTATGTGAATACACAGCTCACCTTCCTTAAACAGGCTTTCGTTGAGATGGAAGAAGGCTTTTCCTCTGCTTGACATCTTCTAGTAATCTGCCACTTCACTTTTGATGTATTCTTGTTTGTATTTTATCTATTTTGCAGTGCCAGAGATCATGCTATATGAATGCTTTACTACTCAAGCTGCACCCCCCAGCCCTAAGCTTTGCTTTTGGCACTCTGGATACGTGTCTTATACTAAAGCATTTTAAACACATAGGCAGTAAAGCTTCCTGTGGAGATGTTCCACCATGGATCTAACTAACCTATTCCAAATTTTACACTTGCTAAAATAACTAGACTGGAGTGTTGTTTGTAAGTTGGTTAGTCAATACGTGAGATTGGTCAGGGCCTTTAAGCTTTCTGTCTGTGGCTTTTTGAGATGGCATTTTTCATTCCTTTGTGTTCTTTTAGAACCTCACATTCATTCTTTGTTATGCATGTGTTTTCATGGCCTGACATTTACATCAACTTTTAAAATAAAAATTGATTTTTAAGCAAGCCAGATAATACTCTCCTCATTAGTGATTGCAGGTATAACTGGATACCCCGTAGCTCTAACTTTAAAGGTCTGTACTATGTAGTTGGATGAGTGAATTTTCTTAAAGGTGACCTTGTCCTGTTGTACCTCTGTGTCTATATTAGCTTGCTGTCTACTTAAAATGTTTATTGAGTACTAAGTTTCATGAGGGCAGAGCACAGTTTGTGCTTATGGAATATTTCTTGAACAAATGCTTGCTCATGCATCTGCAACTACTATGGATTTGGGAAACTAGGTGTTTTTAAATGTGAAGTACAGCGGGGCAGTGGTGGCCTTTAATCCCAGCACTCAAGAGGTAGAGGCAGGTGGATCTCTGTGAGTTCGAGGCCAGCCTGGTCTACAGAGTGAGTTCCAGGACAGCTGGAGATACACAGAGAAACCCTGTCTTGGGAAAAAAAAAACTGAAAGGAAAGAACTGTTCGATTCCTTCCCTATTCAACTCTCCATGCAGTGGTGCTTACAAAACCCAGTAAGTAGACCCCTTAATGATTTGTTTCCTGCTTCCTTAAATCTGGTACAGCAGGGTAGTATTACTTGAGTATTTAAGGATGACCCAATGATAAAGTCGTCTCTACATTTTTGTGTTGTAATGTTAGAAACTTTGAAGACTTCTTTCTTATAAATTAAAAGTGTATACTCTGGCTGGGTGGTGGTGGTTCATGCCGTTAGTCTCAGTATTTGGTAGACAGAGGCAGATAGATCTCTGTAAGTTCGAGACCAGCCTAGTCTACAAGAGCTCGTTCCAGGACAGGCTCCAAAGCTACAGAAACTCTGTCTTGAAAGAACCAAATAAAAAACAAATAAGTAAACAAATAAATAAATGATTAAATGAATGAATAAAGAGCGTACTCTTGTCTTTTTAAATGTGATGTTATTGTGATGTTATTTCTTTTAAATGAACACTTTTAAATTTTGAGCATTCTTAAGCTCATAGTAAATATCTTAGAGATAGTGCTACTGTCCATGTATAAATGGTGCTGTTTCTCCCAAATTTAACACTGTATACAACATGATAGAGGCAAAACAATTATAAAAGCTAGAATTCACTTTGTATTTCCTAGGTATTATTTTCTGTTGCAGCATCCAAAATTATACATTTATTTTTAGAATATAAAAATAAAATTATAAAAATAAACAACATATATGGGTAATCCTTTTACTCAAGAGATACCTGATATTTTAAAAAATTTTATAGACATATTTGTCTATTTTTTTCATACAGAGAATCTGAATTTCCCTAAAACGAGGCTGCTGAACATGTGCCTTTTTTGCAGATAAATATAATATTTATGGCTTGTTTCCTTGATAAACTTCTCTTTTATGTTTACTGTTTTTAATAAAACTTATTCATTTTCCTAAGATATTTTGTTGTATCTATTTCTTTGTTCAGCTGATTCTTTATTACACTAAGTACAAGGCCAACTGTGTATGTGTTTACTGTTTTCCCACCTAACCAGAGAAATGTGACCGTCAGCAGTTGGACCATTTAAATTGGTGGGTTTTTAAAAAAATTTATGCAGTGAATCTTTTTCCTGTTATGTTCATTTTGGTTGACCATGAAGTCTGCAAATGCTTTGCAGGGTTTTTTCGATCTCCCTTTCTCCACATTTAGACTAGGGAGCTGATGCGAATCTTTAGGCCAAAGTGCCAAGCAGACTTACCTTCCACAAGCCTCTGCTGGACAGTGTCCTTAAGAGCTACTCCAGTGGCTAGAGAACTTACACTTGAGTGTGTTGCCCATCAAAACAAGAGAAATAGTTTATGCAGCTTTCAGGTTAAGCTTTGTCAGCCTGATAGGGTTCATGTCTGTATTGGATAGCTAGTGACAATGGTGCCACCAGGTGGCAGTTTATAGGCATGCAGCTATTATTGCTTCAGCATTTGCCACCATTTCAAACACTTTTTCTCCTATGCTCTTCTGTGTTCATGGTTTTATCTCTGTTTATTTTCTATACTTGTGACACTAATTCTGCAAGATTTGAGCTGATATTCGGGGAGCTGAACACTAGGTGGGCAGTTGGCTCTGATAGTCTAGTTAAATAGACTTTGGAATATGAGACATGTTATTAATAATAAGTGTAAACATCCTGAGCAGATTCTTGTTTGCTCTGCTTTATGAAGTTATGGTTCTTTGCGTAAAGGGTGTATCTACTTTGTACTTGGTAAGACTATGAACTTTGCTGTTTTTAATGTAAAACCTCTCAGTGTCTGAGAAGAAACAACTCCTATAAAGATGTGAAGAGGCACATGCTTCAACCTAGCATGAAAGCTGTAACTTAGAAATTCTCCTTGAGCCAGGCAGTGGTGGAGCACACCTTTAATCCCAGTACTTGGGAGGCAGAGGCATGCAGATGTTTGTGAGTTTGAGGCCAGCCTGATCTACAGAGTGAGTTCCAGTACAGCCGGTGCTACACAGAGAAACCCCACCAAAGAAGTCCTCCTTGATTTCTTCTCTTCATCATCTGACTTATAATTTCATACAGTATTCATTTAAGAAAGACTCACTATGAATCTGCTCGGAGCATTCACTGCATCTGCATGGGGTCCGAGTGGTACAGTGGTGATCAAGACCAGCATGGCCTCCATCTTCAGTGGGAGAACCAAAGCAGGAGAACACAAACTCACAGAAGTTTAAGTCAGTGTTCAAGGGTGCTTTGGGGCCCAGTGTCAAGTGCACATGGCATAAATGGGCAGTCAGAGAAGGCTTTCTACCAGTACTGCTTAAATTAAGCCCTAAAGGAAGCTAGAAAAAGAATAGAGTGTTCATGGCGGAAGGAAAAATAACTTGCGACTCCTGCTTGCTGTGTAAGCTGCCTCTCAGCTCCTTAACCTTGGGAGGAGCACTCAGTGCACTTGTGAGCAGGTGGTCTTTTCTCTCATTTTTTAGTATGCTAACGGTGCAGCTGCACTGGAGACCCAGGTCATTAGCATTCCAGCAACTCCATCTCTAGGATCTGCATTAGATTAGAAACAACCGGATTCGCTTTGTCATTGGCTGGTAATCAAGCAAGCATTATTTGCTGTGCGATGCTAAGGTTCCCAGAGAATTATAGATGGGAAATTAGAACTGGTTATATTTGTTTACAAAACAGCACAAAATGTGCGTTATTTGCAAAGGTAGAAATTTTGTTTGATTGCTAAAGTTAGCTTGACAATTTTTTTCTGGTTTTTAATGATAAATTGGAACTCATTTTCAAAAATACGGACTATAGTCTTTTAAACCCATATGAATGTAAAACAAGCAAACTATAAGTGGAGATAGTCCATTCCTTTCAGTGCATCTGACTTATTTTAAAATATAAACTTTTAAGATAGGAACTTTACTTCAATTTGAAGTCAAAAATTAATCTGTCACTCTAGATTTTAGCTGAATTACAAATGTTCGGTTTTACATAAACTAAAATTTTAGTAGATGTTGTAGAGTGTGTGTGCGCTCGTGCATGCATATGTGAGAGAGAGAAGGGGGAGAGACAGACAGCAAGTTTAATGGTATATAGCTAGTGCTCTCATTCCTTACCTATCACACATGGCTGTGGGTTCAAAGAGGAGTGTGTACCTGGGAATGTTTTGCATAGTGAAGGCTAGCTTTGGCTACTCTGGCCATACATCCTTACTTGCTGTATGTAGGAACCAAAGTAGGGGCTAACTAGAGACATCTTAAGAGTATTTTTCCAAGAAAGGGAGTTTGATTCTACTGTCTGGGACGACAGGCATATAGCTCAGTGTTAGTCCTTGGCAAGCTGGGAAATGGGATCACCCTAATTTTAATCCATTCTCAGTGGATAATGTTTTTGGATATAGCCTCTCATGTGTGTCGGTTCCATGCAGTTACATATAAGCAGTGGAGCCATGGACATGCGTTATTCTTTAAGCGAATCTTTTGTTGTGTATTGCAAAAAAAAATCCTATGCATAACACTTGTGTTCCTTTCATAATTGTCAGTACTGTGGACTTCCTGCAGCTAGGCCCTTCGAGGTTATTGGAGGACACTTTCATAGACATGTTGGCCTTACAGGAAATGAGATTGCGTAACGATACTTCATTGTTGCCTGAAACATTTTGGAATGAAAGCTTTGAGGGAAAAAAATTCAACCATCCGAGCCCTGCTTTCTGAAGTCAGCCTGTGTACATTTTGCAAGGTCTCCCAGTTGCATAGAATGTTTGAAGCAAGACTGTGTTAGGCAAGGGGCTAGCCTCCGGAGTCTGGATATTTGTTCCCAGAGGCCAGATGGTAAACAAGAAAGGATTATATCATTCACTACTGAAATCCCCTCTCTTCAAAGACTCTCTAAATACCAGTGTAGAAAGGAACACTCTGGGTCTAGTACACACAGACATTGAAAGAGTAATTCTTCTTACAGGCTTCATAGATACAGGGTCTGAATCTGGACAACTAGAAATGTTCTCATTACAGAATGAAGGAATGTATGATGTGTTACCAACTAAGTATTATTCAGTTGTCTTCTATTATTTGTGTTCCTGTTTGTTTTAACAGGAAAGGTAAATGGACCTGTGGTACCCACAGAAATGATTTACACTTTCAACTGTGTGTGGAACGCTTCATGGTTGTTGGCTTTTTGATACCGTCTATTCACTTAGTGGTAGTTAAAATATTTCTGGGGGTGACTCATGTGGAACCCAGGCAGTAGTGTTTTTTCCTCCCCCCTTCCTTAACTAGCATTTATGTGTTTGTGCTGAGGGATGAAGCCAAAGCACCTACCTTAGTCTTAGCAAACTGTTAGCATTATAGTTATAATAGGAAATATTGTGTTAATTTGACTTTGAATCTAGTTTAAAAATGGAAGTATCAGCTGGGCAGTGGTGGTGCATTTCTTCAGTAGGCAAAGGCTGGTGGATCTCTGAGTTTGAGGCCAGCTTGGTCTACAGAGCTAGTTTCAGGACAGCCAGAGCTACAAAGAGAAACCATGTTTTGAAAAGGGAAGGAAGGAAAGAAGGAAGGAAGGAGGGAGGGAGGGAGGGATCGATCCAATCTACTTCTATTAGTAATTTAAACTCAAAACCAGCCAGGTAGTGGTGGTACATGCCTTTAATACCAACACTCGGGAGGCAGAGACAGGCAGATCTCTGAGTTTGAGGCTAGCCTGATCTACAGAATAAGTTCCACGATAGCCAGGAGTATTACACAGAGAAACCTTGTTTCAGAAAAGGAGAAAAAATAAAACAAAACAACTTTGTTGCTTTTAAGTATCATTTATTCCCATGAGTAGGTAGGGTCAAACACCTTTGGGGCCATATTGTTGCCAGCATACACACATATCAGCATACATTAGATGTAATTAAAAGACTCTTGCCAGGTTTCTACCATATTATTAGTGATAGATACAAGGAATACCTTCTCTGTGGACTGTAAAAAGTGTAGGAAAAAAATGAAGGTTAAACTTTAAAAAGCCATAATCTCGGTCTTTCCATTTTGGGGTGTTGCTTAGGTGAATTTCAGAGTGTTATACTTGAAGCTTCATCTCAAATCAGATTTATTTCCCATGTCTTGGATATTTTCTCATATCCACAAACACTTCTTTAATAGTGGTGCATTTGGTACCACAAGTACATCACTACGTTACAGTCTCCCTTTGAGGGTCTTTCCTAATGTTCCCATGTCTCTACCACAGTGATGGCTGTGTCTCACTGTCTTTTGTATGAGTGTATGTGTGCATCTCCATCTCTCATTATTTTTAATTCTAGAAGTATAGTCTTAAGCTAACAGTCGTGAGATATGACTTAAGGCCTCTTGCCACACATTGCCAAATTCCTTTCTATAAAACATGTGCCAATTTATACCCTTAATACTCTATTTTTCTTTTTGAGACAGGGTTTCTCTGTGTAACCCTGGCTGTCCTGGCACTCTGTAAACCAGGTTAGCCTTGAAGATCTGCTTCCTGGAGTGCTGGGATTAAAGGCATATACCTGGCCAATTTCTACCCTTTTCAACATTATATAAAGGTCCTTTTGTCTGATTTTGATGTCGCCATTTTCTTTTTGTTGGCCCTACTTTGACTGAAACTATAATGTGTTCTTACCTATTTCAGTAAGTAAAAGTTCCTGGAGAACTGGAAGTAGATATTAGACCCTAAGGAGCTGGTAGTTCCTGATCATTCAGAATTACAGAACAGGCTCTAAGACTTTGTTTCTTTCTTTCTTTTTTTTAAATCTTTTTTTTTGTTTTTGTTTCTTTTTTTTTTCCAGACAAGGTATCTTTGTAGCTTTGGTGCCTGTCCTGGAACTAGCTCTTGTAGACCAGGCTGCCCTCGAACTCACAGAGATCCACCTGCCTCTGCCTCCTGAGTGCTGGGATTAAAGGTGTGCACCACCACCACCTGGCAAGACCTTGTTTCTAAAGACATATTTTTTCTTATATCATTTACAGAGGAAATTGCAAAATTTTTCCTAAAGTATTACACCAACCACTCATTATATTAGTAATTTCTGTGATTATACCTATTTAGACATGGTGTGTGTGTGTGTGTGTGTGTGTGTGTGTGTGTGTGTGTGTGTGAAAAAGAGAGAGAGAGACTTATATAACTTCTGAATAAATAAAAAATCCACACATTTTGTGAAAAGTTCTATTGTAGTAGTTTCTCACTAAGATCTGCTAAGTAGCATGTACTTCCTTGAAGTATTGTTCAGTTCTTTAATATTTTAAATGAAAGCTTGGGAAGCCCAGGCTCATCCATGGTATCAGGACACCTTTTTGGTGTTTTGAGGTAGGGTTTCCCTGTTAACCCTGTCTGTCCTGGAACTTGCTCTGTAGACCAGGCTGGCCTTGAACTCCCAAAGATCTGCCTGTCTCCACCTCCAGAGTGCTGAGTTTAAATTCGAATGCCACCTGCCTGGCTCAGAACACTTTTTGAATCAGCGTGCCAGGCAGATAATTGTCAGTTCAGTGCCTGCTGTTCTACAGTTTGTTGCCTAAGGTGTTGGAATTATGGCTGTGAGGTGATGGCAGTGTTCATCTCTTCAAAGTGTCTCTCACCTAGGGTGCTTCAAAAAAGGTCAAGCAGTTCTCAGTAGTCCTCCTTGTCCGCTATGTTCAGCAAGTCCGGTTTTATCCCATGCTTTTTCAGACCCAGGCCAGCTGGCCTTAGTGGGTTCCCTATAGAACATCCCCATTGTCTCAGTGTGTGGGTGCACCCCTCGCGGTCCTGAGTTCCTTGCTCGTGCTCTCTCTCCTTCTGCTCCTGATTTGTACCTTGAGATTTCAGTCCGGTGCTCCAATGTGGGTCTCTGTCTCTGTCTCCTTTCATCGCCTGATGAAGGTTAATATTCAGGAGGATGCCTATATGTTTGTCTTTGGATTCACCTTGATTGCTCTTCAAGCTGATGAGGGAGGGGGACTTGATCGGGGGGGAGGGGGAGGGAAATGGGAGGTGGTGGCGAGGAGGAGGCAGAAATCTTTAATAAATAAATAAAATAAATAAACTTTTTTGTTTTTGAATTTGTTAATGGATTTAAAGAAGCTGCTACCCTGTAGGGAAGTAAGAAGATGACCTGGAAATCAGAAAGGAGATCTCTTACTACTAAAAAACAACAAAAAACAAAACAAAACAAAAAGAACCAGAAAGCATTCAAATTGAAAAGAAAAGCTAAAACTGGTGGCAGCAGATGCAGAGACCCACAGCCAAACACTAGGTGGAGACAGAGGAACCCCAACAGTAGGGAGAGGAAGAATTGCAGGAGCCAGAGGGGTCAAGGACATCATAAGAAAATGGCCCACAGAATCAACTAAGCAGGGCTCATAGAGACTGAAGTGACAAACACGGACCCTGTATGGGTCTGAGCTAGGTCCTCTGTGTATACCTTATCGTTGTGCAGCTTGGTGTCCATGTGCAACTCCTAACAGTGGAGGGGGTGGGTCTCTGACACTTGCCTGAGCTTGGGACCCTTTTCCTCCTACTGGGTTGCCTCATCCAGCCTTGATATGAGGGTTTGTGCCCAGTCTTATTGTATCTTTGTAAGGCCTTTTTTGTGTATATCCCTGGAAAGCCTACTCCCTTTTATTGAAGGGAAACGAAGGAGGAGGAGTAGATCCAGGGGAGACGGGAGGTATAGGAAGAGACTGGGAGGAGTGGAGGGAGGGAAAACTGGTTGGGATGCAATGTATGAAAGAAAGAAGGAAAGTTCAAAAAAGAAAAAAAAGCTATCTGAGAAAAACATTTACAGTAGTTTAGACAAAAATTTATTTCCATAATATGCAAAGGACTCTTGATCAATCAGCAATGAATACCTAAGTACAAGTAGGGAATTAGGCAGAGGACATGAACGAGAACTGAAGAGCTGAATGGAAACCATTTTAGTACAGGCACAGCTCAGCGCAGTGTCGGCAAGGGTATGGGAAAGCAGCACACTGATGGGTTATTTCTGGGAACATGAAGTGGCAGCCTTTTTTTTTTGAACCTGTTTATTTGCTGAATATTTTTTAGGCATTCACAAAAATATATAAAAACACTGTGGTTCTTTCCCACAGCTTCACTTAATCTTAACACCTTACATGCAGTAGTATAATCATCAACACTGTTAGAGCGGGTATGCACTACCAAATCACAAAGTAGCATTTCTGCTAATCTTTTTCAGCTTTAGTTTACGGCCTGGGGTCATGTCACCTTGTTCTACCTCTTATTCTCCTGTTACTATAACGCCGGTGGTGGCGCACGCCTTTAATCCCAGCAGAGGCAGGCGGATCTCTGTGAGTTCGAGACCAGCCTGGTCTACAAGAGCTAGTTCCAGGACAGGCTCCAAAACCACAGAGAAACCCTGTCTCGAAAAACCACAAAAAAAAAATTCTCTATGCTAGGACCTAGCTCCTCACGCTTGGAGGCCAAGTGCTGCACCACTGAGCTATATCCCCAGTTTCCCAGCGCTGATGGTTTGTAGATGAGATTCTTCAGTTTCCTCGTGGGATGTCCTTAGTTTGGACTTCTCTGATGTTTTATCCATGACATCTTGAAGCTATTAAATTTGGGCAGCATTGCCTTGGGAACACTGTGCTCTTGACGATGCGTCATACCAGGGGACACATGATGATAAGTCCCACTGCTCTCATGCTAAACTTCTTCATTTGGTTTAAGTTGTGCAACTAACTGTAAGTTGCTGTTTTTCCTTTCTCAGAACACTGCGGGAATGAAATTATGTATCAGGCCAGGACTTGTGGGATGTTGCTAGTTCCTGTAACTAGTGAAGGTAACTGTGATTAGTTAGGGGCGTGTCAACTGGGGTTCTCTGGAGTCAGATTTTTATTTTTATTCTTCTGTTTGTTTGAGGCAGAGTCTCACTATGGAGCCCTGGCTGACCTGGAACTTGCCATGTAGATAAGGCTTCTCTTGAACTCACAGAGACCCACCCATCTCAGCTTCCCTAAGGTGTATGCCACCATGCCTGGCTTTTGTTTTTATATTTATAATAAATATCAATGTTCACACTCTATTTTATCAATACATATTTGAGTGGATACTTTTGAGATCCTGAATTCCAATTTCAACTTCCCAATTTTTCCTGTTGGTGCTGGCATTCATCAGTTGGTAGGTATGAGCAGGGCCCGTGGAGTCCAGAAGAGGGCATTGTTAGATCCCCTGCAACTGGAGTCAGGGGCAGTTGTAAACTGCCCAGTGTGGGTGCTGGGAACTGAACTCAGGGCCTCTGCAAGAGCAATAAGAGCTTTTAGTCACCACTGGACTGTCTCTCCAGCTCCCAATTATACATTTATTTTATGGAAAATTTGGAAGATACTAAATTTTCCTGGAAATACAAAAGCATACAAATATCCAAACTGCTAGATTTCATATTTGGCATAAATAGTGCACATATGTAAAACTCAAACATGCGTGTATAATAGAACCATAATTGGTTTGGAGATCAATATTTTTAAAGTTTTAAGCTGTGTTCCAAGACAAATAGAGGATTATCTGATAAGATAAAACACCATTATTGCTTAGGAAATTGTTTTGAATTGGCCTCGCTGGAGTTTACTTTGAGGTTTGAATACAATGTGCTGATTTCCTTGCTGTTTTTCCATTCAACTCTGAAACATCCTATTTTCAACTTAACATTGATGCCTGAGACATTAATTACAGGAGAGCAACTCATGCCTGGAACCATTTCAACAGATGCTATCACAAGTTTAGTATTTACTTGACTTTTAAAAGAATGTTTTAAAATGATTGCTTAATAGACTCATTTACTTCCAGAGAGGCCCCAAACCAAACACTGGGATGGTTTGTTTCTGAAGTCTGTTCCCAAATATGGGGTTATCTAAAGGTTAAGAACACTTCCATGTATTTGTAACACTTTGGGATCTCCTTTGGAAAAATTTGTTAACTCTATGGATGTGGTTTTTCACCCTTGTGTTTGGTGAATTAGAATTTCTCAGTTCTGTGTCTTCCATAATTGTCCATCTTCAACACTGTAGTTTTCTACCCCACCAGATTTATTCCGTAGAAGCAAACCATATTATATTCTTTCAGTGTGGGAAAATTTTGCTAAGCTAAGACATTTCAGCTTTCTTATTGTTGTGGTCCTGCT
This sequence comes from Microtus californicus, assembly GCA_028537955.1. Classification (NCBI taxonomy): domain Eukaryota; kingdom Metazoa; phylum Chordata; class Mammalia; order Rodentia; family Cricetidae; genus Microtus; species Microtus californicus. The sequence goes on from JAQJZF010000073.1 coordinate 302,767, forward strand.
GCAGCCTGGGTTCAGGTCCTTAGATGGGGAAGGGGTGTTGGCATGAAGAAATGAATTGTCTGACCACCAGATGAGTTTCACGGAAGTGGCTGGTCGCAAATAGCTTCAGCCGTCTTTATTTATATGTCAAAAGCAAGCATGCTTTTCCATACTAGCAAACAAGTTTTCCCATCCTTCAGTCTTAACCTCCAGCAAAACCAAATATGTTTTCCCCCATTTTGTACATCAAAACAGCTTTAAACCAAAAACAACACTTATCATTTTGCTAGCTTGGCCAAATATTATGCCAGGCTTCTCGTGCATCTTTTTTTTTTTTTTTCAAAACTAAAAGGTGATAAAGTTAGGGCTAGGCACACATTTTCAAGAGTAGCAAACCCGCTCAAAAACAGTTACAGAAATAGGGGCGATCTGCCAGCATTGAATTAGAACAGCTTCTGGGGTCTGTAGTGACAGCCGACATCCCCAGACAAGAAACTCGAGAAACATCAGCTCCCAGAGAGTTTTAGGGGAAGATATTCGAGAAAAACTGGGGTTTCCAGGAATGATCACATCTGTCTCATGCGTGATTGACAAAATGTCACTAAAACTGCCAAGAAAATCATCAATCATAAGAAAAGCATGCAGGTCGCACAGTCCCAACAGTATTCTGCACTGTCCCCAAAGTCCACTGGTTCTTGTCAAGTGAGTCTGTCCCTGTGGGCTTTTGCCTCATCTGGAGCCCCCTTGGAAAAGCATGCATATAGTAGTCTGCAACTAGGCCGCATGGCTCCCAACACATGTAATTTGATTCCTTTTCTCTGCTGGGCAGCCATTATATCCTTCATTTTCCTATTTGGTGCTAGGTGTCGCCCTTAAGCGGGACCAGCAGCCGAGACCTTGAGAAAAGGACAAGAGGCTGCTGCCCCTTTGAGTGAGCCCCACTCGCTTAGCTCACCTGAACTTCTAATGTTACTACTTCACGTCAGGCACTCATCTTAGTAGTTCCGTATTTTTGCCTCCGGTGTCTGGCTTTTCCTGAGCTAAGGTGCTCAGAGATGTGAGCTGTCACCTGGGTTTCTTTGGCGAGGATTCATGTCCCATGTCACAGTACTCATAACTCTTGTCTCTCACTGCAGAATCAAATCGTGGGAGATATACCTGTTCTTCTTAAAAGGGAAAGAAGACATCTGTAAGTATGTGTCCTTCAGGACTTAAAATGTATAATTGTATCCATGTTTTGAGGCTATTAAGGGAGCAATCTTACCAATATCTATAATGTTAAAAAGGCAATATTTGGGAAAGTAAAACGGGAAAACATGTTTACTTTATGTAACGTCTAGAATTTCAACCACATGTAATTCAGTTGTAAAAGGAGAGGACTAGTTAAATCCTTTCTTTGAGTCATGCATGCCCCAAGATGGAGGTCCAGAGTTCCAGTTCTGAGTACCAAGGTGTCCAGGCTATCTTTTGGCAGGCCGAAGAGCTTCCTTGTCTGTAAACGGGGCTGAATAGCAAACACACAGCCACTGATGCACTGTAGCAGTGAACGCTCATCTCAGAGATGGAAGCTTATTATTGTACCTTAGTGGCTCTTTCTCAAGCTGACGTTTCTGAGCGGATGCGCACAAACTTAACTAGCAGCATTGCCCTTCACTAAGGTGCTTATTTCCGGACGTGATGCAACAGAGCCCTTGAAGTCATCATGTCTGAGACTTAGAACTGGAAAATCACCCAGATCAGTGGTTCCCAAATGGGATTTGTAGGCCAGTGCCAGCTAGTGGAGAGGTTTTTACTAGGCCACTCTGGAGCATGGCTAAAAGGAGCAGTAGGCTTGCATTCTCTTTTTAAGGCTAGCTATTTTCAATGTAAAGGCTATGCTGGTCTCAATTGGGAGAGGTAAGCATGCACTTCATTGTATAAAACGACAGGGACTGTAAATGCTAGGGGCATTTTTAACACCCATACCTCACAACAAAATAGCTCTATGTGGTTATGCTTATCCTTAAAAACCAAGCCTGTCTTTGATGTGTTGAAATGTGAATCTAACTTTCTAATTTTACAGATGAGAAGTGACAGGCTCATTTGTTTCAAACCTGACAGCTCAGCGACTCTGACGCTGCCTCTCTCGTATTTCTGGTCTTCTACGCATTGATTTCAGTGTACTAAGTTACGACTTTGAAACAGAAGATAAGAGTAGCTCTTCCGTGCTAATGACTACTTTCCGAGCATGAGAAATTCAAAAGACTTAATGCTCTTACATGCCTAAATTGGTGGCCTCTCGTTGGTTCACATTAGGAGAATCTTAAACGTGACCACGGATGAGGCCAGAATTAGCTATCTGGGAATTCAGGTCCCTCAGGCTCTGCGCTACTGCATAATTGACAAACTAGGAGGCTGATCAGTCTGCTCAGCTTTCCCTTTGGAAAATAGGCTGCTGCCATTGGGAGCAGTGTATCAAACCTTTGGCACTACCTTGTTCTTGCATGTACACTGACATGCACAGGTACACACTTACAGCAGCTGGCCTTGGCCAACCCAAGTGGAGTCCATCTAGGCTCCGACAGAAAACACGCTCTAGCAATTGGCAGCTATGTTCAGGAGCTTTCAGATCGTGCCCTGTGGCGCTTTGGAGGCTCTCCATCAATTGTCATAACTTTGCTCCAGCTATCTCAGAATAGATTTCAAAACAAAACTAATTTCCTTATTGCCTTTGCTTCCCTCACCTCGGTGAAACATGGGCCAGATAAGCAATATGAATGTAAGAAGACAGAGCAGAGTGGAATATATTCCTGACCTTAGCATGGAGATGCTAACATTAAGAATACTTCTCCATGATTTTTTTTAATATTTGGCTTTGTATGATTTTGTTGTTCAATGAAGAATTTATTATTTTTTGAATGTCAGAAGCCCCTCTTGGTGAATTGTTAAGGTAAACGTGGCATTGGGGAATTTCTCCTATGTGCCCCTTTCCCCTTTACTCTCGCTGATTGGCCATGACATTCTAACAGGTTTATTAGTGTTGGAGTTTTTGTGCTTTTTAAAAGATCTCTTTATTATGAATACCATGGCCTGTCTGCCTGTATGCCTGCAGGCCAAGAAGGGGGCGCCAGATCTCAGTACAAATTATTGTGAGTCACCTTGTGGTTGTGGGAACTGAACTCAGGACCTCAGGAAGAGCAGTCAGTGCTCTTAACCACTGAGCCATCTCTTCAGCCACCCCCCTTCTTTTTTAGACAGGGTTTCTCTGTGTATTCCTGGAACTCACTCTGTAGTCCAGATTAGCTTTGAACTCACAGAGATCTGCCTACCTCTGCTTCTCACTGTGATCAAAGGCGTGTACCACCACTGCCCAGTAAATTTTTTTTCTTAGTCTTATTCATAAGATCTATGTAACACTAAAGATTGAAGTGTTCTTTAAAAAAAACAACCAAGAACAGTGTGATAGAAATAGACATCAGGATGGTTAGGCAGCTAGACTGAAGAGACTTTTACTTGGCCTCTTTATAAGAAATGGTTTAAGACTTCGTTGCATAATTTTTAGCAGTATAAAGTACTGGGAAACACCATTGGCTAAGAACCAGCCTATTAAACTGCCTCAACCTCTATCAAGTAGGGCAGGTGGTGTGGTGTGTGTGTGTGTGTGTGTGTGTTTTAAATACTTAGTTGCAAAATTCTGCCTGTAACACAAAGGCATTCCTGTGGAAAATGTTATTGGTTACAGGGATTCTTTTAACCTAATTCAATTGTTGACAACTATCCTTCAGTTGTGAAACTTCCTTATAATAGGTAAGGTAACAGGAGATAGATGCATAGCTTACAGACAGACTGTGCAGTTTTTATTTAATAAAAACATAGTCACTGTAACAGCTTTAAAGGTCAGTTCTGTAGCTGTGCTATTTTGGTTAACATATGTTAAAATTAAAACTAATATGTTCCAACCGAGGAAGCACTCCTGGTGAACCAAAGGTCTATGGACAGAAAGTCTACCCAGCAGGTCATTTTTTGGGCGACAAGGCTTTGTGTACAGGAGCCTGTAGAAGTTACTCCTGTGCTGCCTTTCTAGGACCTTGACATCGTCTTTGTGCTGCCTGCTTCGCTTTTAGAGCCTCAAACCTTTCATCGTTCTTTCCAAATACTTAAACTCCCGGGAAGCTTTTCTCTTTTCACAGTGTTTAATGAACTTGAATTGTAATATCATGCTGTACCAGTAGGTGGTGCCACCTGCTAATAGATTTTTTTTCCAAGTTCCTTAAAACTTTGGATTAAATTATATACAATTACTAACTGCAAGAATACATATTTAAAAATCAATTGTGTCTCTTATCACTTAGAATGAGTACTAGACATCCGGTTTTATGCAGTATAGATGTGAAGTGTGTAGGCAGTAACATTGGCTCCTAAGTCTCCATATTTCAACATACAGAGATAGGATCCCAATTATACTAAACTGTGACCTAGATAAGCCATCTGATGCATGCTGGGGAACCTCTTAAGGCATTATGGGAGGGAGGGAGCTCTTTCTAGAGCATGAACGAGTGTCTTCACCATGGCTGCTGGGGTGCTTGCTTTGCTGGGAAAAGCTGGGAAGAGACTGGCAGGATGGCGACTTCAGGAGTTAAAGCTTTTCCAGGTGATGAAATAGACAGGTTTGGCTAATCTCAAGAGAGACACACTCAATGATCCGTTGTACTCATGAAATGCTTTAAAGCAAAACGATAACTAGTTAAATGTACATGTTGGTGGAGGGGAGTGTGTGTGAGCATGTGTGTGCTTGTGAATACGCACAGATACACATGTGCAAGTACACACACACATACACACACGCTTGTACATTCTCCAAGTTTTTAATTTTGCCGAGTTTTAAGTTTGATTATACGAATTATTTGGTATTGATTAAAATGACCGTTGTTTTAAGTCTTATAATTTGTGTTTGAGTCTGACCAGGGGAGCCTGATCTATATATTCCATGGAAAGATTTGGTGTTAGCTAATTGCAGCTCATTTATTGTCTTAAAATGTTAGCATTTTGTATGTTTCAAAGTTAAGCTGTAATGTATCTCCTTAAAGGTTGATCTTGTTTACCAAGTGTAGGCATCCATTTTGTATGTGACCATTCTCATGTTTTAAATTCAGAATAGCTATAAGAGTATGTGAAATAATTTTTTATAAAGCACTCCACCCTTTTATAAAATCCTTGATGATGCAACATCTATTTAGAAATATGATCTTTTAAAGTATAGCAGGTATTCTTATCTGTTTAATCTGTTGAAATTTTATAATTTTATGATTTAATGTTTGGTAGCTAGGACTGCGGGCAAATTATCTTTAGTTGATGTTTAATTTATTCATAAATAGTATGTGACTTGAAAATTTGACTAAAATAATATTTGTATAGTTGATTGTTGATTTTCAAATTGATTTTCTAAGCATTTTCATAAAATCTTGGTGCAGTGTTTCTCAACCTTCCTAGTGTTGCGACCCTTTAATACAGCCCCTCATGTTGTGGTGACCTCCAAACAGAATTATTTTCGTTGCTGCTTCATAACTGTAATATTGCTACTGTTGATGAATTGTAATGTAAATATCTGGTCTGCCACTGCTATGGGGTCGCAACTCCCAGGTTGAGAACCACTCTCTTAGCGTGAACAATATACGGTGCTGGTTTGTTATGGTGGTGGCAGATGCATTGATCTTTGCTTCGTTTTGTTCATTTCTAAAACTTTAGTAAAAAGGATCTTGGCATTAATCATCTTAAACTGGTATTGCATCACACGCTTCTGGTGGAGAAATTTCTTTTAAATTCAGACTTTACACAGTATGTAATGTTTACTTTGGGCCCTAGAGCTGGATGTATCGCTAATGCTTTTTGTGTTTAACCTGTCTCAGGGTGTTTGAAGTAACTGGAATGAAATACTTACCAAATCTGACTTCAGAACAAAAGTAAACCAGTTATATCTGATTCTTCACTACACCTTTTAGGATTTTCTAGACATCTGAAGGGCCTTTGGCCTTGCCCAGTGCTTTTGGAGGAAGGACAAATCAGTGCTCTCAAATCGTTGCCAGTATTTCTTCTTGTATGAGGCCTGCCACTCTCACCTACTTCGAGTTCCAGTCTGAGCAGATGGTAGAGATATGGACTTGCAAGTGAATAACTTGAGTCTACTCTCCTTAACTGTGCTAACTTTGGCTAACTGTACCATCCCCGAGTTTCCTCTAGCTGTAAAGATACCACCTTAAATTTTCCTGACTAATCCAATGACCATGTCTAAGACTTTCCCACAGTAAATATGTATGAAAATGCTCCCCACCTGGACTAGCAGAGGTCTGAAGCCACAATAAACTCTTCCCATGGGTGGATCCTATTCTGAAACAGAAGTCCATCACCTGGCTTCAAGGACACACAACTCAGTTTGGACCCTGTTAACACAGGGTGCAGTGTGGTCTTCATACAGGAAATGGCAGCATACCTTCCTGTTCTTATAACAGCAGTCAGTCTTTGCGCTCTGTGATGGAGAGTCTTTCCAGTTTTATGTTTTCATTAAACAATCAATAACTTTTCCAAGTTCATTTTAGTTACCAAAGATTTTAAGAGCATTGTGTTTTCCAGAACTTTGACACAATATTATCTTAACGTATAGCTGAAGTTAAGTATATTCAGGTTATTTTGTTTGTAATTTCAGTTTCTAATCCACACCACTTCCGTGTATGTTTTTGTTCAATACATGTATTGAACAGCTCTTGTGGTTGGCGAGGTTTCAGCAGCAAACTGCCTCTTCATGGAGTTTCTATTCTAATAGAGATGTAGACAGTAAGCATGAAAAATAGGACCCAGTGGTTTATTAGTGGAAGGTGGTGAGGAGAAACATCAAGTGAGAAAGGGAGTGTTTAAATTGGGTGACTAGGGAAGGTCTAACTGGGAAGGTGATATTACTTGATTAAATATAGAAAGTAGGCAAAAAAAAAAACAACGTACGTGGGTATCTTAGGAGAATAATTCAGGCAGAAAGAATAATGCAGGCAAGCCCTGAGTCCCAACCTAGTATAGCCCAAACAGTAATGAACACCCGGGACTGGAGCAGTGTGCTAGGGGCGGGCGCAGTAGGGGCGAACTCAGAAATACACAGGGAATACACTAAAAGAGGCAGGCTGGCTAAGATGCAGCTGTAGAGAACACAGGGACTCTGCTTTGAGCCTGCTGAAATTTTGGCACTTAAATGACTTACCATTGAGGACACTGTTGATTATTCAAATTGGAAGTTTCAGGGGACTTCGGGCTTATTTGGGAATCATTACCATATGTGATATTTCACTCTGTGAGAGGAAATGAGATCGGCACAGGTATGAGCGTAGCTAGAGAAGCAATTAGGATTGACCACTGTACTATCTAGGGATCAGGGAAGCAAGGGAGAAGTAAGGAAGGCTTGGCAATGCCAACAAATAGGAAGAAAGTGATATCTGCTGTCTTGGGGAGTGAATGGAAGAGATTACAGGCAAGAAAGGAAACTGCTGTGTTAAAGGGTGGCCGTGAAGGAAGATGACTATGAGGCTTTAACTGTCCTCTGGGTCAAATGGTGTGGAGGTTATTGGCGACACTGGTCAGAGAGAGCACCTTAGATGTGTTGTGGGGGACAAAGACCCGAGTATAGTGGGTACCAGAGAAAACAGACGTGGAAACGGGGTGATGGAGTACACAGACAGCTCTTTTTTAGAATTTCCTTCTTTCATTCATCCTTCCTTTCTTCCTCCCTCCCTCGCTCCCTCCCTCCCTCCCTTCCTTCCTTCCTTTCTTCCTTTCTCTCTCTCTCTCTCCTCTCTCTCTCTCTTTTTTTGGCTTTTCGAGACAGGGTTTCGCTGTGTAGCCCAGGTTGTCCTGGAACTTGCTGTGTAGACCAGGCTGGCCTCGAATTCACTGAGATCCACCTGCCTCTGCCTCCCAAGTGCTGGGATTAAAGGCGTGCGCCACCACTGCCGGCTTTTTGCTTCTTTTTTTAAAGATTTCTAAAGAGAAGAAATGGGGTATAGCTGAGAATTAGGTATTTAAAAAAAAGGATTGTTTTCAAGATGAAATAAATGCTAGGCTGTTAGAAGAATGCCAATGGGAATGATTAGTAGAGCAGCAGATTGACTTGTAGACAGGCATGATGTCCCGATAAAGGGATGGCAACATTGGCATTTCTTCCAGTCTAGAAGAGAGCTGAGCTTATGCCATAGATACATGGAAGTGAGTTCATTGTTAATGATTCAGGACAGCAACTGAGAATAGGAATGTAGAGGAGTAAATGGAGATCTGAAGACAAGGCAGCAAATTGAGAAGCCTAACGCAGGGGTTTCTGTGTATCTTCAAGTGAAGCATTCAGCACAATAGTGTGTTCCTGCGAATTAAGCCGCCTGGGTTCTTGAAGTGTTTTGAGGAATTCCATTAAATTATATATCTCTATATCTATCTATCTATCTATCTATCTATCTATCTATCTATCTATCTATCTATCTATCTATATCTATCTCTATCTATCTATCTATCTATCTATCTATCTATCTATCTATCTATCTATCTATCTATCTATATCTTCATGAATCTGTGATGAGTAGCGTTCATTGGGTTTTCAAAGGATTAATTTCTTTTAGAAAAGTAAGGCCCATTGATTTAGTCTGATCACAAAAGATTGCTCAAGTTTACATAATCAGGGATTGGCAAAGGCACATACTGAAACCCAGTGATCAAATTTCTTGTTCATTTCACCATACTGAGGTTCAGCTTGCATCTAGCCATCACCAATCCCTTGTGGACTCTTGGCCATTTTGTGTTCTACTGAACTCTCCTCCAATCAGTTGTTGTGCTGCGCAATGTAGTCTAGTTGAGGATCACATCAGTGCCTTAGGAGTGAGGTTCCGGGGACTTCTAAGATCATAGGACGTTCAAAACCTCTCCTTCACCTAGAATAATTCCAGGGCGGTACATGGGCAGTCCACATGAGTTGCTATTTAAAGAAATTGTTTAGCTGCTCTCCCTGCTCCCACACCCCATCCCAATTTGAACAATACTAGATCTATCTTATACGCTGACTGCATATATGAGTATGTTAACTTACAGGGCTAGGACTTAACACTATTTCAGACCTATGCTTCTCCCAGGCAGTTGGTACAGTTTTGAGCACAGTATAGTCACTAAGAAAGAACTCTATAATTGTATTCTTCCCATTTGGGGAAGATGGTGATCAGCATTATGTCTCAGAAATTTACCTTAATAAAGAAGAAAGGATATCTCTTGGGTCTTCTTCGCAGCCTCATGCACAGATGAGAGCATGAACATAGTATTGCTTGCCTGATTTAGAGAAGAGTATAGAGTACTCTTATGACTTAACACAGAAAAAAATGAAATTCAGAAGTTCTTGCACTTAAAAAAAATGTTTATGTCAATAATGACAAAACTTGAAAATGCCAGCATTTCATGCCAGTTGCTTCATATTTCCATATCAAATCAGTTATATAAACTAATAAAGGTCTGAATATTTAAATTAATTGTGCTACCAACTTGCTAATATTCTTTTGTTTTTTTTCTATTCTCTGCCTGGTTCGTTGTCTTTACCTACAGGTGTACTTTATTGTCGGCTTCCAAATATTACTAACTTTTATCTGTATCACTAAAATTGAACTACCTTGGCTATACTGCTACTCTTGCTACTGCTTCCATTATTGCCTTCTCCAGAAACCTAAGGCTTTCAGAAGCCAAAGAATAACAACAAATAGGCGCCATATTAGAAGCCTTTCCACTATGAAACTTAAGCTAAATGTGCTCACCATTATATTGCTGCCTGTCCACTTGTTAATAACAATATACAGTGCCCTTATATTTATTCCATGGTATTTTCTTACCAATGCCAAGAAGAAAAACGCTATGGCAAAGAGAATAAAAGCTAAGCCCACTTCAGACAAACCTGGAAGTCCATATCGCTCTGTCACGCACTTCGACTCACTAGCTGTCATAGACATCCCTGGAGCAGATACTCTGGATAAATTATTTGACCATGCCGTAGCCAAGTTTGGAAAGAAGGACAGCCTTGGGACCAGGGAAATCCTTAGTGAAGAAAACGAAATGCAGCCCAATGGAAAGGTTTTTAAGAAGGTAAAGCATTTGTGTCTTCTTTATTTGTTTTAATGACGGGTACAGGCCTTTTAGGATTCTTGTCATAAACCAAGTGCACTTTAAGAATGCTGGCCCTGTAGCACAGGCCTTGCTAATGAACTCTCAGCCTTATAGTTTCTGAGTATTAACATAATGGGATTTTTCAGAGTTCCATGTTTTAAATAATATTGCGATTGCTTGCTTGAATAAATACTCTGATAGCGGAAAATGTCTTACTTTTAACAGTTAATTCTCGGGAATTATAAATGGATAAACTATCTGGAAGTGAACCGCAGAGTGAATAACTTTGGAAGTGGACTCACTGCACTGGGACTGAAGCCCAAGAACACCATTGCCATTTTCTGTGAGACCAGGGCCGAGTGGATGATTGCAGCACAGACCTGCTTCAAGTACAACTTTCCCCGTGAGTGCCTTGTGCCTTTGACGGGGGTGGGAGGAGCGTTGCTTACATGGGATGTCTGTTCTGAGATGCTTCTGTGTTCAAAGTGGGCTGATAATATAACTCATTGGTAAAGCATTTTTATAGCATACTTGAGATCCTGGATTTGTTCCTCAGCACTGAAAAAAGAACAATTACACAACACACACACACACACACACACACACGCACGCACACAATTGAAACAAAGAAGTGGTCCTTAGCTAATTTTCTGTGTGATTGTGTCCAGAAAAACATGACTAGGGGCTAAGAAGATGGTTTGGTAGATAAAACACTTGCTGTACAAGCGTGAGGATCCGAGTTCAAATCCCTAAAACCAACATAAAGCTGACTGTGGTAGCATAAGTCTGCACTCTTAGCTTTCCTAAGGCAAGATGAGAAGCAGAGACATGAGAACCCTTGGAAGCTCATGGGCCCACTAGCCTGTATGCACAGCAGAACAACAGCAATAAGAGACCCTGTCTCAGAGTGGGAAGTGAAGACCACCACCCAACATTGTCCTTGGATTTGCACACACAAACATACCACGGGCAAATATGTGCCCATACACACACATGCACACATGCATATACACTTAGTACACACACAGAATAGATAAATTAAAATTAAACTAATTGCTCCTCTTAAGGATATCAACTTCTAAGAGTTAGTTTGGGAACTGAGACCTAACTATGTATAATTCAGAATTTCATTTTTAAATTAGAAATGAATGATAACTAGAGACTGTACAGCAAAAGTGATTGCTTGCAAATATGTAGTTCGTTTTTGCACTTTGAACCCTCTTCTTTGACTTCCTTCATTTTACATACAAAGTCGTTCGCCAGCTAGAACTGGCATCAGAGAGAGAAATGGAGTAAAACTGGGTCATGTTTCGTGTAAATGGAACATTCTCCCACAGCAGTTTCTGGTTGATAGGCATTTGTTTTTGCCATTGTACAAGCAATACATTTGTTTCAAGATTTTTAGTTTTAATTTTGGTGTCTGAGTATATGCCTACATTTTATGTAATTGCACTGTGTGCGTGCTTGATGCCCGAAGGCCTAGAAGTGGAATTGCTTATGGGTGTAAGCTGTGGATGTTGTGAACTGAACCTTTGTTTGCTGTAAGAGCAGCAAGTCTCTTAGCCACTGAGCCTCTACAACCTCAGGGACTAAGTTTTAAAAATTGAGTTCATAGACATGCCTGTTGTACCCTAAGTATTTGGATCTTTCAGGAAATAGAGTCCTGAAGGTTAAGTGTAGGAATCAACTTCCATTTCAAACAAAGGTAGATGCTACAAAAATGTTCTCATATGTCCTGATCGCTTACCTTCAACAAACAGTAGTGAAAGGTGCCTGCTACAGACTGTATGGGCTATTTCTAGTTACTAGCTGAAAGCCGAATCTCCCTGTCTGTTCTAAGTTCAGTGGATGTTACTCAGTTTTAACTGATTTTGCTGTTAGTTTCTTCTATAGTCTGGTGAGTCCTCTGGAACAGATCTACCAGCCTCACCCAAAGTATGGAGATCACCAGTGGGATTAGAAATTGAACCCACTGGGAAAGCTTTTTGGAAGGAGTAAAGGGCATTGTTTGTGGGTGACCTTCTGACTTGAGATCTTGAAAATTTTCGAAAATTGGCTTATCCATTCTTTTGGGCAATGAGCAGTGAAAGGGAAGTCATTACTGGGCTGACCTCTGACCCGACTTCTCCCAGGGCCTGTTGACTTTAAATATCTCAATTTGATTCCTGGGAATTTGTATGACTAAGTTGGAGGTACCTGGAGACTATGAAATCAAATCACATCATAAAGTACTTTTGTGTCTGTGGTGTTGCTGTCCCTAAGGCCTGGCTTAAATAAATAACATATCAGCCTCAAAGGTGTTAAGTGTACAATTTTCATGTTTACTTTTTATTATGTAGTCGTGACTTTATATGCTACACTTGGCAAAGAGGCTGTAGTTCATGGACTAAATGAATCTGAGGCTTCCTATCTGATTACTAGTGTTGAACTTCTGGAAAGCAAACTGAAGGTGAGTATGAAATTTAATTATTTTAAATTTTAACCAATATATCAAAACATGCTATGTGTATAATATATGTGGTACCATGTGATATTCCAATATATGATCACATTCTGTAATACTCAAAACATCTTAAAACATGTTCCCATGCACATTTTTCATTTTTTATGATGAACACATTGAATATACTTTTGAGCTTTTTGAACTATATGGTACATTATCAGTACGGCCATTTGGCTATGCAGTAACAGCGTATCTTCTTGCTCCATATTCAATTTTAATTTAGTATCTATTAATCAGCTTCTCCATCCTGCCACTCCCCCTGTACTAGGCAGTCTCTACTAACTACTGTTCTACCCTCAACTTCTCTGATAAGGTTTTCTTACGTTCCACATGGATGAGATTATATGCTGCTTACTTTCTGTGTCTGACTTATTTCACTTACACTAATGATCTGTAGCTGCAGCCAAGTGGCTGTAAATGGAAGGCTCTCATTCTGTTTATGTCTGAATAGCTTTCCAGGGTCTATGTGTAACGTGTTCTCTTTATCCATCCAACATTTGATAGACTATACGCACTCCTTGACTATTGTGAATAGTAAGGTATTGAACATGAGAGTATACATGTCATTGACATAGTGGCAGGATTTCTGATAGTAAGATTGTTGTAGTCATACAGTAATTTTATTTTTAAGTTTTGGAGGACCTTCTGTACTGTTTTTTTTTTTAATAATGGCTATGTTAGCGTAGATTTTCATCAACAGTGCAAGGAGTCCCCTTTCTCTACAGACTTACTGGGAGGGCCTTTTGCCCTTTCCGTGATAGTCAGTCTCTTGGGAGAAAGGTGAAATTTCCTGTGGCTTGCATTTCTCTGATGATTAGCGATGCTGAAGATTTTTTCTTGTATGTGCTGTTTATTTGTATGCCTGTTAGTAAGCCGTTGATGTAGCTGTTTTCCATTACTTGCTCTTTGGCTTGTTGCTGATGAGTTTCTGGGTATATACTATGTGTCACATGCAGGGTTTGCCATATTTTGTCCTGCCCTGTAGCCTCTTATCATTCTGATTATTATTTTCTTTACTGTTTAGAAACTTTCAGTTTTACATAATGCCATTTGTATGCTTGTTTGTTTTTTCTATGCTTCTGCGGTTTATCCAAACACTAAACAAAAACAGCAACAATGAAAGAGACCTTTGAACTTCCATGTCCTGAAACCGGTTTTCCAGTCTGAGCCACCTCCCCAGGCCCTGTTGAGCCTCCTGTAGAAGCAGTTATTCTTCACCTTCGTCTTTTGTATTGAAGTCCATTTTATTTATCTCACTTCTTTGTTATTTCTTTTCTTTGGCTATATTTTGGGGTTTGATTCACTGATTTCCCATGTTTTTGAGACTTGACAATGGTTTGTTGCACTTTCTCCTTTTTTAATGTAGAATTTGATTTACTATAAACCTCAATTTTGATACTATTTTTTGTAGCCTGTATGTTTTAATATTTTATATCATCATTTTCATTTGTTTCAAGAAAATTTTAAATTTCGTTTTTTATTTTTTCCATTATTAAAGTTATTTAATGTTTGTATTTGTGTAGTTTATAAGACTTATTCATTATTGTACTGTGGTCAGAATAGATACTTGACATACTTTTCACTTTAAAAGTTCATTGGAGCTTGTTTTGTGTCCTGTCCAATTATTTGCCATGGATTATGTTCCCTGCATTGGTAAGTGGGGACATGGTGTAGGGAGTATGGGAGATATGGGGAGGATAACTACAAAAACACATTTTGTTCAAAGTATCATGCTATGAAACACATTATATAGTGATTTAAAAGTGAAAAATTGTTTTAAGAAGAAAATGTTTATTGAGCAGCTGTTGGAAGTTTTGTAGGTGCCTATTAGGTTTATTTGTTCTAGATTTTGTTGTTATTGACTTTCTGTATGGATAATTTGTCCATTGCTCAAAGTGGGTTTTAGGCTGTCGCTATATTGAAATCAGTCATTCTCTTTCTGAATACTTGTTCTATGCATTTGGTGCATATATATTTAGGATTGTTTTCCACTTGCACAATTGATCGCTTAATTTTTTTCTTCATTCGTTTGGGGGGAGGCACATACCACCATGTACATGCCTAAGTTAGAGAACAATTTGAGGGAGTTGCTTCTTTCTACTCTGTAGGATCTAACGCAGGGCATCAGGCTTGGAGGCAAGCACCTTTACCCATCAAGTCATATTTGCCAACCTTGATTCCTTTATCGTCATTTAATGAATGGCCTTCCTTGTTTCTTTTTACTGATTTTGATTTAAAGTCTATTTTATCTAATATATAGTATATGCATGTCCTTTGAACTGTGAGTTTCTTGTATGCACCATATATTTAGGTAATTATTTATTTATTTATTTATTTATTTATTTATTTATTTATTTATTTATTGAGACAGGGTTTCAAGATAACTTTGGCTATCTTGGAACTAGCTCTGTAAACCAGGCTGACTCACAGAAATCCACCTGTTTCTGCTTCCTGAGTGCTCAGATTAAAGGTGTGCGCCACCACTGGCCAGCTAGGTAATCTTAATCCATTCAGTTATTCTGTCTTTTGACTTTAATCCATATGCATTCCAGTTAGCTATCAGAAGGTAGGGCTTTGCTACAACCACTCTGTGGGTCATTTTCTAGTTCTGTTAAGGTCTTATCTCCCTCCCTTAAAATCCTGTGTGTGGTTAAGTGGTTTACTGTAATGACATATTTTGGACCCTTACTTTTTATTTTTGTTTGCCTATCATTGGTTTTTGCTTTGTGGTTACCATGGAGCTTACAAAAGTATATTTTGTGACAAGCTACATTAAGATGTTAAGAGATAGGCATATGATCAGAATGATAAGAAACAAAAAGAGAAAATATGCTATTAAGAAAAATATACATGTACTCCTTTTCTGCTGCATTTAAAACTTTGTCTTGTCTAGTTTTGTATTTTTTATGTTGCCTGTCCCTTAGTACCTTAATGTAGTTGCTATTATTTTTGAATGTTTTGGTCTTACCACTTTTCATCCTAAAGAGATCGGTGGCTTATTTAACATGATTACAATATTAGAGCATTCTGAATTTGTCTATAATTACCACAGTGAAATTTACTTAGTGAACATTTTCTAGTCCTATCAGTTAATATTAATTCTGATAGCATGCCAAATTGAATAGCTTGGCTTTTATTTCCATTCAACAGGCAGCCTTATTAGAAATCAATTGTGTTAAACATATCATTTATGTGGATAATAAGACTATCAATAAAGCAGAGTACCCTGAAGGATTTGAGATTCACAGCATGCAATCAGTAGAAGAGTTGGGATCCAAGCCAGAAAACTGTAAGTGAATCAGTTAATTTCCTCATATATTCGTGTTTGTTATTTTAGCTGATTAATAAAAGAAGTGCCGTTAGTAAAATGCTTGAAGTAATCAAGATTGTATATGACTGGAATTTTCTTTTCTCCTGAAGAAGGCAATCTTGACTGAATTTCTTGAAGACAGCAAGCAGAGTTTAGGTTAGAGATGAGGCAGGTTTATTTTCTTCAAAAACAATGATTGGAATATGCATTTGTATTATGGAAAAGAAGCCCGGGGGACAAATATTTTAATCTTTTTACTGCTCTGGACAGTAAGCATGCCTGTTACTCACTTTAGAAGAGTATACATCCTTTGAAAAGACAGTCCAGAGCAAGCCAGTGCCTCTTCTGACTTGATGCACAGAAATGTAAGAGATTCGTGGAGATTGATACTGTGAGGTTGGTGCATATTTGACTGGGAAGTTGTGATCAGCAGGGTCTGTTACTGCCAGTTCTGATGATTCACCTGAGCATGACACAAAAGCCCAGAAGATATCCTATCTATCCTCACAGTTTTGAGTCAACATGAATCGCTGGCATCCATATGTATCCAGGATAGATAGGATTCATATATTTTGGGGATACTAGTTTACCTGAGAGTCTTTATCATAATGTGCCATCATACTTGCAGTTAGTATATATAGAGATATTAGATATGTTGTAGTCTGTGATACCTTACCTGAGTAGGTAAAGTATTATTATGAGGACAAATTTTGCATGCTTACTCAGAAATAGACAGATGAGAAATGTCATATTGTGTGCCAGGTCTGAGAAGCACATACTGTGCCAGCAAGTACCAAGTTGCTGGTGTTCAGTCGATCCTCAGATGGGTCTTTGTCCCGGAGCCCACCAATGGCCATGAACATCCTGAAGAAGCAGTCAATATAACCTGTTTAAGTATATAACTTTGACTTTGGTCCTTTCAGTGGTATACCTTGTCGTCACCCCCACCCCAGACAGAGTTTCTTTGTGTAACAAGTCTGAGTTGTCCTGGAACTAGCTCTGTAGACGAGGCTGGCCTCGAACTCAGAGATCTGCCTACCTCTCCCTCCTAAGTGCTGGGATTAAAGGTGCACACTACCATGCCGGGCCCTGAACCATTATTTAGAGCTAAGGAATCTACACAGGATGCTATCCTCTCAAAGCCTTCCCAATTCTGTACATAACTCTGTGAAAAGGCTTGATCAGATGGGACTTAGGTTGAAAATCCTGAAAATAGACCAGATTGAATTTGAAATCTTTCAGTCAACCAGAATTTGATAACCGTTTTTACTGTTTATTAATCCAGGCTAATTTTTGAAATCTGTGTCATTATGTAAAATGAAAATACCTTGTCAAGTAATTTACCTTCTAAAGTGAAGAAAATGTACTTTTTTGTTTGTGTAGCAAGCATTCCTCCAAATAGACCAACTCCTTCAGACATGGCCATTGTCATGTACACCAGTGGTTCTACTGGCCGACCCAAGGGAGTGATGATGCATCATAGCAATCTGATAGCTGGAATGACAGGCCAGTGTGAAAGAATACCTGGACTAGGGTAAGAGGACCACTGACCTTCTTTAGAAATATATACTGAATTCATTTAAGTTATGAATTTAAAATGTCTTTACAACGTGGTTAATCTTGTTTCTCTTACTTTATTGTAGCCCAAAGGACACATACATTGGTTACTTACCTTTGGCTCATGTGCTGGAATTGACAGCGGAGATATCTTGCTTTACCTACGGCTGTAGGATTGGCTATTCTTCTCCACTTACATTATCTGACCAGGTGACAAACTCTGTCTTTGTTCATGCTTTATTTAGTACCAAGGTCCCTGTGGCATTAAACATAGCTTTCCATGGTACTAGCGTTGATTCAGGCCAATATTTTAAAATTACTTTGAAGTAATTACTTTCATCTTTGTATATTAGATTTTACTCTGGAGAACTTATAATGGAAAATAGATTCACTGAACCATTGGTGTACTGTTCAGGACTTTTAACTGGCTCCTGGGAAGAGGTGTACATTTTAGGGTCTAGTTTTCTTCTGAATGTATTCTGGACCAGTGTCGCTAGCCCCATCTTTAAATAGAAATTGATTAAAATTACATGTACAGTTTTTGCTTTCTTGTTTTATTTAGCCCCACATTTCAGGTTCCTCATACCTATGCGACCAATTGCTATCGTGTTTGACAGCACAGATATCAAATATTTGGCCTTTGCAGAACATTCTGTTGGCTAGCATTGTAGCATCTCCAAGGCCCGCCCTCAGCTTTACATTGACCCAGGTTCTGCTTTCTCTACTGTTCATAGCAGAAAGCCCAGCAATAGACAGCACTCACTCATAGTTTAGGCACATTTGAAATCACACACAGAAAACCACTTTAAGAAGAGAAAAACAATTGCATTCTACCAGTAGAACCTATGTGATACTTCTTATGGATTTCATTGCTTCTCGAGAGCTAGTTTTCTTTCTTTTATTAGACTGGTTCATGTATCATTTATAGGAGATTATTATTTTTATCTACTTTTTTTTCAGTGAATGACTTTATTAATCTTCTACCTGTGATTAATCTGAAATTTAAAAACCCAAGTGTTATTTATGCATGAAAGAAATTGTGCACATTGATGTGTGTGTGTGTGTGTGTGTGTGTGTGTGTGTATATATATATATATATATATATATATATATATATATATATATATATATATACACATGCTTGCTGCCACTTGGCCACTGGCATGGTCCTTACTGTGCTACTAACCAGAATATTATCAAATTATTATTTTTTTTTTGATTTTCAAGACAGGGTTTCTCTGTAGTTTTTGGTGCCTGTCCTGGAACTAACTCTTGTAGACCAGGCTGGCCTCGAACTCACAGAGATCCACCTTCCTCTGCCTCCTGAGTGCTGGGATTAAAGGCATGCACCACCACCGCCCTGCCAAATTGTTATTTATGTGTGATGTTAATTGATGTCCATAGTGGTCATTTTGAGTTACATTTTTGCCTACTGCGTAATCAAAGAAAATTAAAAATGCCTTCAAAGTTCCGGGTGTGGTGGCACACACCTTCAGCACAGGAGGCAGAGGCGGCTAGCCTGGACAGCCTTGGCTACACAGAGAAACCCTGTCTTGAAAAACCAAAAAAAGTCTTCAGTTCTGTTTTAGTTATAAGTCTCCTTTAATGGGGCTTTGTAAAAATTCTTAATTCACTAACATGTCCAATTCTATTTTTATCCTGGATCAGTTTCTCTTCTAGGGAAGGCTGTGATGTGCTAGAAACCGAGCCAACAGAGTAAAATAGAAAAATCATGTACTCTTTGCATTTACACTAGATGCTGTAATGAAAGTTTAAATCTTATGTGTAAATTCTGTCCTTGTTATTAATGCTTGAATTAGACCCCCACACACGCAGTTTTGCTAACATCTGTTTACCTAATTGTATTTTCTTTTTCATTAATGTAGTCCAGCAAAATCAAGAAGGGAAGCAAGGGTGATTGTACTGTACTGAAACCCACTCTTATGGCTGCTGTTCCGGTGAGTACAGAAGGGTCAGACAAGTAGAAAAGAGTCACTCACACAAGGTCTTGCTTACACTTCTAATTTTTTTTTTTAAAAGGTAATCCCTTTAGGTATTTGTGTACACTAGCAGAGTAATTTTACTTTGAACTGTTGGCATAGATGATCCTTAAAACCGTAGAAATGACAACAAGGTTGGAATGTATACTGTGAGTGTTTGCTGATGCTTGGAAATTCAAGATGAATTAGAGCAGAGGCACAGTCCTAATATCTTAAAGCAGAAATGTGCTATCTAGATCATTTTGTTTAATCTTGTAACTAAAAGCTAAGGTAGTCCTGCGGCATCACCGAGTACCGAGGCAGCATTTCCAAGGTTCTGGGACAGGTTGGTGATAGAGCTGCATCTAAGGGGCAGGCAGCACCTCTTGCTCACCATACCACATGATACAGTATCTGACCTGTCATCTTCCTGTGGTACTTCCTAAAGAAATCTACTGATTTTCCCAAAGCTCCCAAAAGAGTAATGTTCTATTTGAGATATGTAAAATTCTTTTAAGAGTACTGGCTGCTCTTCCAGAGGTCCTAAATTCAATTTCCAGCAACCACATGGTGGCTGACTATCATCTGTAATGAGATCTGGTGCCCTTTTCTGGCTTGCAGGCATACATGCAAGCAGAACACTGTATACATAATAAATGAACAAATAAATAAAAAAAATATTTTTAGGAAATGGTTAAGACCCCAGCCATATTGTAAGAGAGTCACAAGGTCATAGTAATAAAGAGGAAAGTATCACGATTTGATTCAACACAGGTATTTTTCTGCTATATGAAAATACAGAAATTTATTTGAAATGAATTTTTAATTATGAGAGCTGAATGAATTCTTTCCATATTAAGATTTTTGCACACAATTTTATTAAATTTTTTTGAGAATAATACAGTATATTTTGATCATGCTTTGCTCCACTTCCCCAATTTCTTCCAGATCTACTTCTGTATTATCTCCCTACCTACCCAACCTCGAGTTTTATGATTCATTTTATTGTTGATGATGTTGTTTTGCTTTAAACTATTGAGTCCAGTAGTTGTGCCCAGTTATTCTTGGCAATGGGACCTGTGTAGTTGAATTACCCAGGGTTACACCATTGAAGAAATCTGACTCTCCCTTTTCCAGCAGCAAATGCTTCTTAAACTGCCAGTAGGATTTTCTGCCTTGCCTCCATGATGGGATTTTGTTTGGCTTGATCTTGCATAGATCTTTGACATGTTGCAATCACTGTGGGTTGTTAGATGAAACTGCCCAGACGTGTCTCGATTTCTTAAAGTTACTGCCACTTCTGTCTTCTATAAACTCTCTACCTTCTCTTTTGTGAAGATCGCTGAGCTTGCTCGCACCCCCTCCCCCAAGCATCCACAGTCTGTTTTCTTCAAGCTGACCAATTGAAGATCTGTTAATCACTTTAGGGGTTTGTTTTGTTTTTTTAAAGATTTTAGATCAACTTAATATCTTGAAACAAAGTAAATCTTACACTTTCATTGAGTCTTTTTAAAATTAAATGTTTGTTTTTATTTTAGATTATGTTTGTTTATAGGGTGCGGGATGCTAATATGTGTTATCTTTAGTTTCTTAGATGTAGTGAACAAGTCAGTAAAATTTGTTCTGTAGTGAAGGAAATAGGTATGTCCATTATTCTAGATAGACCTCTGCCTAAGAGGTATCAATGTATCAACAAACCAAGACTGTCTTTACTGATGTTGTTGTAGAAGGAGCTGAGCAGGCCTGCTTTTCGTCCCGCCCGGCTCCCACATGGTTAGCTTTACACCCGAAATAATCACAGAAACTGTATTCTTTTAAACACTGCTTGGCCCATTAGCTCTAGCCTCTTCTTGGCTAATTCTCATATCTTGACTAACCCATTTCTAATAATCTGTGTAGCACCACGAGGTGGTGGCTTACTGGGAAAGATTCAGCATGTCTGACCTGGCGGCTGGCTCCATCGCATCTGACCTCACTTCCCTTCTTCCCAGCATTCTCTTCTGTCTACTTCACCCACCTATGTTCTTACCTATCAGACCAAGCAGTTTCTTTATTAATGAACCAATGAAAGCAACAGATAGACAGATGACCTTCCCACAGCATGTTATAATTTTTTTCAGATTGTTGAATGTTTTGTTTATCTTGCAGGAAATCATGGATAGAATTTATAAGAATGTTATGAGCAAGGTTCAAGAGATGAATTATATTCAGAAAACTCTATTCAAAATAGGATATGATTACAAATTAGAACAAATCAAAAAAGGATATGATGCACCTCTTTGTAATCTGTAAGTACATTTCAAAGACCCTGTAGTTTGAACCTGTATTGTGTTCTGTTTAGTATGGTGTAGTTTGGAATTCAGTTTTTGATAGTTTCCAGTGTGGCTTCAAACTTCTTGACCTAAGTGGAACCTGCCTGAGCTTTCCAAAAAACCTGGCACCATGAGCATGTATCAATGTGCCTATAAAGTTTTGTGTTTTGAAATCTAAAAGTTGACCGAGTAAATGGCAAATTCACTTGGCAAATTCATTTAGTTTGATTACCATCATTATTAAAACCTCAATTTAGTCTATATTCTCAGTCCTACTGTTTATACAAGAATGAATCGACTGTGGACTCTGAATTTGATACTTTGACTAATTTTAATAATGAAAAGTAATTATAAATGGGTCTATTAAAGAAAACTGAGCTCGATAGTGGCGGTGTACACCTTTAATTCCAGCACGCGGGAGGCAGAGGCAGGGGGATCTCTGAGTTTGAGGCCAGCCTAGTCTACAAAAGCTAGTTCCAAGACAGGCTCCAAAGTTACAGAGAAACCCTGTCACGAAAAAAAACAAAAAACAACCCCCCCCCCAAAAACTGGAATATAGTTTTGAATAAAAACATTGAAGTTTAAAAAGTTTGTGTGTATAATGTATCCTTGTATGTACTCACCAAAGCTGTTTTCTGGATTGTTCTACATATTATTTTCTCTTTTATTGTGTTCATAAAATTATAGTGAGTTAATGAACATAGCATTTAAAGTGCAGCAGTGGAATTTTTCATGAGAAGGCTCAGAAGATGGTTGACTGAATGTTTCATAGAAAGCTTCAACCTTTTCCCTTGACATCATTTTCTTTTGTTAGCATGTGTCAGAGTATGATCCCAATACTGCACATGTGGATTTGAGCGATGGGATATTTTTCTGGCTTATGGAGAAGGTGTTACTTGCTGTTGTTGCCTCCCATTATCATATTATTTGGAAATGTCTGTGTTTAGCCCATTTGGAGAACTTTATCACAGTTTCTCGATTAGCTGGGTACCAAGAATAATGTGTGGTGGTGTGACTATCACTTCTTTCCCTTCTTTTCAAGGTTACTCTTCAAAAAGGTGAAGGCCCTGCTGGGAGGGAATGTCCGGATGATGCTGTCTGGTGGGGCCCCTCTGTCTCCACAGACACACCGGTTCATGAATGTCTGCTTCTGCTGCCCCATTGGCCAGGGATATGGACTGACAGAGTCATGCGGTGCTGGCACAGTTACTGAAGGTAAGCATTGATCATGTCCCAGCATCACTGAGACAGCTGAGCTTACTGTAGAATTCCTTTTTTCCTTTTCAAGACAAGCACAATTCCTTTTAAGTAATGCCGGGTTTGTTATAAGCATTAGTTTCATAAATTGCTTAAAGTATCATGTATCTACCCTTGATTTTTAAGCCTCATAATTCTGTCATGTTGGTTTAATTTTCCTTCTGTAAATACTTTTTAAAAATAGTAATTTTGATTCTATCAAAATGTCATATATTAATGCAACAGATTTTTGTCATATCTATACACCACTACATCCCTCCAACTTCCCCTATGGCTCTCCACTCTTTCTCCCCTGCTTTTATTATCGAGAGCCACAAGTCCACTGATTTGTAGGCAACCTAATAAATAGCCAATAGCTCCTTTGCCAAGGGTGGAGGCTCGGGGACCTTTGGAATTTTGACTGGCTTAGTCCTGTGCAGGTCTTGTATAGAAAGCATAGCTGCTGTGAGTTGATATTTACAACAGCCATGTCATGTTCAGAAATGATCATTACACACACATACACACAGCCACTGGCTCTTCCCTGCTTTCTACTCCCTCTGAGATGTCCCCTGCACATCAGATGGAAGAAGATGGTTAGAGTTTGGTGGTTCTCA
Organism: Microtus californicus; assembly: GCA_028537955.1. Lineage (NCBI taxonomy): Eukaryota > Metazoa > Chordata > Mammalia > Rodentia > Cricetidae > Microtus > Microtus californicus. The sequence continues at coordinate 326,403 of JAQJZF010000073.1, forward strand.
ACCTTCCTAATGCTGCAACTCCTTAACACAGTTCCTCATGTTGTGGTGACTCCCAACCATTTTCGTTGCTACCTCATAACTATAATTTTAACTTCTGTTATGAATCATAAAATTATTTTTGGAGGTAGAGGTTTGTTGAAAGTGTCGTGACCCACTGTTAGAGATGATTCCTTCATGACGGAGCTCTCAGAGCTCCTTACACTAGGCACTTAAAGCCATTATGGTTCTGAATTAACCACTACCCACTGCAAGAAGAGGTTCCCTAGCCAAAGTTGAGAGTAGCACCGATCTGTGGGTATGCACTCAAAATAGAAAGTTTAATGATAATCGCCTTGCACAGTTGTGGTCTTGTAATGAAGGGTCCTTCCTACACCCCACTTTTTAACTTTGTCTTCTGTTACCTTCGATTTCCAAAGGCAGGGTGTCTCAGCCTTGAACCTATTCACATTTTTGGACCACATAATTCTTTGTTTTTGCATTCTCTTGTCCACTGAAGGGTGTCAACAGTCACATTGCTAGTAGTAACCTGCTCACCCTGTTGTCAAAATGAAACCTATCTCCAAATATTGCCACCTGTTTCCTTAGCACACAAAAAATCATGCCAGGTTGAGAAACATTTTTTTCTGGTTTGAACCTGTGTGGGTTTGTAATGCCTCGCAGTCTGAATTCATATCTGCATTAGCCCAGTTGATACCAGCTGGTAATGGGAAAAATTTTCTTCAATAGAGTATTATATTCAAGGACAGGCCTCGTGCTCAGGAGTCTAGACAAAATGGACTTTTGTGTGCGTATGTGCACTTTTTTGTGTGTGGGGGGGCATTTCTGCAGCCTAGGAACCTTTTTTGAGTCAGATTACTATCATTTCCTACTGGTTATGTCCAAAATTAATACTCCTTTTCCAAACTGTCAAGTTATTGCTAAATTATTTACCTGTGTCAGTGTTATTACATCTTTAAAATCATTCTCGGAATTAATCAACTTTGAAGTCCTCAAACTGTTTACTGTCTTTAGCTTTCATCAGATCTTCCCATTTGTTCACTAGGTTGGCCTTTCCCACCCTTATTACTTCAGTTGGCTCTGAAATGACAGCCCTTACTCCATCCTCTGCTTTGATTTGGCACATCTACCCCACACACCGCATGGCAGGTCAATTGAATCTAAACACACCTTTACCTAATTTTTAATGTGTATTCCATCTAGCACTCATGCATCTATCTAGCCTGTCTTCTCTCTCTAGGCAAGTCAATCGTCTCTCTCTTGACATAGACTTTGGTTCATAACCTCACTATAATATATTTCTTTTCTTTTGGAATGCCCTTTTTGTTGGCTAGTCATGGCTAGTCATTATTGTCCAACTTTTATAAGGTCTTTTCTGGCTATATCATTTCCCACTGGTCTTTCTGGTACCCAGAGTCTTACAGTGCTTTTTGCAGAAGTCTCCAGATGAAAGCACAGCCAGTGAGCAAAGCAATGCAAGTACTCCCAATGCAGATTAGAGAGTGTGGTCCTAAAAGAGGGAACATACTGGTAGGTTTTAATGTGTGTGTGACTATATCTGAGGTAGATGTATCCATGGGGGTATGGTGAGCATAAGCATTATGGAATGGATTTTTTTTAATTTTGGGGGTTGTAATTTAATTAAACATGACATTTTTTCTTCTCTTTAGCCCCTCCAAATTCTTTTTATCCCCCTCCACAATCTCCTTTGTTTCTTTTCTCCCTATGATTGCCTAGAAAACCCCACAAAATGGGAATGTGAGTTGTCAAAAGTCACAATGTAAATGACATTGTGAATCCAAAGTTTTTTGAGGATCCTTAGGTTTTGCACATTGTGGGAAAATGTCTTGGCTTTGATGCAATGGGAACAGCCTATGCTGTTAAATATCAGGGACATTTAATCGCAAAGGACATTCTCACTATCATGTGACACAGCTGCAGCTTTCCTGGTTCTCTTGTGTTTCTTGGTTTTCTCATATCTAACTCCCTTTTGAGACTACTCAGTGTCCGGTTATTGATTTCATGACTGTCTGTGGGATAAGTTAACTGGTAATTTTCCAACCTGGAGCTATTTGGTAAAGGCTGGAGTCTGGACTTGTCATAGGCTCTTTTTAGTGCTGACATCCTTCTAGCTTCTCAGGTCATTTCTGTCATCACTTGTACATGCAGACGAGGACTTACGTGTTCTCCATACTGTTTCACATACATTTCTCCCTGGGTAGCTTGCTGATGGTCAGGTCTCTGAGGGCTGGGTCTTGTCATCTTTTGTATGTTAGCTCACAATGCTTAATATAGTACTGGATTCATAATAAGCCATCTGTGAAGATGTGATTATTGCTGAGAGTAGTCACAGATTGCCAAGGAAGGGCTAATTAATGCCATGATGATGATGATGTTTGAGAACAAATAAAAAGTTTCTTGACCATTCTGTTTGTGACAAGTATTAGTAAACACATTTAATCTCTCCAGTATGCACTTATATGAAGTTGGTGTTTTTATAGGTGAAGAAATGGAGACTAAGAAATTCATAGCGAGGGGACTGGAGAGATGGCTCAGAGGTTAAGAGCACTGGCTGCTCTTTCAGAGGTCCTGAGTTCAATTCCCAGCAACCACATGGTGACTCACACCCTTCTGTAATAAGATCTGGCACCCTCCTTTGGCGTGCGGGCATACATCGAGGCAGAATGTTGTATATATGTATATTTATTTACTATGGTAAATAAATAAATCTTTATAAAAAAGAAATTCATATCGATAGAGCAAGAATTCTCATCACATTCTGTCTTAGCAGAATCCTACGTAGGTAATGATGGACCTAGTTCTTAACTTGTAGCAGAATTTTTTTTAAAATGTAATCATCAGAAGTACAACCCAGAAAAGCAAGAATGCACTGAAGAAATGGAAATCCTAACCCTGAAAAATGAAGAGTTGGCACTCCCACATGGCTTCTTCTGTCATCTCTTTAGACTGTTTCTGATGGCTTTGTGTGGACTTCAGAACAATTGTCTACTGATGATTTTGTCGCCTTTTCTCCCACAGTTACTGACTATACTACTGGAAGAGTTGGAGCTCCTCTTATTTGCTGTGAAATTAAGCTGAAAGACTGGCAGGAAGGTAAGAGTGTCCCACAAGCTCGAGTGGCTCTAGATATGCTGGAAATGTCTGCATGCACTCTAGATGTCTGCAGCCTCAGGACTGCCTGCTGCCTGGGATTTTTCTCTGCTCAGTGGGGGACATGTCTAGATTTTAGCCACTGTGTTTTTTTGTGTTTTTTTTTAATTTAGGAAATACTTGATGGCAAGGTGAGGGAAAGAGTCTGATTGGATCTTTCCCTGGCAAGATCCTGACCTTAGCAGATTTCTGTAGTCAAGACTCATCTATGTAGCTATTTGCAGTAAATATTTACACAAATACTTATGGAGGCAGTGCATTTAGAGGAAGCCAGAACCATATACATACTATTGATAATTCTTATTACAGAGAGCTAGAGACAGAAGTAAACCGATTTTTCTATGATGAACATGATAAACTATAATAAATATACATTAATTATAGCAAATTGGCTTATTAAATAGACAGCCTTGCTATGCCAGAAAGAATTGATAATAACTATCAAACAGTGATTGTTTTGCCCCTGTTTAAACCCATAAAATTTCCCTCCACTTCCCATGGCCTCCATTTCTCTCTTGCTTAATGGTATTGCCTTCCTTAGGTACTTGCTGTCCCTTACCTTTCCACTGAAACTTCTCTGAGCATAAAACCTGAGAAGTGTTGATAGCACACATTGATGGTTTACTTACAACAGCTTTAAGTACTGCTCTTGTTTGGGATGGTTTCATTGTATGAGTCCTGTGAACTCTGAGATTTAACTATGTGCTCTGTGTGTCATGGCAGGTTTGGGTACGAGGTTTTTCAGTGGTGATATTGTAGAGTTCTCCAGTGCCTTCAAATTGTTCACCTGTTAGACTCCTGTAACTGACTAAATGTAAGCTAAGAGTCTCCCATAAACACAATATATAATTAAGAATAGCAAAGCTTTAAGAATTAATGAAGGGTTTTTGAGATGAATGACTCAGTGGCTAAGTGCACTTATTTCCAAGCCTGAAGCTGATCCTCGGGACCCACATAGTGGCAGGAAAGAACCAACTATCGCAAGTTTTTCTCCGACTTATGTGCAATGTGGCACGTGAATCTATGTGCAAGAGCACACGGGCGCGCGCACGGGCACACACACACAATTGTAATGAAGAATTTATAAAAGCAGATAAATTTTGCTTTAGGATAATAATTGATTTCTTTAATTTAATTTTTTTTAATTAAAAAAAATTATTTCTAGGTGGTTATACAGTTCATGATAAGCCAAACCCCAGAGGTGAAATCGTGATCGGTGGGCAGAATATCTCCATGGGATATTTTAAAAATGAAGAGAAAACTGCAGAAGATTATTCTGTGGATGAAAATGGACAGAGGTGGTTTTGCACTGGTGATATTGGAGAATTCCATCCTGATGGGTGCTTACAGATTATAGGTCAGTGTATTCTCTTCTCTATGGTATCTTTCATTTTGTGACTTCAGTGAGCCTGAAAGACAATATAGGTCCGTTCACCCACAGGGTCGATGGATTAATTGGTTACAACTTTCTGCAAGTTACTTTACTTATGCCCTCATGCTTGAGCTCTATCTTTACCCCAACCTCACAGGGCAGCTGCTGGTGTTGGATTTACATAAATGTAAACTGTTCAGAGAAGTAGCTGAATCTTTTTAAGTAGTAGTAATAGTGGTAGCAGTCTTTGAGGTGGGAAAAATGGACAGGAAAAGAAATAACTGATTCAGTGGGTAAACCAGGGGGCCAGAGGTTGAGGCGTTGGATGTCCTTTTTTGATCACTTTCTGGGAAAACAAAAATAATTGAAGATTTGTTTTAACTCTGTGAGACTCCGTGGAACCACTTTCTGTGACACACACACACACACACACACACACACACACACACACACACACAATTTTAGGCCTTGCCTCCCCGTTATTGCTCAGTGATCACCATGCATCCATGTTTTCCTGTTTCTTTTGGCTCTAGCTGTCCATGAGAGTTTGAAAATGATCATTTCAATCTTCAGAACCAGTCTATTCTTTTGAAAATGAGTGTTGCTTTGGCATTTTCTTTACTGGACTTACAGAAGTAGACATTTTCATTTAAAATACAACTCCAAAAGTGACTCCAAGCAAATGCTATGTTCACTTTAAACAGGCAAAGGCACTGTCTAGTTATGAGTGCCACTCTGCAGAGCCTATCTTGTCTTCTAGTCCTATGTGCAGTCGGTCATAGTTGTAGTGACTCACTTGCTTTGCTGCTGGACTCACACACAGTATCCGAGCAGAATGTAATTAGAGATTTCCTGGGAAGCTTTGTCTCTAACACTGACTCATTTAAAAAACCGCTAAGCTTTTTTTTCTTGATATTACATTCATAGTTCTTTTTATCCTCATCTATTGGGGAGTAAACCTAGGTTCTTTTTTTTGCTAGAGGAGTACTGTATTATGGATCTACATTCTAAGCTCTCCTTTATTCCCTGCCAGCACCAACTGTTTTTTAGACATGATTATATTATGTTGTGCAACCTGGTATTGACTGCGGTTTCTGTCCTGCCTGGTTCCCGCAGTCGTTTAGTCCCAAAGAATCACACAGAGGTCTACATTAGTTATAAATTGATTGGCCCATTAGCTCAGGCTTCTTACTTACTAATTCTTACATCTTATATTAGCCCATTATTCTTGTCTGAGTTAGCCACATGGCTTGGTACCTTTTTCGGTGAGGCAGTCACATCTTTCTTCCTCTGTGGCTCCGTCACGACTGCAGAATGAGCTTTTCTCTTCCCAGAATTCTTCTGTTCTCATCGCCCTGCCTCTACTTCCTGCCTGGCTACTGGCCAATCAGCGTTTTACAAGATACAAACCGTTCCACAGCAACCTGGCCTTGAACTCACAACCTCCTGCTTCAGACTCCTAAGAGTAGGAGTTGTACCCATGTGTCAGCATGCCTGGCCTCTCTTCAATTTGTGTGTGCGTATGGGTTTTGTACTTATTCATAGGTGGCACATAGATGTGTGGGTAAACCAGGGGGCCAGAGGTTGAGGCATTGGATATCCTTTTTTTGACCACTCTCTGGCTTATTTTGTGACATTGTCTCACCGAACCTGAAACTCATCAATTTGTCTGGACTCCCTGGCCAATGAGTTTTAGGAATCTACATGTCTATGCCTTTTTCCCAGGACTGGGCTTATAGTTACATGCCACTGCCCAGCTTTGATGCGGGTGCTGGATATCTGACTAAGGTCACTATGCTTTCATGGCAGGCACTTTATAGACTGACCATCTCTGTAGCCCGTGTGTGTGTGTGTGTGTGTGTGTGTGTGTACGTACTACAGAATTTTTATTATGTTGATGCCGTGCATACAACCTTACAATTGTGCATTATATACAAAAGTAAACAATTGTGATCCAAATATATAAATATTGTTAACACAGATATGCACATAAACCATGCATGCGCACAAGATTTTCAGTGTTGCTGTAGGTTTAAAATGGAAAAGGAAGCCGTTAGATTTAGTAGAATGTCAGAAAGGTTCATTGTAGAGAATTCCCTGTCACAGTCTTTTTTAGAAAAGCAATTTTTTTTTACATACGAGTATAGTGCATGTTGATCACAACCCTCCTCCCTCATCCTCCTACTCCCCTGCCTCCCTGATATTGCTCTTGGTAGGCAGCACATCATTCACGCAAAGGATTTTCAGCAGGCTGACAATGATTCAAGTTGAGGCATCCTATGACAGTACTTTCTTGTGGCATTGTCACTTTACAAAGAAAATGTCAAATGGGGAAGTTGGGAATTAGCATCTGTTGAAGTGCTGATATGCAAGATACTATGACATGCTTCTGGGAGGTCGGCAGCGTGATCCCTGACATAAACGAGGTGGAAAGACGTTAATTGAACCGCCAACCATCGCGGCCTATACCAGACGAAGCTCCCATTCGAATTTCATTCTCCAAGTTCTGTTTTTTTCCCTTACCTTCACTATAATCAGTTCGTAGAAGATCATTTTTATTAACTTTTTCATGTAGTGTTTTGATCCTGTTTCTACTTCCTCCAAGTCCGCTCAGATCTTACCCACCCCACTCTGTGCTCTCACACGCTTGCACACTCTTTCAATGGGGGTAGGGAAAAAATACCACGGAGTCTTCTTTTTCTGTGTGGGCTAACTACTCTTAGGGATGGGGCCTGCCCTGCTACGTACTTGATATACCCAATGACACTCCACTGGAGAACTGATTTGAGACAGACTCTTGCTATGTACCTCAGACTGGACTTGAACCCACTATGTAAACCACGCCTGTGCAGAACTTACGACACTCTTGCCTTACACACCGGCTGGATCTTTATAAGAATACCTGAGTCACTTTCTTTTAGTGATATGCATGGGAAAATTATATATATGGCAAGATTTTAGAGGAAATACCTTTGTAAATAAAGACTATGGCGATAAAATTGAAATAGAGTCAGAATTGTGCATTCCTTAATGAAACATTGTGAATCTGTATTTTTTTTTCTTGAAAATAGATTCTTCTTTCATACAATACATCTGGCCACAGCTTTCCCTCCCTTCACTCTTCCCAGCTGCTCCTCACTCCCCTCTGCTCTCTCCCTTGGATTTACTTCCCTTCCATCTTCCTTCAGAAAAGAGCAGGCCTCTGAGAGACAGTGACCAATGTCCTATTTAACCTGCGGATCCATATTTTTTATGATTCCAGATCGTAAGAAAGATCTGGTGAAGTTACAAGCAGGAGAATATGTGTCTCTTGGGAAAGTAGAAGCAGCCCTGAAGAATTGCCCACTGATTGACAACATCTGTGCTTTTGCCAAAAGGTATCTCTTTGTTTATTTGCTTGCTTGCTTGATTTCTTTGTGTAGCCTTGGCTATCCTAGAGCTATCTGTGTAGACCAGGCTGACTTGTGCCTCTCAAGTGCTGAGATTAAAGGTGTGGGCCACCACTGCCTGGCTGGTGACTCATTTTTTTAAAGTATTATATGTATTTGTTTATTTGTTTGTTTGTTGGGGGTGCTCATGTGGGTCAACTTGTAGACGTTCTCTCCATCACCATGTGAGTCCTGGAGAACAAACTTAGGTATCAGGCTTGATCACTATTTTGCCAGCCAAAGAGTAGTTGTGTTTTGTGCTTCAAATACTTAAAGTATTAGGAACATTATAAAATCAATTTGGTTGTGTATAAGCATGCAGATACCATCAAACTCCACTTAGAATTTTGATTTGGGTTGGGAAAATTAACATGAATGTTCTTGGATTTATTTAACAACACAGATACCATTTCAGTAACATATTATAGTTCTTTATTAGAGATCTACTATGTCTCGCTGTCTATTTAACTTATGCTGCAAGTTCTTTCATGTAGGATTCATAGCAGCTGAGACTTAGCATGAATAATTTCTCTAAAAGTTTACTCACCCCATGATAATACACAGTTAATACATGATGGGGTGAGTTTTTAGTTCACAGTTTTCTAAGTTAAAAGCCTGCAAGATTGAGCCACTTGCTTTTTTATTAATATCATATAATATGTATATTTAGAATTACCTTACTGTACTGTTACATTGAATAACTCACAAGTAATTTTGTTCATTTTGATTTCTGTTTTATTGTCTAATTTTTTTCAGTGACCAGTCCTATGTGATCAGTTTTGTGGTTCCTAACCAGAAAAAGTTGACCCTTTTGGCACAACAGAAAGGGGTAGAAGGATCTTGGGTTGATATTTGCAATAACCCTGCCATGGAAGCTGAAATACTGAAAGAAATTCGAGAAGCTGCAAATACTAGTGAGTAATGGAATTGCTAAGCTGTTGAAGTCCATAACACTCACCTAATCAATATTTTGTAAATTGCACTAAAACATTCATTACATGTATATAATGCATTTTGGTCATATCCGCTTCTTACTACTGCCATTTGGCCCCCTTAAAACACTTCTCTCCCAACTCTCTAAAACCTTAAGTATTATGTGTTTATAAAATCAAGTTACCAATTAAAGAATATGTAATTTTTTGTTCCTTGAGAATTTTTATCATGTATATAATGAATTTTAATCATATCTATACACCTTAAACTTCCCTCCAATCCTCTCCAGCAATGAGTCTCCTTTCCAACTTTATGTCGTCCGTCCCTCCCCCCCCCCCCATCATCTAGATAGGATTTCTCTGTATAGCTCTGACTGTCCTGGAACTAGCTCTGAGGACCAGACTGGGCTCGAACTCACCCACACAGATCTGCCTGCCTCTGCCTCCCAAGTTCTCTCTTCTTTCCTTTTTACTAGCCTGCTAACTCCAGTTAGTACTGCTCACCTGCGCGTGAGTGCAGGGGCCACCCACAGAAGTGTGGGCAATCTATCAGTGGCCTCTATCAGTGGCCACACACCCCACAAGAGATAGCAACTGCCAGGACTCCTCAACTAAGGTTGGGGGCCTCGTGAGACCCTCTGCCGTCCATTTTGAAATTTCATTTTGAAATTTTGACTGGCTGGATCTTCTATAGGCTTTTGCAGGTATAACCATAGCTGCTGTGGGTGCGCCTGTTCCACGGCTATTTCTCATAGGAAAGACAGCCTTTCAGAGCTCTCTGCCCCACATCCTCCTCTGCTTCTCTTCTCTAAGCATAATTGGACTTTCCCATCCAGTGCCTTTCCTCTTGTTTCATTGACTTCATTTTGAAGTCAATAACTTTATTTTTATTTAAAACAGTATCTCATTGTGTATCCCTGGCTAGCCTAGCGCTTACTAATTAAATCAGGATAGCCTGAAACTTGGAAGTGATCCTCTCACCTCTGCCTCCCAAGTAAAGAAATTATTTTCAGGTATTCATTTTTCAGGAATGGTAGAGAGTAACCCTGCATTCCCTATGTTGAATTGCGAGCTATTTACCTAGTTTTTAATCTGTCACTTAATTTTAAAGATGAAAATAACAACTTCCTAATTATCAGTTAGCTATAATTGTCAAATACTGGACAATATAGAAAAATATAAGGAAATAACTCAGTTCCCTGGCGATTGCCTTCTGGTGCATCCCCTTGACTTTGTCAGAATTGTCTGCATTTTTGAAGTCAGTAGCTGTATAATTTTATTATCATTCTGTATGTCTAAAGTTTTTTCAGTATATAAATACTTAATATGTTTGATTTTTAGGTGAGTAGCACTTTCTTCCACTTTAATAAAGCTTAACACATCTTTTCTGCAAAATAATATTTTTGAGTGTGTATGTGTTCAGGTGAGTGCATGTATGCTGGTAGACATGCTTGTGGAGGCCAGAGATCATTCCTTGAGAAACATGTACTTTTCTTTCTTTGAGAAAGGGTCTCTCAGTGAGACCTGTGACTCCTCCTCAGTAGGCTAGGCCTGGAACGCCAGGGGTTTCCTTACTTCTCCCCAACTCTGAGAGAGCAAGTACATGCCGCCACACCCAGCTTTTCTAGTAGATTTAGGGGTCAGACTCAGGCCCTCATACTTGTGTGACAGCAGTTTAGTACCTGAGCCATCTTCTCAGCCTGTGTGGGACTGTTTTCTTGGTGTGAATTCCTGGATTGGAATTTTGGAGACAAAAGGAAATGACATTAAAGGTTTTTTTTTTCTCCCAAATACTGAAGTGGTCCCCATATCAGGAAAGCTTCTCTAGCTTGTGGGGAAGACAGGGTTCAAGACAGGGTTTCTCTGTAACTTTGGAGCTGGTCCTGGAACTAGCTCTTATAGACCAGTCTGGCCTCGAACTCACAGAGATCCGCCTGCCTCTGCCTCCTGAGTGCTGGGATTAAAGGCGTGCGCCATCATACCCACCTGTTCCACTGGCTTTTATTTCTGTTAAAGACATATCTGCTGCCACATTTCTCTTTATTTTAAAAGACAACAGATTTCATTTTGGTTTTAAAATATAGGTTATAATCTTAGTTTTTTAACCTCAATTTGTCTATTTTCTCCTAAGAACTTTCTGAACCCTGAATGAGCACTATGAAAACAATCACATTATTAAGGTGCTTAAGTATATAGTGTGCCTTGATACTTTGTTCGAGGTAATAAATAAATTTTATGTTACTGTCACCAGGCTCTGAGAACTTTTGACACACATTCTGATTTTTCTTTCAATGTAGACTATTTCACTGGAAGTGTCCTTCCAGTTATCCTTAGTCATTCTTTTGAGACTTCTAATGAGGTAGAAGTTACTTGAATTGGTGTGTATTTTACTGTATGAAGCTAACTGGGGAAAGCAAAGCTGAATTGTATATACAAAGCAGAAGAAAAATCCCAGGACCCAGCAGACGCAGACCCCCCATAGCTTTCCTGCTTGAAGTGAGATATGTTAATTAAAATAGATGATTTGCATACTGAATGATAATCATAAGCCTGTAACTCTAGCTCCAAAGATCCCAGCTTCTTCCCCTGGCCTATATGGGTTGCACATTTATGTTATGCGCTCGCTCGCCCCCCCCTCTCTCCCCCCCCTTTTCCTCTCCAAAACAAAAAAAAAAACACTTATGCTGCCACCTGGAGGCAATACTTTATAAGTCTCAGTGTTATTCAGAGGAAATGCACTTATAAAATTATTTGTTCTTCGTTCCTCTTATTTTTCTCATTTGCTGGCAGTTCTTTCTGTTATTGTCCATTTCCCTCAATACAGAACAATGATTGGGAATTCCCAGAATGAAACCCCTCAAAACATCCGTTTTTATACTTTAAATGGCAGGCACTTCAGCTAATAATGAAATATATGAACATCTAAAAACACGCTTTTGTTGACTTGGATACAGCTGAAACGGTGTACGCATCTTGGTTCATATTTGATTATATAAGTCAACTTATAAGGAATATTCTTCTAGAGGTTTAACTTTTTTATGAAATGATCTAATAGAATTGTGTGTATTTATTGAGAGCTCTTGGTCTAGTCTACAGGTCACAGTCAATAAAACAAAGACCCTAATTTCATGGAGCTTGCTTTGTAGTGGTTGAAACAAATACATAATGTCTTTGCAGGCAAATACAGGCATTGAGCAATGTGTAGTCATAATATAAGACCACACAAACACACATTGGGAGGGGACAAAAATATCTACTCTTCTTTTTTGTTACAAGTAGTTAGAGGAATTCTGGATGTTAATAGACATTTAGATGGAAAGCTGTCTCAGGCAGAGAAACAGAAGTATGAAGCCTGTGAAGAGGAAGATGTGGTGTGAGCCTGTGTGAGCAAAACTGTCTCTACAGACCTTGGCAACGGTGATGATATTGTTAATAACTGTCTGACACATCAATAGTTGAATTTTCTCTTTTATTATGTCTAAGCTGTTGAGTCTGATATGTTTTATTCATTGTTTTTCCATTCTCCTCCCTTCCTCCTTCTTTCTATACTCCTTGCCTCTTTCCTACCCTTCTCTTCCTTTTTTTTTATTTCAGTGAAATTGGAACGGTTTGAAATTCCAATCAAGGTTCGATTAAGCCCAGAGCCATGGACCCCTGAAACTGGTTTAGTGACTGATGCCTTCAAGCTGAAAAGGAAGGAATTGAAGAATCATTATCTCAAGGACATTGAGCGAATGTATGGGGGCAAATAAAATGGTGCTCTCTTATTTACATTTGCACGGGAGGGGGCCTGATGGTTTTTCAGTTCTATAGTTTAAGCCTTTGTTGATCTATCTGTTAGAATGTTATGTTTGTTATGTCTTCTAAAGATATCAAAACAAAGCAAAACAAAAATCAACCAAAAGTGGTTAAAATAGTTGTGTCTACTTTAACTTAGTTTTACGTAGTTCTAGTGAAGCTGAAATTGAAAAGACATTTCCCTTACTTTAGTTGTGTTATTAATTTTAGAGCAGAAATTCTGGTTTTAAATTAGGCTTAGGTACACTTGTTTTTATAAAGAGAAGATACTTCATGCTAAAGTAAATAAATTGGAGTTGAAGTAGATGTAGTTGAGGAAATTTACAGCTTCCAATATCTGTTGTCTTCCTAGTTCAGAAGTTCCAGTAGTAATCATGACAAAATTATGGATTAACACTACTCAAAGCAGGAGTGCCGCAGGACTTTAAAATTCTCTCCCAACTATTTACCTTGAAGGAGAAAAAAATCAGCTGTAATATAATATGGAGTCAGTATCTTAGAAGGTATTATTTTAAGATCATAATTGTCATGTAGGTTAGACATAGAATCATTACAATTTTGTGAATAATTACAGTGCCTGAAGTTAAGAATAAAACAGCATATACATACCAAAAATATCCAATAACATGTTTGAAGGGAAGCTCAGCTGCCCCTTTGGATGCCTGAGAATCAGCACCTGTAATTATCCGAATGTCTTAAGAGGAAAGTACACTTTGTAAAAGTGGCCTTTCTGTGTGTGATCTAGGGAAAGACAGAAACAAAGAGGAAAATGGCAGAGTCCATTGCAATTCAACAAGATGCATTGTTTTTCTGTTAGGAAGCTCATGGAATCATAAAGCTTCGAATCCGGATCCTTGCATAGCCCTGAACCTGGGAAAATAGGTTTAGACTCTGAAATTCTCTTTGATAGTGAGCTTGTTTTTTAAAAGACTCTTGTATTAATTGTGTAATTTATGGTCTGTTTGCTGTTGCTGATTTGATTCTTGATCAGTGGTGTGCATCTCAGAGAGCCTTTCTTTTGCTTTCATTGCAGCAAAGCGGGTTATGATAAATGACTTCCTCAAAATCTCATTCAAACCTACGGGTGATTAATTGTCTTGGATGAGCCTGGGGAAGTTAAAGGGAAGAAAACACTGTTACCATTTTTCCTGTTTGTGGAGAGTTAGAGACTGGAAATGCTAGATTTGGGAGGAGGGCAGAGTTACTTGATTAAGGACTGTCTGTGCAGTAACCTGGGGTGTGGGTTTCTTTTTAAATCTTCAGTTAAAGTCTGAGATTATATATTCTTGATAGATATTCACACTTGAACCATAGTTACTGTAAAAAGCAAAAATTCTTAATACTGTTATTCTTTGCACTTTTTCGTAATCATTTTATACACATACGTGTATATATATATATATGTTGCTTACATTGTGTTGTACAGATGTGGGCCACCACTGCAACAAAATGAGTTCTCTGTGCTCTAAAATATTTATAAAGAAATTATTTAAATGTTATGTATATGGTGGTAATAAGAAAAAAAAGTCATCTGGTATTATAAGCAACAGCAAAGGTTTTTTGTAAAAAATTTCTTTTCAGTGTTCTGCAAAATAAAATTGGAGGCAAGTTTTCCCTAAAGTTATATGTGAGTTTTCTCATGCTTCCTCACTTGCCTTTGAAGTGTGAAAAGACATTATTAGCAAGCGGACTACTATTCAGATTCCTGCCCCCTGTGAATCCTGTAAGGGTGGTTTTCTTAGGCTTTTCCAATATGTGTATTCATTTGGAATGGTGACTTTCAATGTGAGTGCATGCGTACTATCTTACTTCATATAATTGCACCCCACCCTCCCCATCTCCCAAAAGCTGGAACACTGCCAACTAATCTGGTGACTGGGTCCTTTAGAATCACAGAATTAACACTTAAGGTTGGGTGCTGCTAATTCTTCATGAAAATCCAAACGTGTTAAGGGACCAGGGAGATGCCACTGCCCCCTGACTTTTGATCAGAAATATACATGTTTATGTAAACAGAAATATTTTCCATTTTCATAGTGACTTTTTAAGTATTTGAGCCTAAAGATTTTGATCTCCATTTTTATACCTATTTAAATTGTTCACAGTTATTATATGTCAGCCATCAAATAAAGCTGTACTTAATATTGATTTGAAGTGTATGCATTTTTAAGTTCAACACTGATGATTTTTGCTTTAATTACATGAAAGAGTCTTGTTTCCTTGATATTTTTATTCATTTTTTTTCTGTAGACTGGAGGTATGAATGATTGATCTAGTCTGAAGCGAGGGAGAGTCCTGTTTATTTGTTCATAGAGACTGATTAGTAATCTTTGCCTTTACTTTCCGGGAAGCATATGACAAATGTTTCTACAGTGACAAGCTGAGAACAGGATAAAGACTGGGTGGCATTTGGGAACTGGAGAGAAATAATTTTAATTATGAATGTAGTAACAAATTTTGTATTCATATTTGTACTTTCTGTTAAAATGCACGATTGTAGGATTGTTATATAGATTTTTTGTGTTTACCCTTGAAAAGCTTTGTTTGTTTTTATTTTTAAGTTTGCACTTGAATCTTATGAAATAAATCCACCTATATTATCAAACCAACTTGTTCTTACTTACATGTCGGCATAAGTCTACATTTTAATGTTACTTAGGCCTTTTAAGTAGTATGTTTGGGTATGTGGAATTACATTAAGTGGTTAACCTAGCTTGTATTAGTCCCATCCATTAGTTTGGTTTATTTGAACCCAGGGCTATTACTTTAATACAGTGAGTTGAATACCTTGTAATACTGAAACTGGGACAGAACTTAGTTATGGCATATGAAATTATTGGTAAATTCTAATAAATATTCATTAACTATAGGCTAAGTACCTACATAGAAATATGTGAGTTATATCATGATACACAGACATACATGTTACATTAATAGCCTCTATTTTTTGTTTTTGAAACTCTGGTCTGGTGACTTTGGGCATGTTAGCATTCCAAAGCTGCAATTCTCTACCTGGAGAAGATTGACAACAGGATCCACTCCATAGGTTGATAGGACAGTTGAAAAGAAGTAATCCATGTGCAGGATTGCCAGGACTTTAAAACTGAAATGGTTTTGCTTTCTCAAAGCGGGCCAGTACTGCACTGGGCTTGTCTTTTAAAAATATCTCTCTGTATGCGACATTTTAAAACGTTGGGACAGTTGAAAAGAAGTAACCCATGGAAAGTGTTTAGAGCAAGTCCTTCCATTAGCTATTATGATAATACCATAACCAGACCATTCATCTGTTGGGTGGCTTGAAACTACCGACCAGCACACCAGGGGCCTTAAAGAATTCCCTCTCATTGAAGAGTTTGTGGAAAGATGTTTGGATTCAGAGGTCAGAGACCCAGACTTATTCTGTGCCTAGCTTTGTAGTCATAGGCAAGCAGCCTCTCTCCCTCTTAGTCCGTCTTCCTTTCTGACTCTCTCCCACCCTTTTCCCTTTCTCCATCCCTCTCTCTTGGAGTCTTTTGTACCTCTCAGATGTAGCCTCTTAAAAGTTTACTATTTGGTGCTGAGGATGGAAAATAGGGTCTTGCACATTCTTAGGCAAGCAGCCTGCCACTGAGCCACATCCCTATCTCACCCTCCTTTGGTGAAAGTTGGTGTGTGTAGCCCAGGTTGGCGTCACGTTTAGAATCCTGACTAGGCCTCCCTTGTGCTAGGATGACAGGTGTCCACCATCACATACTGCTCGACATTTTCTAAGACAAGCCCGGCACAGTACCAACCAGCCTTCAGAAAGCAACACCATTTCAGTGTTCAAGTCCTGTCAAGTCCGATTCTATTAGATTCCCTCTGTCTCTGAACACAACACTTAGGAAAGGCATCTGAGCTTTGTCTACTCCTGCTAGATGCTACAGGGGACAAGGACTCTTGTGCTCACCTCACATGTAACATGCTAAGAGTTCCTGCCTTAGAAGCAGAACTGTGAGGGGACAGTCTCCCTCTGTCCACAGAGGCCCTTTTGTACTTCAATATCTGGGAAGACTTCTTTGAAAGCCCCCCAGTATCAGACTAGACTAATGCAAGAGAGGCAAGTGAATCTCATCAAATTTTGCTTGTAACGTGTAGCCTGTCAACCCAGACAAACAGCTCTGAGTCCATGCACACACACATACGGGGGGGGGGGGGGTTCATTTCCAACAACCTTGGCGACTACGTGGAGATCATACACCAGAAATCTCCCAAGAGATTCCATGTGTGCCTGAGATACTGGTGCCCTCTGCCTTCAGGGTGGCCCAAACTCCAGGCAGGTTGCATTCTTACCCAATTTTCCCAGGGGATCAGCTTTTATTATCACATGTACTGAGCAGTGAGAACAGTTGAAAGCCCTCTTTTAGACACCTGTTCTTTCTTAGTATGGTAACACCTGGCCTGGTGTTTTCTTGTCTGTGGTCCCAGGCAGATTGTCATAGGCTCTTGGCATAAAGGCACTCTGCTAGTCTTAAACACTGCTAACATCTGTGCTGGCTACAGAGTATATGAGGAAGAAATAGACTTACGGGTGGGTGCAATTTCGATACTCCGGCATGTTAAGGACTTGCAGAGGAGGTGAACAATGGGGCTACAATCAGAACTGCTCCTGCTGTGTCACAGGCAATTCGGAATGCAGCAGAGGCACCCAGAATTGTTCATGCTTTGAGGCAATGGAAATCAACAGGCCCCATCATGTATTTAACGTATTGCTGGATGAATCGTGAGCCGCTGAAAAGCATTACTGTCCAAGAACAAAGTAAAACATTCAGACAGATGGCAGTTGACGCAACTGGTCTTCATTTTCTCCTCAGCATTGAATTTCAAGGCAGGCCCTGTCTGTTCACTGTGGGAACAATTTCTTTCACAGTTTGGGGCCCAATTGCAATAATTCCTGAATGTTCCAGTATCGTTTTCCAACTCAGAGGCCTGCACCAAGATTCTTGCCACCCTCACAAGGAGACCTTTCCTGCTGAGGTACAAGGGAAGGGAAGTGAGCCCTGCTTGTCCCTTGAAGGTGTTCAGAATTGCCTTCCATGAGCACAAAGAGCAGAGAGTGACTGCTCCAGACTGTTGAAGCTCAAAGCTCATCTCCGGCATTATAGCTTTGGGGGAAGTAGGTTTGGAGTTCTCCCAGGTTCAGTTCAAAGCCTCTCTCCTGCTTCCACAGCACCTTAGCCTTACTGTTGAGAATGAAATAACAATGACTGCATGCTTAACGTTAGGGCTCTGTGTGCCCTAAGTACAGACATTTTTGTATACAACCTCTGCCACAACATGTACATGTAAGGAAAGTGGAGCACAGAGATATAGCACACAGTGACAGCTGCTAAGTGGCAAAGATGCACCTCAGGCACAATTCATAGGTTTGTATGAGATTGGAGCTGCCAATTTCTTTTTTTTTTTTTTTTTTTTTTTTTTTTTTGAGATGCGGTTTCTCTGTGTAAACAGCCCTGGCTGTCCTGGAACTCAGTTTATACACTAGGCTAGCCTTGAACCCACAGAGATCCACCTGCCTCTGCCTCCTTGAGTGCTGGGATTAAAGGTGTACATCACCACCGTCCAGCTGGATCTGCTCTTTTTAAAATTAATTTATCTCATGTTTTTTTTTTTTTTTTTTTTTTTGCCTGCATGTATGCCTATGTGAGAGTGCCAGATCCTCTGGAACTGGAGTTGTCGACAGTTGTGAGTGGCCATGTGGGTTCTAGGAATTGAACCCAGGTCCTCGGGAATAGCAGTCAGTGCTTTTAACTGTTGAGCCATCTCTTGAACCCATGGATCTGCTATTCTTTAGCACTTTGCCTTTCTGCTGACCTCAACCAGTGTTTTCTGTACCCCTCTGTTATAATGGTCTGGCTGGCACCAGCCATTTCTTTGCCTTCTTGGGAATTTTAGCTCCACCTCAGCAGGAAACCGTCCTCTCTGGGCCCCAGCCACTAGAAATATTAGTTCAAAAGTTCGGAAGAGCCGGGCGGTGGTGGCGCACGCCTTTAATCCCAGCACTCGGGAGGCAGAGCCAGGCGGATCTCTGTGAGTTCGAGGCCAGCCTGGTCTGGAAGAGCTAGTTCCAGGACAGGAACCAGGAACCAAAAAGCTACAGAAAAACCCTGTCTCGAAAATCAAAAAAAAAAAAGTTCGGAAGAAATGTGAAAACTCGAGTCTGCCACCAGATGGCGCTGTGGGAGTCCAAGTGCCCCTCATGACTTCTCTTCCCATTCCTCTCCCACTGAATGGTCCCAGAAGCATAGCAACAGATTGTTTTCTGACCGAGTGGGTAGGGGAGACATTCTCCCAGATAATGTCCAGGCAGGAATTGGCACAAATCTTACCAAAAATTTCATTTCACGACCTATGTCTCAACCCCAAAGGGAAGGTTAGCCTTCATTCTTTTAGACGCATGTACTTTTTCCGAATACCTCCAAGTGCTCTGGAGGTCTTTGGCACCATTAACAAGCTAGCAATAAAATCAAGAACTGACTAAAGCATGGAAGGAGGTTGAGCAGTGAAATGAAAGCATTTCTTGCCTGGAAACATGGTATATTTGGATTCCGGTGGCTTTTGTATTAGTTAAATTTCTCCTATCTCCACCTTTGCTTTCTCAGTGCATGTAAAATGCAAAGGCTGATCAGACATCCTGCTTAAAAACACCTTTTTCCTGTGGACCCAGACAATAGCAGGATTATGAAGATTTGCTTCAAATCTCAGCTTGGCCACCTATGTAATTCGGGGCAAGTTATGTAACATCTCATCTTCCTTACCTCTTGGGCTTCAGTGTCCTTACCTCTACATGGGAATGGTGCTGCACCTACTGCCACAGGGCTGTCATTAAGAACTGACTGAGATTCTTCATGGAAAGTGCTTAGCACAGTGACAACATGCAGATACTTTCAATAACAGTGGTTATTCCACAGGGCTGGTGCGCACATTTTAGTAAATTGCGTGGTTGTTCATTTAGTGATCATCAAACCTGAGGGCACTGTAAGACCTCAAAGCAGACTTTTCTTTCTTAGAAGTACAGAGGCGAGTTCATTTCATAGATGCAAGACTGGTGGAGGAGGGTCTTCTCTCTATGTGTTGCTTTCATTGGTTGAATAAAGAAACTGCCTTGGCCTTTTGATAGGGAAGAACTTAAGATAGGCAGGGAAGACAGAACGGAATGCTGGGAAGAAGGACAGTTTGGCAAACGCCATGGTTCTCCTGCACAAGACGGACACTGGTTACAATCTTTCCCAGTAAGTCACGACCTCATGATGTTACACAGATTGGTAGAAATGGGTTAGATCAGGATGTCAGAGTTGGCCAAGAAGAGGCTAGATGTAATGGGCCAGGCAGTAATTTAATTAATTTCTGTGTGATTATTTTAGAACAAAGGGGCCCCATGCTCCTACTACACAAGATAAGGTTGTACATAGGAATGAAGCAGAGGACTGCAATATAAACACTGTAATAGCTACTATTCTATTGCCGTGAAGAGATGCCATGATGAAGGCAACTTTAAAAAGAAAACGTTTTGTTGGGGGCTTACTTACAGTTTCAGAGGGTGAATTCATATCATCATGGTGGGGAGCATAGCACCAGACAGGCAGACATGGTGCTGAAGCAGTAGGTGATAGCTTACATCTTCTTGGCAAATTATAGGCATAGAGAGCCAGACAGACTACGTCTGATCTGGGGTTTTGAAATCTCGAAGCCCACCTCCAGTGGACATATCTCCTCCAATGAGGCCATATCTCCAAATCCTTCCTAAACAGTCCAATAATTGGGTACGTACATTTCAGATATATGGGGTCCATTCTCATTCAAACCACCACCACACACAGTATATATAGTATTACTCAGCCATTCAGAAGAGGGAATCAGGGCATGTTAGCAAGGAGGGTGGGGCTGGAGGACAGCCTATGAAACCAAAGAAGGCAGACATAAGGCAAAGAATTGCTTGCCCTTGCTCATGTAGAGCCTAAAAGTTGACCTCAAAATAAAATAATTTTTACTGGAATAGGGCGGTGGAATTAAGAATGGAAGAAAGGAGGCATGGATGCAACCCATGTGCACTATGTGCACTGTGGAAATACCTCACTAAATGCTTTCAGTGTGTACAATTAGGATCATTTAATTTTTTCTGTTTGAATTTGTTTTGTTTTGAGACAGGGTTTCTCTGTGTAACTGTAGTTGTCCTAGAACTTGCTTTGTAGCCCAGGCTGGCCTTAAACTCACAGAGATGTGCCTGCCTTTGCCCGCTGAGTGCTGGGATTAAAGGCATGTACCACCACACCTGGCTAGGATTATTTGATTTTTTAAAAGTATTTTTCAGCTAGGAAGATGGTTCATTTGGTAAATCACTTGGCTTGTAAGTGTGAGGCCCTTAGTTCAATTCCCAGGATACACAAAAAAGCTAAGTGTGCTACACATACACACACACATATGTACACAACCATCTGCACACACATGAGCATATGTGTACATGCACACAGAAAAGAAATCTTAGTTTATGCATATAAAATCTATGTGGATAAAATAATCATAGCATCCTCCTTCTGTAGTATGAGGCTGCTTGTTTGTTTCCCAGCTGCCCAGACTCCTGAAATAATCACACAGAAACTATATTATTTAGATCACTGCTTGGCCAATCACTTAAGTGTATTGCTGGCTAGCTCTTACATCTAGAATTAACCCATTTCCATTACTTTATATTTTTCCTCAAGGCTCATGGCCGAAGGGCAAGGCTGGTGGCTTATCTCTTTCTCCTCTGGCGGGCTCCAGGGCATCTTGGACTTTAATGTCCTTGACTCTACCTACTTTCTCCCAGCATTCAGTTTAGTTCCACCCCACCCCCGTGCCCACCTCTATTCTGCCGTGCCAGGCCCAATACGGATTCTTTATTAGCCAATTGTATTCACAACATACAGAGAGGAATCTCACATCATCCTTCATTATTCTCTTATCTGTTTTATTGTTCTTCATAGAACTTAACACTCCCTCCCATATATACTTGTCATGTGTCTCTTCTAGCGAAAATATATACAGTTATTAAGCAAAGTCCCCTTTGTTTGGCAGCTATACTCTAGTCTTAGCATGCCTACCACTTAGTAAGTGCTCAATAAAATTTTCATTGAATAAAATATGTGTATGTTTGGTGTTGTTTTATTGTTCATCACTTTGAAAGTATTTAATAATAAAAACGAAGTGCATAGTGAGATGATTTGTTTGTATCAGGAACCACTAAACACTAAGTGGAACATGCAGTTTGTTTTCATTTATAGAGCCTGTGTCCTCCTTATCTGTCAAGGGTGGTGGGGCCAGGGCTATAGGAGCTTCTGCTACAGAGCTGGAGAGAGCACTCAAGACACCAGGTGGGAACAGCCTGGGGAAAAACCTGGGGGGGGGTCTCCTGGTCGGGAGACATTATCAGGCAGATGTACATCTTGGGCCCAACCACAGTGTTTGTGTCTCTAAGGACATGCATGCTCAATAGCCATCTCAGAATAAGAAGGCTTACATTAAAAGAATTATGCTATAAGAGTCTATTTATTATGACCTGCCATTAACAGGCAACACTAATCAACAACGAAAAAGCTTTACAAAATATTTGCCTCTAGATCAAGGAGGCAAGTGCTTAGGAGGAACTGAGTGATGGTAGTGACATATTAATATTTTTTAGTTTTTAAAACAATGTACAACTAATATATAGTTGATTGTGTGTTGATTTTAATTCAAAAGGCAAAAATAAATAATTTGTAAATACTGAGATAAAAGTAAAGTGCTTAAGGGTGTGCTGATAGCAGATAATGGCTCCATTGGTAGAGGGTGAGTGAGGAAGGGGTACTGTCAGTATAGGACCTGACAAGCTGGATGGCTTGTGGCAGGCAAGACCCTCAACGTGGGTCTTGATATGTAGGGTAAAATGCAACAAGGCAGACAGCAAGCAGAGACCACCTGAGGCTTCTTCAGACAAGGCTTTGCACTCTAGTGCTTAGAGTGCAGATACACAATTCTTCCGGATCCAGAATTCTATCTCGGTTCTTTGTCCACCGCTCATCTAGCTCCCTGCTTGTTTCCAATTCACAAAATATGTAGCTGGGAGAGTTATAAATCCATGAACAGTTCATCTATGGAACTCACATGCTGATGTTACTGATGTGTCTCTAGGACCCAACATAGGGCATTGCACAGAGAAATGTGTAAAAAGTGTTGGATGAATGCATGCATGAAAGAAGGACTTCCGGAATGATGTGTTTCCAGTCCACAGCTGGTACTTCATGAACTCGTTCCTCTCGAGAATCGTGGCTTTCCCAGCCTTCTGGACTCCAGCAGTGTGTGCCATCTGTGCCTGTTCTTTGGTAACTAGCCAAACCCAACTAAGTTCCATTCAACCAGCTTCCATGGAGCTGCCCTGTTGGCAAGGACTCAGTCTTACTGAATGAGGAAAGCATGACCTAGTTCATGGTGCCTCAATTGTATTTTAAAGACAAGCTGGACATGGGTCGGAACCTTTACTAAGCAATTTTAACACCCAAATATATTATTATAAATGACTTTGCCAACACGTGTGATTACCATTCAAGAAATAAATGGTGATGGATGATGGATAAACAGAAGATTATTTAGCAGGCAAGTAGGGGGAGCTGTAAGGAGTGGGGAGGGTTAAGAAGGAATCCCTGTCTGACAGAATCAGTTTCATTAAGTGTGAAAGGAAGGACGAGTGGTATCTCAGACATTCAGGCCCGTCCTGGGACTGGGGTTTGAAGGGATGCTCAGTGTAGTCCCTGGTGGATAACGGAAGCCAGATCCCTTCCCCCATGTGATGTCCTCTTTCTGACGATTAGCCTATTGGAATTTGATTACTACTCATTTCTGCTTCCGTCTTCATATGCACATCCACACACCCACTGGGACTGCACCTTAGTAATTGGCTTTTGTTTTGATAATGCTTTCTTTTTATGGAATTAGATGTACTCTTGTATGTCTTCAATAACCACTACTTTCATGGATTTACAAATTGTTTTTATACTATGTTACATGTGGCCATTTTCATTCAAGTACACAGCGTACTTTGAGCATATTCCCCTCCATGTACTGCTCTCTCTTTTCTTCTCTCTCCGTTTAGTTCTTCTTGTTCCCCTCGAGCAGTGGTTCCCAACCTTCCTAATGCTGTGACCCTCATGCTGAGGTGACCCCAACCATAAAATTATTTTTATTACTATTTCATAACTTTAATTTTGATACTGTTATGAATCATAATGTAAGGATTTGTGTTTTCCAATGGTCTTAGGTGACCCCTGGGAAAGGGTCATTTGACCTCCAAAGGGGTCTCCACCCACAGGTTGAGAACTGCTGCCTTAGACTGTTTCTGCTTTCATGCCATCTACACATACATGGTGATATGAATCTATAAGTTCTAGAATCAATAGTGAACTTCTAGGAACGCCAGAAATATTACAACAATGAATCATTTAAATAAGTGATAGATCCATTGTCTGGAAGGTTGTCTAGAGAATGAAATTATGTTTTCAGAAAAGAGAGCATGGCCTGGAGAAGTACACAGCATATTACATGAGAAGGATCGATTACTGGGACAGTGTACATGCATACATGGCTGTACACCTATGCAGGTGCAAGAACATGGACAATTGATTTGGGGATGCTTTGTGTTTTAAAGGATCTTTGCATTTAGTGTTGCAATCTAAATTTGAACAGAGTTGGGAGGCGTGCACTGTAAATGAAATGGGTAGTACTAATGGGAATATGGAACAAGACTTCCTTCAGCCAGTAGCTTTCATTTTGTTTGCTTTTGAAACCTGCTTTTGAAACCATATTTAGCCCTGGCTGGCCTTGAACTTGCAGCCACCCAGTATGCCAGGATTATGGGTGTGTGCCACTGAACCTCACTCTTTCTCATTTTGAGCAAGGCAAAAATGCACAAAGCATTAGAAAAAACTCCCAGGAATGTGCTTTTTTCAGTTGGAAGGAAGAGAGGATGTCTATTGGTGGTCAGAACTCAAGGCCCACCAAAAAACACTGGGTCTATTAAAGAAGCCATGGGGAACAACTCAGGCTTTCGGATCTAAAGGGAATTGATTGCAGTGATGTTGGAGAACTATTCTAGCCACAGCAGGGAGGGTTGGGTTGTAAGCAGGGAGATTTGCCAAGAGACTCTCAGTCTGCGAGTTTGACCTGGGTAATGAGGGCATGGATTAAGCACATGGCAATAAAACCAGAAAGGAAGAAGCGGCTGGATCTGAGAGATGCTATGCAGAGAGAATCAGAGCTGGAGATTCACATTTGACTAAATACTTGCCAGGTAGCAGGTGAAACTATGTAAAGCAGACACTTTCCAAGGAAATTGGTATTAAGAGAGGATAGCTGAGGGCTGAGTGTTTGGGGATCGCAACAGTTAATTGAAGGAGTGAAGAAGAGGGAGGGGCCAACAGAGAAATCAGAGAATGATGGATCAGAGAGATAAGAAGAGAAACTTGAGAATGCAATGCCAGGCATGCCAAGGCTAAGACAGTGACAGGAAGGACTTGATGGCTGCGTGTCAAATTTACCTTGCAGGTCAAAGGGGCAAACTGAAAAGAGACCTCTGAATTTGGCCATACAGAAAGAGAGATTTGGTAGAAAGTATTGGGCAAAGAAGGGAGGAGGGAGGAAACAGATGCAGCTCCCAGTCCCTACCCACGTAAGGAAAGTCATGTAGTAGGGGCAAGAAGAAAGTCAGATCTTAGAATTTTGTTTTGTTTTGAGTCAGGGTCTCACTCTACAGCCATTGCTGGCTTGGAATTCAGTACAAAGATAGCCTGGCCCTAAACTCACAGAGATCTGCCTGCCTCTGCCTCCAAAGCTCAGGGATTAAAGACATGTGCCACCGTCACTTAGCCAGATCTTACAGTCTCAGCACTACTACTGGACTTCCTTAATATGTTTCCTTTTTGGAAAATGACAGTAATATTATGAGTTCATGAAGCTATTGAAAAGTCCAAGGTTAACGGGTTATTCTTTACGTTATGGTGAGGAGCATTTTTGCCTTTCGTACCGTCCAAACCTTAGCTATTTTTAGGCATGCTTCAACAGACAGGAGCAATCTTTTAGTTCAACAGCTTTATCTCTGGAGAGTCACTGCTTTGGAAAGTCCCTCGTGGTGCCTTATGGCATTCATCACTTTAGCAGTCATTCCCTGTTCTGAGCCCTGCTGAGGTGAGAAGCCTGAGGCCCCCATCCAAGTCCTGTAGAATGTCTCTGTGGCCTGTTACAAGTTGTGAAGCTGTGATATAATGGTGCCAACCTCATCTACATATCTCTAAGGTTGGGGGCCCCTGATGGGAGAGTGGTCAGTAGGGTAGCTGGGGCAAAGGTGCCAGCAAAGCTCTTTGAAACTCAATGGCAAGGCTGGAGAGGTGGCATGGCAGTCAAAAGGACTTGCTGCTCTTCCAGAGGACCCAGTTCAAATCTCAGGACCTCGCCCTGTCCCCTGCCATGGCAGCTCACAACCATCTGCAACTCAAGTTCTAGGGGAACTGGTATCCACTTCAGGCCTCCCCAAGTGCCAGACACACGTGTTATGTGCAGAAACACATGTGGATAAAATACTCAAACAATAAATAAAAGTGAATTTTAAGAACTCATGGCACTTACAGCTTGGTCCCTGAATCAGATGGTATTTATTGATCAGGCAGTCTAGTCTGCCGAATGTCCATAAGGCATAGACTTTTTCCTGATGTTTTCTCATGTATATGTCTCTATACAGCCAGACATGACCACAACTATCTCGTTGTTTTTACTTCTTTCATCTACAAACGAACCCCTTTTGACTTTGTCAATCCTAATCTGTATTCAATTTAACACAGTCCAAAGTTTTGGCACAGGACATGGCTTCCATATACAACTATGTTGGACTGCAGTCTATTCCATGAAGCATGTGGCCCCCAGTCCTTGACTTAGACATGCCTGGAACTGATGTTCGTCTGAGTGCCTTGCTTGCTCCTGCCAGGAGATACCTCCCTGAGGAAACATGACTGCTCCAGAAGCCATCAGACACTAGAGTTATTATCAAGCCCTGGAGGGTCACACAGCTATGCGCTGGCTTGACTGAGAGTAAGTATATTTTCTAGAAATGGCATTTTTCAGATCCTGAGACATCTAGGGAGTGTAATCATAGACTTTTTGTTATTCCTGCTCCTCTTAATGGTAGAATTTGATTTCATTTCTGGGAAGATGTCTTCCCCAAAGGAAACAGGGTCACATTGTGCATAAAACACAGACATCTTAAGACACGCGGGCAACTGTCAAGGTGTGGTATTAAGAGCAAGACTAGCGGATTGTGTATCATAAGCAAGCATTTTGAACAACTTGGGAGTCTTCCACTGTGTTGTCTTTCTGAAGTAAGTACCTGATCCCTCAGGTACCAAATTTGGCCTGGCTATCTTCTAAATAAGACTGCAGGTGAGAGAGCGTGAGAGAAAGTGTGAGGACTAGAAACTAAATAGGCCTCAACTAGGGGAGTAACAGGCATAGGATGAGAACAGGGTTGGGGTTGGGGGATCTCAGCTGCCACAATCCAGTTAGGGCGGTTGGAAGACTTCTGAAGTCTTGCTTGGGCACTCCAGGGCAGGTCCTGCCTTGGGGGAGGCAGGCGGCTGCTGTACCTGGGCCAAAGCCAGGCCTGCAGGGCTGGTGACTAGAACTTGGAAGGAATTCTCTTCCGCAGCCCAGGGTCCAGGCTTGGCCCCAGCATGCCGCCTTGCCAACCTCTGCTGCCTGGGGCCTTGCACATTCCGAGCCCCCACCCCTCCGCCCCTCGTCCGGGCTCACCCCGTCCCTTATCCCCCTTCTCCTCCCCCTACCAGCTGTCCCCTTTCCCCTAAGTGGCGAGACAGTCTGAGCCTGGAAAGAGGCGGCGGCGGACTGGAGGGGGCGTGGTGGGGAAGGGGAGGAGGAGCGGGGATGAGGGGGATAAGGAGGCTCCTGCCGGCGCCCCCAGCCACTGCGCGCCGGTTGGTCGGCAGGGGAGCTGGGTGCCACCTCACTGTTGAGGTCTCTGCTCCCTGCTTGCTCTGCCTGTTCCCTTGCTCGCTTGCTTCCCCTCGTCTTGGGGGAAGGGTCAACGGCGTCCTGGAGCCTCCGTGTCACTCTCCAACAGCCATGAACTGCAGCGAGAGCCAAAGGCTGCAAACCCTCTTGAACCGCCTGCTGCTGGAGCTGCACCATCGGGGCAACGCCAGCGGCCTGGGTGTCGGCCCGGGCCCGAGTATGGGCATGGGGGTCGTGCCTGACCCCTTTGTGGGCCGCGAGGTGACCAGCACCAAGGGCAACGATGCTTATCTCTACATCCTGCTCATCATGATCTTCTATGCCTGTCTAGCCGGAGGCCTCATCCTGGCCTACACCCGCTCCCGCAAGCTCGTCGAGGCCAAGGACGAGCCACCCCTGGCCTGCGTTGCTGAGCAGGAATGGGTCCCCGCCGCCTCCGCAGACCCGGAGAATGGTCAGGGCTTGCTGGCTGAGGGCGGCCGCCAGCTCGCACCGGGGGCGCTGCCTGTGATAGCCCAGGGCGATGAGCGGGTCTAGATCCACTGCCCTCCTCATTTTGCTTATCCCTGTGCCTGGCTCCCGCTCTTTCACTGTCCTGATTTCTGAGCTTGCTTTACCCGGGGCCCAGATGATGATGAGAGGTCAGAACACCTTCAAGGCAAGGTCCTGGGAGGAGATGCATCGCCTTACTCACACCTGACCACTTTCTCTCTCCCCTCCCTTCCATGCCAGCACCCCTATCCCGCACATGCAACTGAATTAAATTGCCTCTGCTCTCTTGTCTTCAGCCAGTCCCAACACCATGCTCCAGCCTTCTGGGAACAGAATCCAGCACGTCCAACACTTGGCATTGAATCGAAGCAATGAAGTCTAGCAGAACTCTGGGCCGTCTAACTTGCAGCTGCTCCAGGGGCTGCCAAGGACTGCTCACTCTGCACAGCTAACCGGGTTAGCCATCACTGCCAGGCCGGCTGCAGCAGCTCCGGCTTTCTGTTGCCTTGGGGACAGAGACAAAGAACATGAAGAGACTTCAGACATCTTTTCCTTCTCTCTCTCTTCAGCAGGCTATTAGGGAGACACTATTGTGGGATAGAATGGACTGAAGGGGAGGGAAGGTTCAATGGGAAAGGAAGATCTATGGCCCCAGGGGTATGGTGTTCTGGTTTCCCTGTCCTCCTAATTGTCATCCCAAAGGTCTGAGCATTAGCAATTTGGACATCTGGCTTGGATAATCATTACTAGTTGCTTAGCCTTAATGATTCCAAATGCTTCTCTTATATTGATTCAGTTATTACTGCAGTGTGTGCTTCATTCAGTATGAGGCTCAGTCATCCCCAGCTCTGTAACCCTGGGGAATGTTACAGGCAGGTAATAAAAGTTGTTAAACAGTAACTCAAGACTCTTGTCTCAAAGATCCCAGCCTTGAGACTGACCCAGTATTGGATAGACAAGGAATTGTTTAGTTTTCATTTGGAAATGATGTTGGAATTGGGGGGGGTTGTAACATCTATATTTATGATTGTCCAAATATGATAAATGTGGGGTGGGAGACGAAAGAAACATATCTACAAAGTCCCACCTACTGAGGGTTTTGAAGGAGGAAAATCACTTGAACCCATGAGTTCAAGGCCTGCCGGGGCAACATAGTGAAGAGGTTTCTGTGCCCGAATGGATTGTTTAATGTGTTTCAGAAGTTACAACTGCTTTATTACCTCTTCATCACTTTAAATATGACAGTACTAATTAAGGATTTCCTGCCTCCTTTTTGTGGTTTTGCAGAATGTGCATTTAAAAAGAAAGCCTTCAGGACATAGAAGGAGTTGGAGGAGGGTGATGTAGATACACATGATGTACACACATATGAAATTTAAAAATTAGTGTAATTTTGAAAGAAGTTCCCTAAATACAAGCTGAAATCAAAGCTAATTTTATACCTACCTTTAGAAGTTATATGAGCTTCACACAATGTAAAATTGTAACCCCGAGGTCAGAGGTTTGGGTTTTCCTTTAGTTTTTATATGCAAGGTTAAGACAAGGTTTCACTATACACTTGAAGCTCACTCCAAACTTATTATGTAGCCCAAACTGGCTTTGAACTCATCATCCTCCTGCACCATTTTATCTGGCTCTAGAAGTAAATATTTACCAAGTCATTCTCCTTGCTCCCAGGTTATCAGAAACTAACTTGCTTAGGACTGAAATACTTATACCCATGATTATGGTTTAGAATCCATCAAATACATAGGAAATTACTTCTTAAAAGTCAACCAGTTTGCTCCAGTACAGTTGGTTTGCCGGTAACAGCATGACAAAGACATTATGGATCAGTTACATGCATTGATAATCTGGAAACCTCATTCAAGCCATTGCCCTTGACCTTCCAGCTCATCTGGTTTTACTGGAGCTATTAATAAGTTAAATGAACTTACTTTCATCCCCAGGCTTCATTCCTTGAAGCAAGGCTGGCATGGCCTCTTTGGCTCCTCTCCAGTCCCAGTTCCAGACCTAAGGTCACCTCCTTTTCTTGAAGGTGGGGGCTGAGAATTAGGCAGGAGTCCAAGACAATGATGGGAAGATGGAAGATGCTGGGAGAGCCACTGCAGCCATATAGGGAGGCCTGAGAAAGCTGTGGAGGAGGGGTGGAGATACACAGCCATGATGAAGGACATGGGAGTCAGTCACCAGCATGTGTTAAGTGCAATAATGCCACTTGTTTCTCTGGCATAATTGAGCAAGAAGGGGTGTTTTGGGGATGAAATGTAATGGCTGTTTTAGGTGCTGAAACTTGGGAAGCGTATTTGTAACCATTACTAACATCTGTAAGTATATAGTGCTAAAAATAAAAGAATACACTAGACAGAGTTGAAACAATACCCACTAAAAAGCATTCCAGTGCTAGTAGTGAAAAACAATATTGTGTCAAGTCAGTCCTGATTTTAGATACATTTTATTTAACCTTTCTTTTTCACAATGACTTAGGTGCCCCTTGGTAATTACCACACACAATAACTATACAGAAGGCTCCTTTCCAGAAAATTGAACTGGTGGGGGGGCGTGGCCTGCCTTACCGTCCAGTTGGTTTTGTCAAATACTTTCATAGTTTAAAGTTTTCCCCAGATAATGAAGTTTGCCAGAAGTTTGGACACTTGATATCTACGAACCAACAGGGTGTCCATAGTATTGAAGTGATCATGTCACACTCAACAAAACACAGGGAAGAGAAAAGCTAGGTGGCATGAAGCTCCAGTCTTGATAACGTAGCCTCAAAGACCATGAGGTAACTCTTTAAGTCTAGAATATTTAGATTCAGCCTTAACTGATTTTAAAGGTGGTAAACCTTTCAAGTACATACAAGTGACCAATTTTCACCCCACCTGATATTCTATTTCCCTCCCCTGCACACACAGATAGACCCTATTTTCTCACAGGTTTGGATCTTCGCTCCATGACAACAATGAAGCAGAAGAGACTTGCTTCCTGTAACTTGAGGTTCCCATCAGAGGAGTCCTGAGCAATGTTTGCATTACAGTATGCCAAAGTGCTCATCACCAGCATAGAAATGAACAGAAGCCTTTCTTCCATCACAAGCCTACTTCTGTGTGGTACATTTTGGTTTGCTAGAGGGATGTAAATGGAGCCTTTGATTGGTTTCTAGTTACCATCTTCTTTTCAATTTGCCTTTGCTTTTTACAAGCCCAGGCTCTGCACAGGATTTGAATCTGCAAAGAGGAAAGGGCTTGGGCTGCTTTCCAAACAATCTTGCCTGATGGTTAAAGCAAAATGTACTGTGATGTCTTGGAGAAAGGCAGAGGATCAGGGATCCCCAGAACTGGAGTCTAGCCATGGCATTGCCAATTACCCAGTATTCTCTATGAAAGAGAGTTGCTTAGCCTCTCTGGTCTCAGGCCCCCAGAGCTCTGGCAAACGTAAGGATAAAATGAGGTCATGAATGGGGAATAGCTAGGAGAAATACAGAGCTAAAGATGTGTGGGTGTTCGTTTTATACTTTCTTCCTTAGGAAATTAAATAACAGAGAAAAGGGGAAGAGAAAATTCCTCACTCTGTAAAATCTATTCAGATTGCCTGGAGAATATTGGCGATACCTTATTTAACTAGCAACTACCATAGTTCTTAGCCTGCTTTTCCCATTCTCAAAATCTTGGCTGGGTAAGAAGTCGTGCCGAACTATCTCAGTGCTCTCTTTTCCTTTGCTTCCAGGCCCAGAATTGTCATGTAAAATATGACTATAATCCCATATGCACAGGACTGTACCAGGCACAGGCCCAAGGGGAGTGGTAAAGCATAAGAAAAAAAAAGTCAGGATTCGGGGGCTTCTATAGTTCTCCCCGACTTTCCCTGTTGATTTGCCAAGCTTACTCCTCTAAGGAAGGGAAATAAAAGCATAAACCAAACATCTCACATATGTTCAGCTACTGCACGTATCCTAGTCCTCTCCCAGAAGTTCAGGACCTCACTAGATCCTAAGTGACACTCTCAAGTAACTGGTGCTGTCCCTTGAAATTATGGATCTTGTGAGACAGGTAAGAGGCAGAGTTGTCTAGAATGTTCTGTGCAGGTAAGGGAACATGACTGAGTGCTACCAGGGGTGAAGAGATTGGATTGAATCAGCAGTCACCCTAGGTGAACTTGAACTGCTCATCAAAAAATGGCTGTGGGAGAAGGTGATGGGACGTCACCTTTCAGCTTTGCTGCTATTTAACCTGCAGCATGCCCAGGAAAACAATGTAGTCAGGATGACTTTAGATTTTAGTGCTGACCCCTCAGAACAAGACGGCAACACCATTTATTGTCCTGTCAACTGAGCCTCGAGGCAAAGTAGGACCACAGTCAAAGCTCTGACCCACTCCTCCGAAGAAAATTCAGCCAGGGAAGACCGGACGATGCTTCAGATGTACTTTGCACAATTGTGGCAAAACCCCTATCACACACCTTGAACCATTTTGCCAGAGAACAATGGCCATGTTGTTACACACTGTCCTTTAAAGTCAGAGAAAAGGGCAAAGGCTAAGTTATATAGAAATGATTGACTGCCCGGAAGCATTTACACATTAAATGGATCCCCTGGAGCAAGGTGAAAGTGAACTAAGGAAAGAATCCCTAGTTGCAGACTTCAGAGGAATAAGAATGGAGAGATATCTAGGAATGGCTATAAATGAGTAAGGGAGGCTATATGAGTTGGAGGAGACACTGCGTAACATTCTGATTTTGCTGCCAGTTGCTCTTGGGCTCCTGGGGAAAGATTGGGGTAGCCATGAAAGGACTGAACTATTTAGTCACTGTTATTATCAAATTCACATATATCTGACTTAAAAGATGCCCATTTATGGCAATGCACAAAAAAATTTCCTTTAGGTTCTTTTTAGGATCTGGATGTGGTCTGGTAGAAGTGGCATTTTTGGGCTGGTAGAAAAAATGGAGACAATTGACTTATTAAGCGCTCCCTTGCGTTCACTGGACCACTTTTTGAGGGGTGCTATATGCTATAGGATTAGTATTTACCTCATTTCCTCCCTTCTTTTGCCCATCTCCATTGCCAGTTCCAGGGCTTCAGACTCTTTCTGCTCTATTACTAAGACCCAAGGATCTTATTCATGCCTATTGAGTCTATGCTGCGTCCCAACAATAACCATGTGGATGTGTCTTCAGTGGTAACTCTTAAATAGCCCAAGAAGAGAGAGAGATACAAAAGGCAAAGGATCTTCGTCTAAGAGCCTTCAAATCCAATATAAGACTGCCTGGGGCAGCAGTCACAGTACTGTTCTTTAAGGGCAGAAATTCGTGTTTATGTTCATTTGTTTCCCCTATTCTTGCTGCTTTGGGGAGAGTTTGGAAGAGAAATATGCCTGTCTAGAAACACATCTGCTTTTCCACGTGAGCCTCCTGCACTGGAAGAACAAGGTTAGTATGGGATGAATTATGGGAAAGCAGAATGCAACAGAAACCTTTGGAACGTTCTCTCTTTAGCCCTCTGTCCACTAAAGGCTACCTTCACAAACAGCACCCAAGAGAAAAGATGAGATGCCTGACCAAAGAAATAGAACGTTGTTCTCCCAGGGTTGTGAGAATGATTTTTTTATTATCTTCTAAGTCTGTACTGAGTCAAGGGCACAGCCAAATAACAAGTCCTGCTTAGAGGCAGATGCTCCAGAATCAGCTAGATTACTCTCTATGCCATAGCTCAAGTAACTGGTACCATCTTTTGGAAGTTGGAGAGTTTACATTAGCAAGACCATTAACTGGTTAATTCAAGAGCTATGTCTTTTGACTTTCTTCATCACCCACTAAAGCAAGAGAGTACAGTGCAGTCTGGGAAAGGCCTAACAGTTTATCCTTCCCTGGAGAAGTAGAGTATAATCCCAGGCCCTCAGGATACTTGTAACATCCTTCCTGACTTGACCCTTATCAAGCTCTCCAAACATTGTCTTCTGACACAGCAGTTCCTCTGTGCAGTTCTGCTTTCCACAGTTTCAGTCACCCATAGTAAGCTGTGGTCTGAAAATAATCAATGAGGAACTTTACAAAGAAACAGTTTATAAATCCAAAACTGTGTGCTGGTTCCTCTTAGTAGTGTAATGAACTTGTGGGCAGTCCCACTCCGATGTCAGTCATTCCTTTGTATAGCACATTCACACTTTATATGCTATCTGCCCATATGACATTTTAAAATATTTTATTAACTTAGGGCTTTTCATGACAATGAGACACATCTGCTCCTGGCAGCACCAATCTACTTCAAAAGGAAGATGGGCATCAAAGAGGTTCGTTATGGAGTTTGAAAGCCATTTGGGCAAGAAACTGCTCTTGCCTGGACTGATGCATAAACTGGACACAGAGAACCCGCAGAGAGAGGACTGCTAAACTTGCCTAAAGGTGAGATGATCTTTCGGGGTTCTTGATTCATGAAAGAGTCTGCGAGACATTCTGCAGGACACAGCAGAAAATGACTGAACTGTCTTTAAAATTTCCTGCTTCAGGGAAATGTCTTTGGATACCATGGGCCTGTAGGCCAAAGATGGATGCCCCAATGGTACAGAGGAACTTTGGGTGACTGTCCAGGCAGCGAGATATCTCTGTCATTTCTAGAGTTTTGGACTTCTTGTTTACTTAGGTATTATTATATCCTTCTGGAGTCTTTGATGGAGTTAAAGAATGGATAGTTATAGTTTTCCTTAGTTATGATAAAAGATAAAGTAGATATAAATATTGTAACTGTAATTCTTACTTGATAACTGTTTTGTTATATGTAATTTTACTATGTTAAAGTTAAAGCCTTTCTTTTTTGTTTAAACAGAAAAAGGGGAAATGGTGTGGGAGTGATTTCTTATTAATAAAGAAACTGCCTAGGCCCATTTGATAAGCCAACCCTTAGGTAGGCGGAGAAAACAGAACAGAATGCTGGGAGAAAGAAGCTGAATCAGAGAGTTACCATGATTCTCCCACTCCAGACAGACGCAGGTTAATATCTTCCTTGGTAAGCCACCTAGTGGGCTACACAGATTGTTAGAAATGGGTTAGATCAATATGTAAGAGCTAGCCAATAAGAGGCTGGAACTAATGGGCCAGGTAGTGTTTAAAAGAATACAGTTTCCGAGTAATTATTTCGGGGCATAAGCCATGCAGGTGGCCGGGTGCCGGGGACGCAGCCCCGCCGCTCCCTCAACAAGTAGTTAGCTCAGTTTTCAGATAGGTTATAGGACTGAGTGTGTATTTATCGCCATGTTTGGGCTCAAGTAACCTTCCTTTCCAGGCAATAATGACCCAGGTACAAGAATAGTGATGGTGGCAATTTGAATGCTAAAGATAAATTTTAAGTTACAAGTGAAAGCCTTCAACTTATTAGAGGTTTTTGTTTTTTAAAATTCAATTTCTAGTGTCACTAAGATTAATGGCAAGAACAAATCTTATGTCTATGAAATTGTAAATATGGAAAAAAGAAATGCAGGCTGGTTTTGCTGTCATAGCCACTGTCAATGGGATGTCTTCTATATTTATGCCCACGGACAATGGTTACTCTCAGCTTTAGTCCGAGAAGCTTCTCTCTGTAGTGGACAGTGGTGAAAGCAGAGACTCGTGTCAGCAAAAGGAGCTGAGAATGACAGAAGGTTGAGCACTCTGGCCTAAACAGGGCATTTATACCACCCCCCCCCAAGGCCCACAGAATATCGTGGAAGCGGATGCAGAAAGAATGTAATAACGGGCTGGAGAGATGGCTCAGTGATTAAGAGCACTGACTGCTCTTCCAGAGGTCCTGAGTTCAATTCCCAGCCACCACATGGTGGCTCGCAGACATCTATAATGAGACCTGGCACCCCCTTCTGGCATGCGGGCACACATGGAAAAAATGCTGTACACATAATAAATAAATAAATAAATCTTTAAACAAAAGAATGTAATAACATATAATGAAAAATAGAGGCCATGCATTTGAAAGAGAGCAATGAGGGTTGTATGGGAGGAGTCGAAAGGGGGAAATGATGTCATTATAGTATAATCTCAATTAATAAATATAGAAAGTAATGGGGAGAAGAGCTGTGAAGAGCTGCCTTCTGGACACAATGAAGCCATAGCAATCATGACCTCATGGTCCCTACAGCTACCTGTACTGTGTGCACAAGAGTGCAACTGTGTGCACAAGAGTGGATTCAGGAGAGGCTCATGGGTTGCCAATCCTCTTTCTGTACTATAGGATATAGATGGATCTGGGGTGGGAGTTATTGTCTTCATTTGTGTACCCACTGGTAAACCAAACAGGCTTTATCTGATAGTTAAAAAAAAAAAACTACCAGTACACGGATGGCCCTGGTTAAACTCAGTGGGCCACGAAACAAAAAGACACTAATGTGAGAAAGGGGCTTATACAGAGAGGGGGTCAACGGTAGTGGGAAGTAGATAAGAGAGGTTGGGGGAGAGTAATCAGAAAGTATTATATACGTGTATGAAATTTAATTCATAAAAAGAACAAATTTAGTTAATCAAAATGTAACATGAAAGATGGAAAAGGAGACCAGACATAGTGTCATATGCCTGTAGTCCCAGACAGTTAGCAAGCTGAAGCAGGAGTATGTATTTGAACCCAGCTTATGCACTATACTGAAACCTTTCTCCAAAGGAAAGAAAAAAACGTGATGAAAGATGGAAAAAGTACTAAGTGTGTGTGTGTGTGTGTGTGTGTGTGTGTGTGTGTGACTGGGAGATAAAGGACTTGATAATTGAGTGTATTAGAACTTATCTTCTATAGAAAAGGGCCACCCTGCCACCGTCTTTCTGCTTTGTACTCATCTTGTTGCTGGTCTGAGGGAGGGAGGGGGTCTTGGTTGGGGGAGGGGGAGGGAAATGGGAGGCAGTGGCGGGGGAAGAGACTGAAATCTTTAATCAAAAAAATTAAATAAATAAATAAATTAAAAAAAAAAAAAAAAGAATCCTTGCTGCCTCAAAGCGTTTACATGAACATCTGCCTAGAAGCACCCTTTCATGGCTGCTGTCATCATTCACATCTCAGCACAAATGTCTCTTCCTTGACCATCAAATCTAACCTTCTCCTGCTCTCTCACACAATTCATCATCACATTCGACTCCACAGCAGAAATGGTCTGGAATATTGTTTACTTCATTACTTACTGTCAGTGTTTCCTAGGCATTCTGGGTAATTTCCATGAGGAATTTATAAGGCCTGTTTCAAAAGTACTTCTTCTGTATAATTCTTTGATGTAAAATTAATGCTAGAAAGTGCACTCACAGTTTGGAAATCCCCTGACATGACAGGTGGTTTTTGAAATAATCACCATAAGTTATGTTATTAACCATGTCATTACGCCTCATGGGAGGGGGCTGCTTGGAGCCAAGGGCGGAGGAGGCGGATTCTTCTTCTTCTCTTCTTCTTCTTCTTTCTTCTTCTTCTTCTTCTTCTTCTTCTTCTTCTTCTTCTTCTCTTCTTCTTCCTTCTTCTCTTCTGCCTCCTCCTCCTCTCCTCAGCCTCCACCTCCTCCTCCTCCTCCTCCTTCCTCCTCCTCCTCCTCCTCCTCCTCTCTTCTTCTTCTTCTTCTTCTTCTTCTTCTTCTTCTTCTTCTTCTTCTTCTTCTTCTTCTTCTTCTTCTTCTTCTCTTCTCTCTCCTCTTCTTCTCCTCCTCCTTTCCTCTCCCCCTCCCTCCTCCCCTCCTCCTCCCCTCCTCCTCCTCCTCCTCCTCCCTCCCTCCTCCTCCTCCTCCGCCTCCTCCTCCTCCTCCTCCTCCTCCTCCTCTTCTTCTTCTTCTTCTTCTTCTTCTTCTTCTTCTTCTTCTTCTTCTTCTTCTTCTTCTTCTTCTTCTTCTTCTTCTTTCCCTGTACCTCTCTCCTCCTAGCCAGATAACCACGATCTGCTTTCTGTTGTCGTGGATTAGTTTGCATTTCCTACAGCAAACATAATCATTCAGCACATATTTCTTCCTCTCAGTACACTGATTATTGTTGACTAATTAATTACAGGGATGGACCACAGCATGCTTATCCAATCACTTGCAACGGAAGTTCAGGTTGTTTCCAGTCTTCCACGGCCATAAACAAATTTGCATGTGATGGGTATTTGTGTGTGAGTCGTTGTGTGCAGACCCAGGAAGACTGCAGACATTTTGCGTGTCGGTGCTAGCACTTGGAAAATATTTGTAAAATGCGTAGTAACTAACTGTTTTTCTGGAGGAATAAATCACCTTTTTCAGCCCAGGTCTGTGGAGAGTTTCACTGTGGATGTGCCCACCTAAGACTCCCGCAGTAGCCCACCTTTTCTCCCAACCCCACTCGCCCTTTCCCATCTGCAGCGCTGAGGGACTCCTTGGAAGTGCCCGCTTCCATGGCCGGCTCATTGGAGCAATCCAGGTTCCTTGCCAGCACTGCTCTTTACCCTAAGCTGGCCCTCTGACTGTTCAACAATCCGTTCATTCCTCGCTTGCTGACTCCATATCACATTCCCTACAACAGCTGCTCCTAACTTCCTGCCCTCTCCTCAAGCCCCCAACCCCAGTCCTCCCCCTCATTCTCAGGGAGATGACCTCATCTCCTTCATTACTGGGAAGATTGAGGCCAACTGACAGGAGCTCCTTTGGCTCCCACGGAGGTGTCTCTATACAGCAATCTCTAATGCTTCCGGCTCTCTGGAAG